>CM024766.1:11407249-12000933 GCA_014218235.1 Colocasia esculenta | reverse complement strand
TGATTCGACGGGCCGACATAGGTTTTGTCACGCCCCGACGCGGAATATCGGAGCGCGAAGGCAGTTGCAAGAAAAGGTATAGGCAAATACTAGACATCAAACCATACTAAATCAAATCTTTCTCATTAATAACTTTTCAAATGTCTAGTTACAACCACTAATATCAGAGCCAATCTATAGGGCCCAATTACATTTCAATAAAGGAAAATGACTAACTATAACTCTAAGATAACATAATGACTCGAGGGTACTCCTGGCTTCACTCTTGGTCATTCCCTTCCTCGTGAGTGTATGTGTCATCCTCGGTCTCACCTGAGAACACAACATCAAATAACGTAGGGTGAGCGATAACGCCCAGTAGGACTTAAATCTCAGGCTCAAGCAGGCTTTAATTAATTAATGCATTTAATGGCAGAGTATCTATAAGATAGCAGGTACAAGAGAGTCAAATATAGCAAGAGATACACAATAGCACGAGAGCGAGTATAGTTTCCAAAGTAGCACAAGTATCGAGTATAACACGAATAGCAGGATGGCCATAGCACAACTAGCACAAGTATAACGATAGCACGACGAGTATAGCACTTGTTTGTCATTCTAGAACGAGAGAGTATAGCACGTTTTGTGTTTTTGATTGTCATATAGATAGTCGAGATAGATAGCACTTGAGTGTAATGCCAAACACTCTGATCATTTAACTCCCATGGGCACTAGCACTTTCGGGCGCACATCCCAGGACCAGATCGGGCCCTTTATATATTGCCAAGCATTGGTTATATTGTTTATCTTTAGACAATCAGTCAATGGCCAATATAGAGTACCAAGAAGTAGATAAGAGCACTAGATGAATAGATGAGCTAGTAGAGTGAACGTGAATAGGTGAGCGAGTAGAGTATAGATGAGAGCTAGTGGACATTGCACGTAACACGTCGAGTAAACAGGCGATAGTAACAGTTGCACAACACGCGCACGTCGTATTGGCAGTCAGGTGGAACTCACGACCCTACCACTGGCCTGTTATGCACAGATCCAGAGGTCTGGCGTGATTTAAGACGAGAGTGAATCTCTAATAGCCGTTTGGATCATATAGATCCCTAAGGTGTAATGGGTGTTAGGGTACAACCGGCTCGTCGAACATGTGGGAATCCATGATCAGAGGAGACTTACGGAGGCCTTGTGCAAGGGTTCACTAGTCCGGCGAAAGGAATGTCCGACGGAGAGTCACCACAAGCCAAGAAAAGTGTGTATATAAAAACAGGTGCTCGACGTTCTAGAGGAATTCTAGGACAGTGGAGCGTCAATATCGGTATATAAACAACGCAAGAAAACGAATGCAAGTCCTTAAAATAGGGCAATTAGTATGCTTTATTGCAATACATTATGAGATTTTCTGTAAGATTTCAGCCATAAATGGATGGTTCAAGTGTGTGCAAGTGCAAGAGGAATCATAGATAGAAGTAAGTCGTGAACATGTATTTTAAATCATTCAATATAGCACCATTTTTAAGTAGGGTTTTTACTGGGGGTATAACGGTAAGAAGGCGTAAGGATTATTTAGAAAGTGACAGAAATATTTTTATTTTTTTATGGGTTTTCATCAAAAAATTGTGAAGGCGACATAGGGCTGTAAGGATGGCGACATGGACCAGGCAGAACGCGACAACATCTTGCACAGGTCGCAACAGGGCATGCAAATCGGGAACTGAGAAAGCGACGGCTCACCTGTCGCCTTCTTGGTCGCGACAGGGAGGGTGTCGCAATCAGGCCCCAGAAAGCGACATGTCGAGGTGTCGCCTTCTGGTTGTCTGCGCCTGACTCTGACAGGAGTCAGACCAGACATTGGATTGCGGACCAGGGATTTCAACCTTTGATACAGGGTTGTTCAGAAATTCATAACTAATTATACACGATGAAAAATCATGAAATCAGTGGCAAATGAAACTAGACATGCGAGGGTACTTCTATAAATAGGGATTAGAGAGAGAGCATGGTTTGAACATGGTTTGAGCATGAACAACAACGAGTAACACAGAACAAGACATAGAGAGCAAGACTGATTTAATTCGAGCAACATGCTCAATGAAATTTAGGCTTTTTAGGGGCAAATGATCCCTAACAACGTGAAGTATCTACAGTAAAACTTTCGTAGCATGGGATCAAGTATACATAGAGATTTGAATTAAACATGACACCTCGGGGTTATCATGTTTGCAGTTCTTAGAAATTAAGAACAAAATATAGGATGGATGGAAAAATATGAAACTTGGGGGTTTCGTTCAAGAGGGTAGATAGAACCTACAGAAAAAGTTTCATGGTTTATGCTTGTGGGAATGCCTACCTTTGACTCGAATTGTCTTCTAGGGCTAGAACTTGAAGAACAAGGGAAGAAGCTTCAAGCTCTTCTTCTCTCCACGAAATCCTCTCCTCCCTAGCCTCTTCTCCACGTCCAGCAACTCTTGGCAACGAGCTAGGGTTGCCCAATAGAGTTTAAGAGGTGTATTTATGCAAGTATGTATTTCTATTCCTACTTTTACTCTAATTCCTTTTAATTCCGAGATTTCCTTACTCCCACCTTCCTTCCTTGCCTTCCAATCTCTATTTAGACTAGGAAGAGATCTAAATTCGTGCTAACCCATATGGGGTAGGTTTAGGAATCCAATTCCAACTCTAACTTCCCATTTAATGCATTAATACCCCTTTTCTATTTAGGTATAATTTAGTTACGAATTTAGGGTATTTTCTACTATTCTCCTTTGTAAATTCATATTTTGACCCAATAAATTCTAGAAGATCCATTAAGCAAAGCCCATTACTCTTTTCCATTTAATGGGTTTTATTTAATGCTCTATTTAAATATCCATTTAACTAAGTTTTAAATTCTTTATTAAATTTTTATTTTTCGTAAAAATTCAGGTTGCTACAGGTCTGGCGCTTGCTCGCGGAGGGGGGGGGGGGGGGGGGGCTTTTCTGCACCTTGCTTGTCCTGACCTGATCGCCATTTACTTTGCTCTTGACAGAGATGTCCGATGCGGGATTACCGGTCCATTGCTGCTCAGCGTTTCGCCGCCGGTCGGGGGAAGAAGAAGGCCCCTCCCCGAGAGAAGCGCCCAGCTGAGGAGGCCGACCTCTAGATCGTCGATCCTCCTGCTCCCGCGGTGGTCCCCTCTTCGGCCTCCGCGGCTCACGAGGCGGAGAAGGCGTCGAAGCGTCCGCGGCTCGAGGGTGGCTCATCCAATGCTGCACCCCTTCCGCTGAGCCGCCCCCTTCTCCGCTTGGCTCTGTCTACGGGACCGAACCCCGTGGAATGGGGGCAGTCGTCGGCCCTGGCGGACGTGACCTCTCGGGCGGCCTCAATGAACACTGCCGACCTCATCGAGGAGGCGTTTCGAGGTCTCCAGCAACAGCTGGCCATGATGGTGACGCTTCATCGGCAGACTGACCAGGTCTGGTCGTCGGCCAAGGGGAGCGTGCGCTCCCTGGAGAAGGAGGTCGCAGACCTCGGGAAGAAGAGCGCCGATCTCGAGAGCTCGGTGGCGGCGGCGACGGCTCGGGTCAAGAAGGCAGAGGAGCAGGCTGCTTTCCTTTCAAAGGCTGTGGACGAGCTTAAGGCCTCGCTGGCCAAGGAGAAGACACCCATGAGGCCGAGGCGGCGGCCCATGAGAAGGTAAAGGCGAGCATGGCGGAAGTCATCGCCGAGGAGCGCCGGAAGGCTGTATCCGAGTTCACCAAGTCCGAGGTGCATCTCGAACAGATTACCGGCCTGTTCGATGATGGCTACAAGCATTGCTTGTCAGTCGTTGGCAAGACATTCCCCGACCTGGACCTGTCGTCGGTGCAGCCGCCGGGCGAGGACGGCGACGAGGTGGCCGAGGGTGCTACGCCGGCTGCAGCATCTGCCGCTACTGTCGACGGGGCCCCAGTTTCGGCACCCCCAGCCGCCGAGCTCTAGCCATATTTTCCTTCCTTCTTTTTGTATGTCTCTTTCCCGGCCTTTCGGCCGTGCTTGAATGAAGATAGTCTTTTCCTTCCCGCTTTCTTTGGTCGATTCGTCTTTTTTGCTTGTTTTTGGATGGTTAGCGAGTGGAAGGAATCATGTCGAATCGTGCTGAGGGCTAGGAGGCCAGTGAAGCGAGCGTCAGGACAATGTCGTAAAGGGGGGGGGGGAACTTTGTGTGCTGATGCGACTCTGCCCGAATAATTCTAAGGGTCGGAGAGGCCGAGAGGTCGAGTGTCGGAGCGAACTCGTATAGGTAGAGCTCGGAGTGCCGAAGCGACCTCGCGCAAAAGCTCTAAGGGCCAAAGAGGCCGAGTGGATGAGTGCCGGAGCGAACTCGTATAGGTAGGGCTCGGAGTGCCGAAGCGACCTCGCGCAAAAGCTCTAAGGGACGAAGAGGCCGAGTGGATGAGTGCCGGAGCGGACTCGTATAGGTAGAGCTCAGAGTGCCGAAGCGACCTCGCGCAAAAGCTCTAAGGGCCGAACAGGTCGAGTGGACGAGTGCCGGAGCGGACTCGTATAGGTAGAGCTCAGAGAGTCGAAGCGACCTCGTGCAAAAGCTCTAAGGGTTGGAGAGGACTCGGTCAAGGAATTTGAATGAACAGTTCTCGTATTCTTTATTTCATGGATAATAACACTTGAGATGCTCCGCGTTCCAAGTTCTTGGAATCGCCGAGCCATTCAGGTTCGCCAGCCTATAGGCGCCATGTCCCAGATCCTCAACCACGCGGTAAGGCCCTTCCCAGGTAGGCGAAAGCTTTCCCATGGCTGACCTCGGATCCGAGATGGCGAGTTTGCGGAGGACGAGGCTCCCTGCTCTGAAGCGGCGAAGCCTCATGCCTTTGTTGAAAGACTTCTACCTTGGACGCTGCCTTGCCTCATTGCTCTTCCAGCAGGTCCAGCTCGGCTCGTAGCGCATGGGCGTTTTTCACAGGGTCAAACCCCAGAACTCGTCCTGAAGGTACGAGTAGTTCCACTGGTGTGACCGCTTCTACGCCGAAGGCTAGCGCGAAAGGAGATTCCTGAGTGGCTTCGCGGGGGGTTGCTCGGTACGCCCACAAGACGTGGGGGAGTTCCTTGACCCACCGGCCTTTATGGTCCTCCAGTCTCTTCTTAAGCCCGTCGAGGAGCATAAGGTTGGTCACTTCAGCCTGCCCGTTGGCTTGAGGATGAGCCACCGAGGTGAACCGGTGGGTGACGCCGAACTCCGCACAATTGCGATGGAATCTGGCGCTGTCGAACTGTCTCCCATTGTCGGTGATAATCGTCCGAGGAAGGACGAACCTGCAGATGAGACTCTTCCAGACGAATCCCCATGCGTTGGAATCAGTAATCTTTGCCAAGGGCTTGGCTTCGACCCACTTAGTGAAGTAGTCGACTGCAACGATAAGGAACTTTCACTGGCCCGAGGTTGGGGGGAATGAGGCGAGGATATCTATCCCCCATTGTGCGAACGGCCACGGGGCGGTGAGTGGCTGGAGGTTAGCGGGTGGTCGCCGGTCCACTTTGCCGAAGAGCTAGGCATTGGGGACACCTTCGCACGTACTCCTCGGCATCCTTCAGCATGGTAGGCCACCAATACCCTTGCCGAAGCATTCTCCGGACCAGAGATCGAGGGCCCGTGTGACTCCCGCATGTACCGTCATGAACCTCGGCAACGATTTCCCCAGCTTGGTTCCGGTTGACACATCACAGGTGAGGGAAGCTGAAGCCTCTCCTGTAGAGGTCATCACCGATCATAAAAAATCTCGGGGCGCGTCTTCTTACCTTTAGAGCCTCCGAGCTTTCACTCGGGAGCCGCCCATCTCGGATGTACTCCACTATCGGGGTCATCCATGTTGGCTCGGCGTCGGCGCACATGACCTCCGCAATCCCGACCGAAGGCTCCCCGAGTTCCTCCACGAATATGGATGGCTCTCGAAAAATTTCTAGGACGACCGCATACTTGGATAGTGCATCGGCCTGAGAGTTGCTGGCGCGGGGGATTTTTAGTAGTTCCGCTTCTTCGAAGTCGTCCATCATCCTCCGGACTTCGGTCATGTAAGGGATAAGCTTTTCTTCTCGGGCCTCGAACTCTTTCGCGACTTGGCTGACGACCAGTTGGGAGTCACTGTGGACTTGGACTCTCGTTGCTCCCAGGGTTTTAGCCATCCTGAGTCCTGAGATGACGGCTTCATACTTGGCCACGTTATTAGATGCGGGGAAGCCGAACCGGATTTCGTACCTTAGGACGGGACCGTCTGGAGATTGCAGGACGATTCCCGCCCCTCTGCCTCTAGAGTTAGATGCTCCATCCACGTACACCAACCAACGTCCTGTGGCCTCCTCCGCCTCTAGCGGTCTCGCCGTACATTCAGAAATGAAGTCGGCTAGGGCCTGAGCTTTGATGGCGATCCGAGGCCTGTACGATATGTCGAATTCACCGAGCTCGACGGCCCATTTGGTCATCCTCCCCGAGGCCTCGGGTCGGCCGAACACCTGCTTGATCGGAGCATCCGTGAGGACGACGATCGATGCGCCTGGAAGTAGGGTCTGAGTCGCCGCGCGGCCATCAAAAGCGCGTAACCCGTCTTCTCAAGGCCAGAGTAGCACTGCTCGGCTCCACGTAAGGCCTTGCTGGTGTAGTAGACTGGGACGTGCTTCCGATCATCCTCTCATACTAGCACCGAGCTGATAGAGTAGGGCGTGGCCGAGAGGTACAAGAATAGCTCTTCACATGCGACAGGCTTACTCAGAGTGGGCACGTTAGCTAAATAAGACTTGAGCTCCTCAAAAGCCTTTTGGCAGTCGTCGTTCCACTCGAACCGCCCCTTCCTCAGTACGTCGAAGAAGGGCCTGCATTTTTCGGCTGATTTTGACATGAACCTACTCAGGGCGGTTACCCGCCCATTGAGTCTTTGTACCTCCTTGACGGTCCTCGGCGCCGTCATGTCGAGGATGGCCTGTACCTTGTCAGGGTTGACGCTGATTCCTCGGTTTGAGACGAGATAGCCAAGGAATTTGCCGGCGCGGATGCCGAAGACGCACTTGTCGGGATTGAGCTTCATGCCGTATCGGCGCAATACCTCGAAGGCTTCGGTTAGGTCCCGAATGTGGTACTCGGATCGCCTACTCTTCACTAGCATGTCATCGATGTAGATCTCCATGGTCTTCCCGATTTGTTGCTCGAACATTGCGTTGACCAACCTTTGGTATGTTGCCCCTGCATTCTTCAGTCCAAAAGGCATTCGGGTAAAATAGTACAGACCTTTTTCGATAGTGAATGCTATTTTTTCCTCATCTTCGGGGGCCATACGGATCTGGTGGTACCCTGAGTAGGCGTCGAGGAAACTCAGGAGCTCGTGTCCGGCTGTGGAGTCGACGAGCTGATTGATCCGAGGAAGGGGGAAGCTGTCCTTGGGGCATGCTTTATTAAGGTCGGTGAAGTCAATGCACATGCGCCATTTTCCGTTTGCCTTCCTGACGAGGACGACGTTGGCCACCCATTCGGGGTAGAGGACATCCCAGACAGTCCCCGCACGCAGGTACTTGTCCAAGCTGTCGTCGACGACCTTGTGCCGATCCGCCGAGAGGGGCCGCTTCTTCTAGCGCACGGGCTGAGCTCCAGGGTCCACATTCAGGTGGTGCTGTATGACTTCTGGGGCTATCCCAGGGAGGTCGTCTTCCGACCACGCGAAGACGTCCCTGCTGGTTTCGAGGAAGTCCACTAGCCCGTCCTCCGATTCCCAGAGTCCGGAGCCGATCACAAGTGATCCCCTTTGGGCGAGTTGGATTTACTTTGTTTGCTCGGCGGGCTCGTGCCTGCCCACACTCTCATCATGCACATCTTCGTACTCGGAAATACCAGGTTCCTTAGCTTTGATTGAACTTACATAGGACCTACGGGCCTCGGTTTGGTTGCCAGCAACCTCACCTATCCCATTCGGTGTGGGGTATTTCAGCTTCTGATGGTATGTGGAGGGAACTCCTCTTAATTTTCCTAGGATCCCTCGGCCGAAAATCACGTTGTAGGCCGACTTCACTTTGACTATAAGGAAGTCGGCCTCAATCGTTACAAGGCACGGCCGAGTCCCGAGGGTCACTTTTAGCTTGATCGACCCCTCGGCGCTGACAGACGACCCGCTGAACCCGAACAGAGGTGTGGCCACGGGCTTCAGCTCGGTACTGAGGTCAGTCATTTTCACGTAGCAGTCGTAGAAGAGGACGTCGGGAGCCGCTCCGCCGTCCACCAGGATCCGGTGCACGTTGTATCCGTCGATGTCCGCGAAGATGACGAGGGCATCATCGTGCGGGAAGCTGAGGCCGACGATGTCGTCCTCGGAGAATGTGATCACGCCACTGGGTTTCGGGGCCGAGCTCCCCGAGTTCAAGCCAGCAGCCGATGCGTATGCCTTTCGCTTTCTTTCGCTGTCTCCTCCTGCTGCCGAGCCTCCGGCCAGGACGAGGACTGCCCCTTTGCCCCCGCGAGCTCCACTCTCCTCCTCGGGTGTTCGCTCCTTTGCTCATCCATCCACCACATCTCTTCCAATGATCCCGCGACGCAGCATGTCCGAGATCTCCATCTTGAGGCTTCGGCACTGGTCCGTGGTGTGCCCGTAGCCCTTGTGGTATTCGCAGTACTGGTCGGCTCCGCGCCCAGACGGAGGCCTTGGGAGCGGCTCGGGATGCCGAAACTCGGGCAGCAGCTTGATGATCGGCAGGATCTCGGACGGGAGCCTTGTAAAGTTGGGGAGATCCCTCGTGCATCGATACTCGTCTGACCGGCGGCTCGAGCTCGACCGTCTATCCACTCGAGACGAGGACTCGTCCCTCCGAGGCTTCTTTGATTCGGACCCCTTGACCGACGAGTCCGGACTCAAAGGGACGCCCTAGCTTGCCGGCCGCGCCGAGGGTGGACTCCAGCCTCGCATATTTCTGCATATGGGAGAGCAAATCGGAGAGACTCACAGGTGGTTTTTTGGCGACGGACGAGACGAACGGTGTGTTGGTGTAGACTCTCGTTGACGGTTGTCTGCAGGTCGAGGTCGATCACCTTCATGGCCTCCAGCTGGAACCTCTTGGCGTAGTTGCGGAAGAGCTCGCCACTCTTCTGAGCCACGAGCCAGAGGTCGTCGGTGCACAAGGAATGTTGCACCGTGTTGTAAAAATGGTTCAGGAACCGTTGGGCGAAGTCGGGGAAGTTTGTCACCGACCGAGCCGGCAACGTCTTGAACCACTGGAGGGCCGCATCATCCAGTGTTGACATGATGGCTCGGCACTTCAACGCGTCCGAGAAATTCACCATCTCCACCTGCCCCTGGAAATTGTCAAGGTGATGCACAGGGTTAGTGGTTCCATTATACCTCCGAAACTTCGACAGTTGCAACTTCAGAGGCACTTGTGCCGAGGTCATCTCCTCGGTGAACGGCGAGGTTGATAGCAATGTGGCCACCGAGGGGACCTGAGTCCCCCGCTGCAGCGCGTCGATCTTTCTCTTCATTTCCTGGATGTCGCTTCTCCACCCAGGCTCTGCCGGCAGGATGCTTGTTGCCGCCGGCGTAGATTCGGCCGTGTCGTGCTCGACCTCTGCTGCCTTGAAGGTGCCGTGGTCAGTTGCCGCGACAGGGGTAATCGGAACCATGGCGGGGCCCTGGTGAACAGACGCGGATGTGACTGGTGCCGCTGCGTGCGCGTCAGCGTGACTCCCCGATGCCGCCGGCAAGGCGGCACAGACTCCTGCTGCCTCCGGGCCGTCGGGGCCTGTGCTGGGGGCATCTACACGCCCCTCCATTCTTCCCTGCGCCGCCGCAATCTATTGCCGTTTCTCTAACCGGGCCAGCATCTCATGAAGCCCCGCCACCAGGGCCTCAATGCGATCGAGGCGGGTAGAGGTGTTGGACCCCTGCTCCCCCGTGCCAGAACCTCCGCCGGCGACCTCCACGTTGCCGGATGAAGGGATGATCTCTTCTTCAGACAAACGCACCACGACCTTTCCCTTGGGAGCCATGAGAGCAGAACCTTTTGTTCAGGATCCCACAGACGGCGCCAAAAATGTTACTGCAAGAGTAACGTGCTCGGCCTTGGCCGAGTGACTTCCAAGGGAGTGTGCACCGATCGCGAGCGCCCCACGCCAGGAACAGCACCTGCAAGACCACCGAGTCTCCTTGGTGGGGAAGGACTCTGATGCTCAAGTTAGACTCAGGAACTCAGAGTAAAAGGGTTGTTGGAGCAGTAGTTGCATACCTTTTCTGGAGAGATGCCTCCCCCTTTTATAATTGTTCCGAGGGCGGTCTGGGGTAAGTGGATGGAGGACGTGCCCCGAAATTCGCTCGAGATCCTCGTTACCTGATTTGGTAGTGCCAATCGTGGGCAACTGGCGATTGCGATCCACGATCTGTCTTGCCCTCGCTGGACATTCCATAACTGTCGCGCGGGATTGACCAAAGGATCGTGGCCCGAGGTTTTCGGGCCTTCCCCTGCTTTGAGTTTCCTCCGTAGCTTCTCGTCCAGCTGGGGGACTCGGCCTGGCGAGTCCCCAGCTACCTCTTCCGAACGACTTAACTAACAGAGCTCACCTAGCCGAGTTCCCAGAACCGAGCTCAATCCTGAATGACCCTTGCCTCGGTAAGCCAAAACCGAACGTACCTTCCGCCGAGTGAGCGAGCGGCCACTCGTCACAGGCTCGAGCCGAGTGCCGAGTGACATCCCGTATCAGTTACCACTACATTAGGGAATTGGTGGCAAAAGGGTAGTGGTGCTTCATCAGATTAGTTCTGTTAGAATGATAGCAGATCCACTAACGAAACCTTTAGCCAGAGAGAGTTTTGTGACTCATTGTGGATTTATGGGTCTTTGTAAGTTATAGTAATTTACAATGTTATTTGACATCATTAAAGTTTTGTTAATCATAAAATGTTATTTATGTGAACAAATGATTGCTTTATACATTGTTAGAGTGTCACCAGGCTAGGATCAGCCCTCTCACATAGGTGATCCGCCTTTGGCGCTTATTGATAGCGAGCAAAGATGTGGCACTTGATGTTGTGGAACTCTAGATGACTAGAGGTCGAACACAATATCCCGAGTTTTGTTAGAATGCCGCCTTGGCAGAGGCCGAGATGAAATCTGAATTAGTTCAGATTGACTATATGGATTATTGACATAATCCTGTGAAGCTTGTTATATCCGGATACGTGAGTCGCAAAAAGGCGCTAAATGAGAGCGGCTAGTTTGCGGGACTCTGGTCAATTGTAATTGTTATAATTGGATTTGTATCTGTGCGATGTTATTTGACATGCCCCATAAAAATGGAGGAGCATCGCAACATGTGATTCATACCACATGTGTAATATGCAACCGCATATGAGAATGATGAATGGTTCTCTCTTCATCGTCGTGTGAGCTCAAGAATCACGTTTGTATGTGATTCCTGATGTGCCCCTAGTGACCTGCAGCGTTGTGCCATGACAAGGAAGCTTGATGTCGCTACTTTAGCATATTACTTAGGGCGATGGTTGATACCGTCCAGCGGAACATGTCTAGGAAAGCGGTTAAGACAAATTGAATTGGCATATGCAGCATAGGGAAGGTATCTTGTTATTTCACCATGCTTAATTACTCATATCCTGGGAGGCTCAGTTGTCTATGTGGTAATAGAGTCATGAGTGTTATACTTTTGGATTCGATACTGCCTTCTGAGAGATCCGGAGTATCAGAATCAAGAGAATATTAAGAGCCTGAGGTACATATTGAGATTAAGTGTTACGTTAGTAAGATGACGACTTAATGGAACGCTTGTTGGTGACTCGGAAAATCTCACAGAGGTTGCACGCCTTATTTTCGGTATGACCGTTAATGTCGAATGCCATAGAGAACGTATGGGTGCGCCGTCAACCCTGTGTGGGTAAGTGGGCAGTGAACCCAAATGGGCAAGTGGGAGCTTGTTGGGCGTTTGCCCATTGGGCCCCACAAGGGGCCCGCTCGCCTCCACCGCCTTGGGCGGGTGGAGGGGGCGACGCCAACGCGCAGGGCGCGTTGGCGCCTCTCAGCCGTGCCAACGCGCAAGGCGCGCTGGCCGGTGGGCATCTCGCCAGCACATGAGGCGTGCTAGCGAGGCAGGCTGCTGCCACGCGGTAGTAGCCTCGCCACAGCCTCTGCCGCCTCTCACGGCAGAGGCTGCCGCCTCTCTCCCCCACTCGCCTCCTCTCTCCTCCTCACTCCATCCTCTCCCCCTATAAATACCCCATGAGGGGTGAAGGGGTAGAGGAGTCCCTAAGGCATCCTTTGAGGATTCCTTGAGCACCACAAGTGCATGCATGTGTGCATGCAAGTGCAAAGGCACAAGCGCAGTGTGTGCAGTGCGCTGAGTGTGCTGTGTGCAAGTGTGAGAGAGAGTGCTTGCAAGTGTGTCTTGCAAGTGTAGACTTCTCTGTGTGAGAAGGTACTGTCCCAGGTGTGGGACATCAGGTATTCTCTATCCGGTGTTGACTGACGGAGGTACGTCATCGCCAGTCCTCGCATCTAAGGTGTGGAGCAGTATAGGCGACTCTGGTAGTCATATATCTACTTCTGTGGGATATTCTTCTTACTACGTTTCCGCTGCGAGGTATGTCCTCTTCTCGTTTCCCAACAGAAGGGGCAATCAAAGGCTAATGTAACGTTTCCTCCACCCTATTGATATATGAATCAAAGGCTAGATGTAAACATGGAAAGCAAAAGGGTGATATATATAATATAAACCAAAGACTAAATGTAAACTAGACCAAAGGCTAAATGTAAAATGAGTGAATGTAAACTGACTGGCAAAGGATAAATGTAAACCGGAAAAAAACTGACTGGCAAGGGAGATTAACCAAGTTGCGGACTCTCTGGCTAATTATGGCTGTCAGGCTAAGGGGAATAATGTTTTTTGGGGATCTTGCAGTATTCCTTAAAAATGTAAGGGTCCTATAGTGCTAGATAGAATGGGTTTATGTCATGTCAGGCTAATGTAATTTGGGCTGTTTGATGTACATCCAATTGTTATGTATAATCTTTCGGCCCAGGGGTCTCTCTGGTGGAGTGAGTCCATTCTTCCCCACTGGGGGAGGGTGCACTCTCCTAGATTGAGCTCCTAAGGACCGCTTTCAACAAAAAAAAAAAAATCGGAAAAAACTAAAGGGCAAATGAACCGGATGAAAAAAAGAACCATCACTTCTTATATATAGGTTATAGATTTATAAAAACAAGAATATCTATCAAGCAAAAAGGCCGCTCTAGGATTCTGGCTTGGATGTTGGACCCTATAGGGAAAATTCCTGAAACCCACTCTGGTTCTCTAAATGACCCTAGTGTTGATCGGTGTCTTCAAGTTATGGAAAAACCCTTGGCAGAAAACGATATAGCAAGATATCCAAACCTTTGGTAGAAAACCCTCATCCGATAAAGAGTTGTTGTTGAATTTATCGGCCACAGACCACCACATCAATTCAGTCCTCGTACGTTAAGACGGACGACAACATTTTCCTGTGTATTATACTAGCAGGGCCTTGCGAGGGTCGAGCTATGTTATTCTAAATTGGAGAAGTCTGACTTAGAGAAGTCTAGCTTTGTTTTGATGATGGCTGCTCATCGGCTTCGACCCTACTTTCAGGCTCACAAGATTATCGTCCTGATTGACATCCCCATCAAACAGATGCTCGGTCGACCTGAGGCCTTGAGGAGGTTAGTCAAGTGATCAATTGAACTCGGGAAATTCAATATCACTTATAGCTCTCAGGTTACCATCAAAGCTCAAGCTCTCGCTAACTTCATCTCGGAGGGTACGGTGAGGGCGGCCGAGTAGGTGGATGCTGAGGGCTAGAAGGTGTTTGTCGATGGAGCATCAAGTTCTCAAGGCAGCGGAGTAGGCATCGTCTGGCATTCCCCAGAAGGCCTCGTCCTCAAGTACACGATCTACCTCAGCTTCCCAACTTCTAACAACATTGCAGAGTACGAGGTTATCATCTCAGAACTTCGTATGGCCAAGTCGTTGGGGACCTCTCGAGTAAAGGTTTATAGTGACTCCCAGTTGGTTGTCAGCCAGGTTGCTAAGAACTTCAAGACCTAAAAGGAAAAACTCGCCCAATGTATAATGGACAATTTGGGCCAGGTTTGACTGTGTTTTGTTAATTCATCTTGGCTACAAGCATATCCAATGTTGTCGCTTACATATCTAGGGAAATATCATGTCATGCTCCTCTCCTTATATCTTTAATTGAGCAGCAACAACCTCATGTTCCTAGTTTCACCTTTCAACAAATGTGGCTTTATCTTGAAAGTTTTCTCAAGGATGCGAAGTGATGCTGGATCTCTAACCCCCTTGTCCTCTTCCCCGATCCTTATTTTGCATCTAAAATTGAAAGAGATGAAAATTATGTTGAAGCAATGAAATAAGGAAGCATTTGGAAATATTACCATTAGGGTGAAGGCAACTGAAGATAGAGTTCTTGCAGCCCTACTTGCTTATGACAATGACGACTCTGATTTGCATTACTCTACCTTGGGGGAAAAAAAAAGGCAAGACCTGGCCAAACTGTACACCCAGAAAGAGATTTTCTGGAAACAAAAAGGCTAGAGTTTAGTGGCTCTCGGAAGGGGATTGGAGCACAAGGTATTTTCACACCACTATGCTTGCTCACAGGTCAAAAAACATCATAACCTACCTGAAAGATGGTGATGGGAATTTTGTGTACAATGAGGATGGGCTTAAAAATATGGCAACTTCTCATTTTCAGTAGGCTTTCTCTACCCAACCGCATTCGATTTTCTATGAGTTGCCTGGTGATATTCCTTGTCTCATTTAGAATCAAGGAAATGAGTTTCTTTGTGTTTTTCCTTCTGAAGAGGAAATTAGACAACGGGTGTTCTCAATGTTCTAGGATAGTTTTCCTAGGCCTGATGGTTTTACAAGTTATTTCTATCAAAATTGCTGGCCTTTTATTAAAGGTGAAGTTTGTGTAGATGTTGGGAATTTTTTCTACGGTTATGACTTATGACATTCTCATATGTTTATCTTCCTCGATTATTGCCTTAATCCCCAGAGTCCCTAAGCCAGAGCTTGTCATGGAGTTCAAACCTCTTAGTCTTTGTAACTTCTCCTTCAAGATCATATCAAAAGCTCATGAATGATAGATTGTCTTCTATATTGTCAAAAATTATCTATGCAGAGGCAATCCCCCTCCGGGAGGTGACCGGGGTAGCTGTTGCCAAATTTGTCAAGCAACACCTGATTTACAAGTTGGGCACCCCCCACCGGATCGTATCAGTTAACGGTACGCCCTTCAAAAAAAAAAACAATATACGCGTTGGCGGCCAAATTACATATAGATTGGAGGACATTAACTGTCTACAACCCTCAAGCCAACGGTTTGGGGAAGCCTTTAACAAGACCCTCTGCAAATTGCTTGCCAAGATCGTCAGCAATCGCAAATGCGACTAGGGGAAGAAAATACATGAAGCACTCTGGGTATACCGAACGGTTTACAAGACCCCCACGGGGTGCTCCCCTTTCTCTTTGGTATACAGAGCCTAAGCCATGCTCCCATCGAAGTTGAAATGTCGTCCTACAGGGTAGCCGTCCATACCGGCCTCTAGCCCGAGGAGCGACAAGAAATTGAAAGAAGGTTGGAGGAGTTGTCCGACCTGGAAGGCAACATGTTGGAAGCATATAAACACCTCCAATCCTATCAAGCCCACATGACTCTATCCTACGATAAACTAGTCAGGCCTCGGGTCTTCAAGAAAGGCGACCTCATCATGGTCAAGCAAAGAGAAGTCATGGCAGGCAAATCAAGTGGTAAACTCCAGCCAATTGGTGCGGACCATATGTGGTCCTGAAGTTTACGAAGGCGGGGGGATACATGTTGGCGACACATATTGGCGATCGCCCTTTCTCGCCACTAAATGGCAAGCACCTAAAAATGTATTTTGCCCTTGAACATGAATTCTGTGGGCAGCCGCCCTTTGATTGCGAGAGAGAGAGAGAGAGAGAGAGAGAGAGAGAGAGAGAGAGAGAGAGAGAGAGAGAGAGAGAGACATGTAGATCCGGTCGGAGCTAGCCGGAGGAGGAGGCGGTCGGCCTGGAGGGGATTGGATCGACCTCGCTGGAGGAGGAGGAGGCTGGCGAGGAGGACTGGATCGACCTCGCCAGAGGAGGAGGCGACCGACGCAGAGGACTGGATTGACCTCGCCGGAGGAGGAGGCGGCCGGCGTGGGGGCGGCTAGAGCACAAGCGGAGGCCGCCTGCGCGGAGGCGGCGCAGGTGGGGAGATCGTCGCCAGAGTCACGAGGTAGGGCGCTGCCGCGTGCAGGGGGAGAAGTCGGGTTGGGGGCGCAGTGGGGTAAAATGCCAGGGTTGGGGGCGCGATGGGTTAAAATAGGGAATATATGTCAGCAGCTAAACGCCGCTGACATTACTTTAAATTAAATATTACATAATAAAATATGAATATATATATATATATTACATAATAAAATATGAATTTAAATATATATTACACATATTATCTTTAATTTTACTTTATCAATATTCATTTTATGTATTAATAATAAATATGAAAATATCAAATAGAATAAATATATTAATAAAAATAAATTTAATATAAATTATAAATATGAATTTGGTATAATCTAAAATGAATGAAAATTTGAATTTAATTTTAGATTTATGTCAGCGGCTAAAAAAACCGTTGACATAAAAAGGTTAAGTAGACTGTATATAATAGCCGTTGACGTAACTGATTTTTGTCAGTGGATTTGTCAACGGATACATAAGCCGTTGATGAAATAGATTTTTGTCAACGACTTGTTTAAGCTGTAGACAAATATTTAACTTATGTCAACGGGTATGTATTTTTGTTGACATAAAAATCTTTTGTCAGCGGCTTTTGGAAGCCGCTGACATAAGTTCGTTGGCAAATGTTGTCTTTCTTGTAGTGATCTTTCAGTTTTGATCACTCGAATTTGGCAAAAACTGTAAGGTCCCAAAAGCAGAATATTAGAATGTGGCAGTTATATCGTCATGTTAATCAAAGCAAGAATAAATAAAACATCTAAATTTTGAACATTTAATTCCAACAATTGCAAAAATGGGTGACACGTAATTTTATTGATAATCCAAAATTCCAGTACTATTATATATCAACTCCTTGAAGATTCAACTAACACAACTCCCTGATTATTACATCAAATTCTAAATCTCTCATACTAACTAAGCTAGATTCAAAGAAAAGGAAAATATTCTTTTTCGTATCTCTTGGTGCATTTGATCACTCTTGACCTCCGCATCAATATGATTCTCCTCATGAGAGCTACCTAAAACCACATATATTTGTAGAGTTTTAGTAGGATTTATATCTCTATGCAAGATAGACTTTAAGTAGTTGACACATTAACAAGCTGAATACTCTAATAACATGATAAAGATAAAACAAAAGTATGTGAAAGGCAATAAATCAAGAGACATAGGTATAAGATTGAGCAATAAACCAACAAGACAACAATAGATAAATGAGAGGTCTTAAGTGCAAGAATCATGAGATATCCTTGCATGAATTCAACAACAGTTATCAAGAATAATGATGTAGATTTGGCCGTATCACAATATAATATCCACAAGGGCAACACGTACAAGTCAAACAATATATCAAGTACTCATTTGCAATTGATCGTCGTAGATTAATCTAGCAAGTAAGTACTTTGGTGCAATGTCACATAGTGGTCAATCAACTTTTGCGGGCATAGGTACTTTCAGGCACTCCTCTTAGGACCAAATCGGGCCCTATAATTATTAGGCATTGAAGTTTTGTATAAATAATATATAGTCAATCATTTAATGACCAAATGAATTCTAAAGAATTAAGCTCTGTGTAACCAAGGTCTAGACTTTAGCAATATTTACGACTTAAGAAGGATTTCAATCAACAAGATCAAGCTTTTATGAATATCATCCATGATTTATGCATTGAACAAGAGATAGAGTGAAATAATCAAATTTAATGCAGTTAAATATGGGTTTCACATGTTGAACCTATCATCTCCATATATTCATATGTTTTAGTGATGACAAAACTTTAAATCAATATCTTCATGGTAACTGTACTCATGCATATCCATTTAATAATATTTGGCACATCATTAAAAGTATTCTCATAATATCATATTCTGAAATATCTGATGATATGTCAACTTGTGCTTTTTATGTGTCAACTTGTGTTCTGGCATGTCGACAGATAATGCATATATGTCAACTTGTGAAAACACACGTGTCGACTTGTGAGAACACGTGTCAACTTGTGAAGCATATATGTCGACTTATGTCTTCTGCTCATAGTTGTTAATCTCTTTTTATCTATGTGTTAACAAAAAATTCTGATTTTATGTGATTAACATATATATTTCATAAAGTCTGTCAGCTGGAAATAAAGATAAAATACAAGCTCTGAAGATTATCAATGTAAAGATCTAAAAAAACTCAACCTCAAAGTTCTTCATAATATTTTTCTAAAGCCATATAGATTATTGACCAAGTGTTCCAATTAATTGAAGAACAACTGTTATATCGATTGTAGTTATAACTCTATACTGATTGATGTTAAAATAGTCTATCGATTGATGAACATATGTGTATCGATTGATGTTCAAGTTGTTATGATTAGTGCTTAAACGTTATGATTACTAAATAAAAGTTATGTATCTTATCAATTAGTGTTATGAATGTTCCGATTGGTGAACACATCTTGATCCTTCAGTTCTTCCAAGTGAAGCACATACAAGTTCTTTTCTCGATGAGCTTCAAAGATAACTTTGCGATCTTTGATTATTGTGCACTTTGATTCTTTAAACTAAATGTGGTGTCCTCTATCACATACTTGACTAATACTTATCAAATTATACTTCAACCCTTTGACACAATACTTCTTCAATCAAATTCTTCTTCTTACTGCTCATCGTACCACATCCAATATCTGCCTCTTTGTGATTGTCTTCGTAGTAACAATGTCTTCTTTTGATTTTAGAGAGGTAAAGATGCTTCTGTCACCTGTCATATGTCTTGAGCATCTACTATCCAAATACCACTTAGATGCTCGAAGGTTTTCTACAAGAAAATCAATGACATTTAGATACCCAATTCTTTTTAGGTTCTTCAAGGTTAGTTCCATGATAAGTTTATTTGGGAATCCACTTTATGGGTAGCTTTGATAACCGGTTAAAGCTTTTTACACCCCACTTAACATGGGTGTTAGGTGTTATCCTAGTTTGAAAAATCGATTTACGTTATACACCGGTGATAACATGTAAACATGGATAAGTGGTGTTAAAGGGGGGGGGGGGGTGATAGATATCCCTAGGGTGACCATGGATAAAAGTTAACCCCGATGCAAAGGGAGGGCAGTGCAAGTATAGACGCATCCCCATCTTCGCTGCACTTCCGTCCACCGCCTCTGCAACTCGAGCTGGATTTGGGGAAGATAGCATGGTCTTCGTCCCTGCATGCATCAATCCCTTTCTCCATATACAATTTCGTACGAGCTCTGCAAGGTTCTTTCGACCATGGCAGCTAGATTTCGGGAAGGAGACTGGTTCGTCTTCATCTAGGGCTACAAAGAATCCCCCATTCAAAGATCACGGGTCCCTGTTATGCAAAGAAGCTCCTCCCGAGGAGAACGAAGGTGACTACAAATCTTTGGAGGAGACAACACAGTGGTGTCTTGTCTTCTCATCAACAGTAGCAGGTTCGGTCCCTTCCATTTCCCTTCTTCCACCCATCGTCTACAAAATAGGAAAATAGGATGTACACGGAGCATGCAAAGTCTTCCTGATTGGCGCACCAGCACACTAGAATCCAGGGCTACCTACAGTGGCATCGCAGGTCCTCCAAATCCTTCTATGGTGATCTCTTCTTCTAGATCGAACTCACCCGACTACGAGTGGTATGCTTTCCTCCTCTGATCCTCTTTACAACACATTGTTTGTTAACTATGATTCTAAACATCTTATTCTATCTTACAAATTAGGATCCGCCATATTCAGCCCTAGAGGTGTCATAAAAAGTTTGAGAAGTATGTCGAAATTATGGTGAATCCAAAATGCGTGTTGGGAAAAAAATAAATGTGGTAAACATTTGTTTGGTCTGATGGACCATGCAAAGTTGATGTGTTTTAACCTCTATTATAACTAGTTTCTAGGCAATGGATAGGGTGCTAATTTATGATATGTGCAAAAGATCGTCCACAATTGCATTGAAACTGGTTATGTATGAAACCATGCACTGAAGATAGAAAAACACATCATCATGTCCACTATAGTTGGATGAGTGGGGAGGCAGATATCCGTAAGTATCATTCTCCATTATATCCATTCTTATGCAATTTCATTGCAGCTTTCTTGGACTTATGTCCTTTTCATTATGGTCATTTTGAATGTGTTAACAGTGATAGAATTCAAATCCTTTACTCTGACTAAAATTCATTTACACAAAGATGTGATTTGTGGCTTCAAACATTAGTTTGTTGAGTTAGCAATAATGATTGAATGAATGGAATCAGTCACAAAAAAATAAAGACTTACTAGTGCAGTGAAGAAGTTCTTTGAACGTTAATTTCTCCCCGTCTATAGAAATAAATTTCTTTTCCCACTTGGTGCATTTCCTACAGGTTCTTAAGAGATTTGAAAAAGCGTAGATTCAAAGTATCTTCAATTGGTAAGCCTTCAATAATTCCGCATTCAACATTCAAATGATTTTGTTTCAAATAAACCAACAGATTGGCCATTTATCAATTCCTAGTTTTTACCTGTTTCAGTTTTGATACTTTATTATGTGTGTTTCTTATTCATGCTATATGCTTCATATTCATCCTATTCATTTTAACTAGAGAAGAGCCTAGTATTGAATAAGAGGAGGTCAAAGGGTAAGGAACCTTCCCGACCCTGAGGACCAAATTGGGAACAACTACAAGATCGTGTCTTGATTGACATAATCTTCAAGGAGGCCGAAGAAAACAACTATCATAAAGGAAATTTCACTGGCCATTCTTGGCAGTAAATCCTTCGGGCATACAATGCTCACTTCAAAATGGAAATGACCAAGGATCAAGTGAAAGGCCGTTGGCGGAACTTGAAAACCAAATTCCATCTTTATGTAAAAGTTGATGAAGCTGAATGATTGGGGTTGGGATGACATTAACCAAGTCTTCATTCCAGGTTATGTTGGAGCTTGGGATGAAGCAATTAAAGTAAAGAATGAACAACTTAAAATAAACTTGTCTACTAGTTTCATTTTCTTCCCCTGTACTATTACCATTCTAACTCGGACTTTTGGATTGGATTTCTAGGGAAATCCATAATTAAGCACAATCAAAATGAAGCCCTTCCCATTATACGAGCAAATAGCATACATATGTGTGTTGGGTTGAGTGTGTATTTGAAACCTTTTAATGATGACTTTAATCATGACTAATTGACATCACTCATAATTTGATTTTGATGATGACATTTTGTACATATTAAAATGATGACTAATTGAACATGTTATACATTTTATACATATTACAATAATACTTAAACAACATGTTTTTGATGTTTAATATCTCACATTTTAATGATAATACCTTGTATTAATGGTTTACACTTTATATTTTCAGGTTTACACAAATTTGTCACAGTGGTGTCGACACAGTCCACCTGTGTGTCGACACTAGTTCACTGTCCTAGAAGCCTGTTCTAAAGCAGTTGCCAGTGGTGTCGACACAGTGCACCTGTGTGTCGACACTAGTTCACTGTCCCAGAAGTCTGTTCTAAAGCAGTAGCCAGTGGTGTCGACACAGTCTGCCTGTGTGTCGACACACTTCGACTAAAGCTCAAAAACGTGAATTTTTCTGGACACGTGGCTGCTTAGGAATCAAGGGATTTGACCTAGATTTTTGTGCCCACGCACCCCAAGGCACCTTATGGACATATGGGGCTATAAATACCCATGTTTCTTGTACTCCAAAGGCATCCCATGAAAAGAGAGACCAGACATCTCCAGAAAAGGGTGTGGCGGCTGCAGAAAGGGGAAAAGGGAGCCTGCGTCCAGAAAGGGAGCAGAACTGTGCTGTTTGGAAGGAGAACGTGAAGAAGAAGAGAAGAGAAGAGAGGATAAAGTATTTGCATCCAGAAAGGGAGCAGAGCAGCGCCATCAGATTGAGGAGCAAAAGAGCAGCAAAGGAAGAAGAAGAACTGGAAATCCAGATGCCACTGAAGCAGAGCATCGTAGATTGAAGAAGATCTCCAACGAATTCCTTCAAGCATCTTCAATCCAAGCTTCTGCAAGTCTTCTTCATCAAGGAACATCCAAGTCACATCTATTTCATTTATTTTCTTGGAGTATTCATCCAGTTTTTCATTGTGTGATCTGTGTATGTGTTCTACATAGATCACTTAATTTTGTTTGTTCTATTTTTATCATTGTATTGAGATAGATCGGGATAGAGGATCTATTCTCTAATTGAGCTTGTTCTAGCAGAACTTGGATCTTTCGTGGTCCAAAGGTTTGGAGCCGTAATGCTCCGATTTTGAGCCGTTGTGCTCAAGTGCTTGTGAGTCGTCGTACTCATAAGTGGTTTGTGGAGTAGGTCGTCGTACCTATCTCCTGGGTTTTCTTTGAGTCATTCTACTCAAAGGGTTTGGAGTCGTCGTGCTCCGGTTGTTTCTTAAGTCATCGTGCTCAAGGGTGTTTTGGAGTCGTCGTGCTCCAGTGTGTGCTGTACTCAAGGTTTTGAGTAGTGTGGCCTCACTGTGTGAGGGGTGGACGTAGGAGTCACTGGAGGTGATTTCCGAACCACCTAAAAATCCTCTGTGCAGTGGTTTGAATTGTGGTTTGACTTTGTATTGCGCTAGATGCATGCATAGGGATTTCGCTCACACTACTAATTGATTTGCTTACACACACTAATCACACATATTGCATATGTTCAGTGGGGTTTCATTTGAATAGATATCTTAATTCGAAGTAATTTTTAAATTACTTTAGTTTCCGCTGCAAATCTATTCAACCCCCCAGACTCACCCGTCGTGGTTCAAGTCGCGACAGGGCGGTCGGGGGCGACATGGAACCTAGCCGGTCTGGCCTGGTCCGGAGTGAATCGCGACGGCTTATGCCGCCGCATTCTTGACGCGACACCATCGGCCGGTGTGACCCCACTGATATCGCGGCGGATCGCGCTGTGGCGATAACAGGTGGGTTTGCCCTTTTTCCCTTTTTCCCAGGGCGAGTCTTCTGTGATACAGGGACGTTCTAAATTCTGTATAAAATAGTACGGTGATCCAAAAAGCACGAAACTAGTTTTAAACGAAAGTAGACATATATATCTATCAACATGCACGGTTAATTTGAAAATAGACAAGGTTTAGACATGCATTGATCGAGTTACCTTTCAGTGACCTAAACAGGCGCAGTCAGGGTTCCACGAATTAATTTGAGATGAATACATGATTAAAAATTATGAAACCAGGGGCGTTCAAAAGCTAACACGATGTAGTATTTTAGAGAATTTTTTCATAACATGATATGAAGTATGCACGAAGTTTAAAGGTAAACTTGAAGAGTCGGGTACATGCAACAGATAGAGATTCAAAGATTTAATTCTCCCTCATGGAAGGTCGAAATAGAGAAAGACCAGGGGATTCAAAGATTTAATTCTCCCAGAAGCCTGTTCTGAAGCAGTAGCCAGTGGTGTCGACATAGTCTGCCTGTGTGTCGACACACTTCGACTAAAGCTCAAAAACGTGAATTTTTCTAGACACGTGGCTGCTTAGGAATCAAGGGATTTGACCTAGATTTTTGTGCCCACGCACCCCAAGTCACCTTATGGACATATGGGGCTATAAATACCCATGTTTCTTGTACTCCAAAGGCATCCCATGAAAAGAGAGACCAGACATCTCCAGAAAAGGGTGTGGCGGCTGCAGAAAGGGGAAAAGGGAGCCTGTGTCCAGAAAGGGAGCAGAACTGTGCTGTTTGGAAGGAGAATGTGAAGAAGAAGAGAAGAGAAGAGGAGAGAGGATAAAGTATTTGCATCCAGAAAGGGAGCAGAGCAGCGCCATCAGATTGAGGAGCAAAAGAGCAGCAAAGGAAGAAGAAGAACTGTCAATCCAGATGCCACTGAAGCAGAGCATCGTGGATTGAAGAAGATCTCCAACGAATTCCTTCAAGCATCTTCAATCCAAGCTTCTGCAAGTCTTCTTCATCAAGGAACATCCAAGTCACATCTATTTCATTTATTTTCTTGGAGTATTCATCCAGTTTTTCATTGTGTGATCTGTGTATGTGTTCTACAGAGATCACTTAATTTTGTTTGTTCTATTTTTATCATTGTATTGAGATAGATCGGGATAGAGGATCTATTCTCTAATTGAGCTTGTTCTAGCAGAACTTGGATCTTTCGTGGTCCAAAGGTTTGGAGCCGTAATGCTCTGGTTTTGAGCCGTTGTGCTCAAGTGCTTGTGAGTCGTCGTACTCATAAGTGGTTTGTGGAGTAGGTCGTCGTACCTATCTCCTGGGTTTTCTTTGAGTCATTCTACTCAAAGGGTTTGGAGTCGTCGTGCTCCGGTTGTTTCTTAAGTCATCATGCTCAAGGGTGTTTTGGAGTCGTCGTGCTCCAGTGTGTGCTGTACTCAAGATTTGAGTAGTGTGGCCTCACTGTGTGAGGGGTGGACGTAGGAGTCACTGGAGGTGATTTCCGAACCACCTAAAAAATCCTTTGTGCAGTGGTTTAAATTGTGGTTTGACTTTGTATTACGCTAGATGCATGCATAGGGATTTCGCTCACACTACTAATTGATTTGCTCACACACACTAATCACACATATTGCATCTGTTCAGTGGGGTTTCATTTGAATATATATCTTAATTCGAAGTAATTTTTATATTGCTTTAGTTTCCGCTGCAAATCTATTCAACCCCCCTGCCATTATTCACCTATCTGATCCAACAATGTGGTGGTATGACATCCACTAGAGATCATGCTGACGAGTTAGTTAGAAACAATAAGTAAGGAAATGAAAATGTAAACTCAAGCAATGCTCATGTGCAACATTTTATGGATGTATTGATTGGTCCAACCAACTCCGATGTTAGTCCATTAAATGAAGAGTTCATGGAGATGCCAAACCAAAGATGCGAATCAATGATGAATATATCAGAAAATTAAGAACTTGAGGACCAGCTGTAACGTAGCGATCGTTCGGACCGAGGTTGGCTTTTGGGTTGGTGTTTGGAGTGTTCCTTAGGTTGTTTGGGCACTGTGGGCCAAGAATTTGGACTCAAAGTGCCTACTGGTTCTCTGTCTGTGAACGTGACGGAGGTGAATGTCGTGTTCTGAACACGACAGTTCAGGATTGTCGCTATTTTGGGGTCATTTGGCTGCATGCCCACCGTGTGGCACGCGCAGGGCAGCTGGCTGGCGTCAGTGGTGGGAAGGCAACGGTCTATACCATCACGTTCTGGTCACGATAGTCAGATGCGTCGCATTCTTAACTATGTAGGGTTAAGAACTTTGGTTAGCCAAATAGAGCTCAAAAAGCTTTGCTCGGCCAGGAGAGGGGGTTTTGCAGCTGGTTTTAAGGCAATTTGAGGATTTGCAGCTGGTTTCGGCGTGCTCTCGTCGCGAGGACATAGTATGGAACGGGGGAAACGTCGAACCATTGTTGTTCCTTGCGTACTTCACGTAGGTAGGGAGATTCCACCTTGTTTCTCGTTGTAGATAGTGTGTTTAGCATGTTTAATCCATGAAATGAGTTTCAGATGTTAGATGGCATGCTAGTGTAACTATTAGATTGTTTATAAATGCTTTACACATGTGTTTACATGGTTTGTGAGGGTTTCTAAAGAAGGAACCCCAGAGTTGGGGCTCTGTCTGTGAAGGCGACGGCCTAGGGTGTCGCATTCAAAACGCGACAGCCCGACCCGTCATGTTCTTCTTCAGAACATGCCGTATTGAGGCGTCGCATTCTGAAGGTGACAGAGCGCCCCGTCGCCTTCTGGCTTCCGAAGGCAGTAAGCTTGTGCACGGTTACATGATTTTCACATGACTTTATGTCTTATTAGTAATATTGGTAAGCAGTGCATTGGCACGCATCGAGGTTGAGGAATGTTAGATTTGCTTAGTTTGTAAGTACGTGGTGAGTTGGGTAGTACGATGCCTTTCGTGGTTACCTCTCTAGTTGGGTACCCTAGGTTTTATGTGAGCCTGGCACGTTAGCACAGGGTTTGTCCCGGTACTGTGTGTATCGTCAAGGTTTGTGTAGTTTTCTGGACACCCTCACTCTTGTGTAGAGTTGTACGTCCGGCTGAGGGAAAGACAACAGAGGGACAACAACTTGTGAGAGTTTGTGTTTAGTCGCTTGTAGTGCGCTCATGGTTGGGGGTACGGATACCAGTAGACGTACTGGGCCCCAGCTAGTCCTGATTTTCTAGTACCTCACTTTAGGGAGCTCGAGCCAGTGTCCCTAAAGGTGTCAGGCATGGGCCTGCAGCGGTGTGGTCCGTAGGTGTGGTGGTTGGTTAGTCTCCACATTTTCTTGGCCTTGTTGTGGTGGAGCGGTAGTTGGACCTTTCGTCTGTGGCTGCGAGACTGAGAGGTAGTTCTATATGATTTGTCCGAGTCAGTTGCTGGTGTTGCGAACCAATCTTTGTGACCTGAGTGTGGCGTTACCTTACTCTAGCTCGTGCACTTGGGCAAGGTTTGCTGTTTATTTATTAAAGGTTCTCTGTTAGTAGCTTCAAGATATTTATTATTTAAAGTTTTTGTACCATGTGTAGACAGTACTATAAATTTCTTAGTGTAGCTCCTTGTTACTGTTTTATATGAATTTGGTTTTGTTTAGCTTTTGGGGGAGTTTCCCTACTGAGCCAGTGACTTGTGAGGCTCACCCCTACTCCTTTAAGGTGAGGGAGAGTAGGAGGGTTCTCGTCCCTCGTCTAGTTCGGAGCCGCACCGTAGCGCAGTTAGGTCTGCTCTTCCAGCAGTGTAATCTTCACTTTTTGTTCACCTCGGGGTATGCTCCAGGTTGTTGTACTATGTATTTGACTCCAGTTGAAAACTGACTATGTATATTTCATGTAAATATCTGTGAGATGTAGAATTTTATGTATATTTGAGGTGTTTCTTTTATATTTCACGGACATGTGAATGATATCCCTTGCGAGGCTTCAACTTGTTTGCGGGAGGTGGAGTCGGGTCAAGCTCGTTATTAGGTTAACGGATTTGAACGGTAAGGACCGCTACACCAGCAACCATTTATAACTGCTCGCCAAAGTCCTCAATGTAGTCATCCAAAGGAGGGTACATCTGTACCAAAAAAAGGAGTTTCCCTTGGGAATGAAAAGACATAACGCTTGAAACGTATTGTAACACCCCGACGCGGAATATTGGAGAAAAATAGTTAAATAAATAGTATAGAGCACAAATAGTCATCAAATCATTTCACAAAATTGAATAATACCAAATGAACCAACTTTATTGATAATTCCACTAATTCACTATTACAATCACTAAGAGCCATAACTATGGGCTCAGATTACTTTATTCAAATAAAAACAACTACTAACTATCTAACTAACTACTAAGATGATTGGTTGACGAAACGACAGGTCACTCTTGCACTTGCTCATCCCCACAAAGCCAATGTCTACCTCGCTGAGATCAAGTGTTACTCCTCCCTCCCAGCTGCCGATCGAGTGCTGCTCCTCCCACCTGTGAGTAGGCTGATGGTTGGGGGGTGGTCTGGGTGTTGCGCAGGGGAGGGGGAAGGGTTCAACATGATAATTGGAGAAGCACAGCCTGTTGCGAAGAGGAGGGGTGACACTGTTATTGAAGGGACTGCTAATGAAAATGGTGTATTGCATATTCGCGCAACACATGTCTGTTAATGAAGAAGATTCTAAGATGGTCTTTCATTGATCTTATACATGCATATGCACAATGTGAGAAATATGAAATGGCTGAGCGGCTATTTGTACAGGTTATTTGGGCTACTTGTTCATATAATATTGTCTCTTTTTTGAAATTGTTACTTTGCTATTTCTGTCATTTTTGCAGCTATGTGGTATATACATCTTGATAAATTTTCCTTTGGTTATTTTTTCCTTCAGCAGTTTATGTATAAACAACGAAACAACATTTGAAGGAAGATCAGATAAAATATAAATATACAGAGGAGATTCTGTAACAACAGCATTGCAGATGTAATTCTTATCCGCGAGGGGGGGGGTGGTTTGGTTATTCTGGGGAGATGGATGGTTTACAAATATTTCAAATTTAAGGCTCCTAGAAAACTTAGTAAAGAATCAATTGATGAGAACATGAATCTTGATAAACAATGAACCAGTCTTTCCACATGGCTTATGTCTACTAATCTCAAGTTCTCATTACTCTTTGTAATATTTTGGATGAAACAGAGTTGTTTTGACTCCCTTTCCAACATAAAATCAAGCTGCCTTGGTGGAACTTATAGTAAAATTCTTAGTAGGTTATACATTCTGTAACGACTCTCTTATATCGGTACGGTTTCACCAACCCACATCGATATAGAAAGCATCGCTACAGTGGGACATTTACCCAACACTAGTACAATAGGCTGAAACATACACAAATATAATATATCTCATGACAGCGAAATTTAAAGACTGAAAAGAAATCTTATTCCATCATCCACATTCTATTCACAGTCCGTATAGTAGAAAAGAGAGCTAACTGTTCATAACTGAAATAAAATAAATACATTGTCCACATGAGACTACGCAGAGTCTTTATTACATACTATGAAGTAATAGAAAAGTACAATGCTAACTCCACAACAATCTCTCATACTCTCGCTCCGAGTCGCTCTTAACGATCTCCTCGGAAGAAGTAGAAACGTCTGCACCTGTACGCCGAAGCAAGAATGAGTTCAAAAGAACTCAACAAGTAACACCAAGCACACTAAACATACATGCATCAAGTAATCTCCATATCCTTATGCTATATCATTTACACATAATGCATGGAAGTGACAATTTTTCAAATAGAAGCCTATTCATGATTTCTACACATTTTACGTATGGGATTTAGTTTTATACACAATAAACTAATCCTATCACATGCTTTCTACACTTTTCACTATGCTAAACTGATTTCATTTAATCATTCATAAGCCACATGTTGATCATTTTACACAATATTTACACATTTCATAACAACTAATTTAACATGAATTCTAAGATAAGTTTTCACATGGTTAACACATTTATTTTAGTGAAAAGCTCGCTGTTTTACTACTATCATGTCGCATTCACAAGACGTTTATCCTTTTTGCATGTTATCATAAGAATTTCATGAACACAAATTCACTTGCACAATTTCACAATTTACACAATTCTTTTCACTTAAACACATTTTCACAATTTTTTAATGCCGTGACACATAGCCCAAACCACTTTAGAAGGACACACACTGATCACATCACATATCAATCACCTAGGCATTCCAGTGATTAATCTTAGTTACTGCGCAGAACCGGGAGAAGCACTCTCCACCTAACCAGCGATACTTGTTCGCCTCCAGGATTTAATCCCAATGCCCATGGGACATCACACACTTGAACTTTCCTGTGGGGACTTTACCACAGTACAGTTCCACAGCCCTCTAAGGTAGCAGTGTCACCCATTGGCACATTAATACATTTCTCAATTTCAACACATTTTTAAATATAAAATATTTACGCATTCATCTCATGTTCACACATTTACATTCTTCAGTATTACCTAGCATGGTACTACTATTTTCAGTATTAATCAAAATTTTACAACAATTCTAATCATGCTGAAATTTTTGCAGAATTAAACATTATCATATTAGCATGTATTAATATTTAATATCTAACATAAAACAAGTTTATATAGCTACTGTCATCTGTTCAGTACAGAAATTTAACCAGAAATTCATCACAGTTTAACCATCATGCATACCAAAATTTACATTTTTCTGAGTTACACATATTTTCTCAAAATTCTAACAGTGATGTTATCAACTGTAAAAATAGCCAAACTGACACAAATTTTCCTTATTCGGATTCTCAATTTATTTCATACATGAATACTGACAGTACAAAATTTATCACAAATTTTAGGAATTTAACTAGTTTCGCATGAATTCTTAACTTTTCTACATTGAGTAGACATATTAACTATTTTTCGATTCAGAAAATTAAATAAACTATACAGATATTATAAATTGCTCAAATTTTATATCATGCATCAGATCTTATGAACAATGTACAGAAAATTCATGGCAATTAAATTCTACACATATTTCATAAACAACATTTTCCAAGATTAAAATTTTGTTAGTAGCACATTCCAAGAATTTTAATAATTAGTGAAAATTTAAAAAATGCACAATAACTCACAGTACAACCAAACATATATATTTACATATTATATGAAATTTTACTGTATATCCTCATGTGGAAAAACTCGAAAATTAATTTATATAGGGACAGACTTGCACACTGTTGCAGTCTGAAGAACTAGACGGCATGGGGTAGCCGTCTACAAGTTAACGGCATTATATGATGCCGCCAACACATGATATTGACGGCAAGGGATCTTGCCATTAATATCCTGTCTGCACAAAACAGACTGAAAGCCAACAAATCACTTGAAAGGGGGGTTCCAGGACACGAGAAAAATCTGAGAAATTCTTGGGACATACTAGACACATGTAGGGTTGATGTGAATGGGGTACTTGCCTCCTGTAAAATCCACAAACGACAATTCAAGCCGGAGAAGCCCTCCTCAGCCTGTGCCAAAGAGTCTCCAAATCCCTCCTTCTTCGGATCTTCTGTTGATCTTTACAGCACACCAGCGTGGGGAGTCGTTCCCGGATGTTCAAGGTTGACACCAGTCGATGCAGATCGCCAGACGAAGTCTCCCGAAGCCGGATCTCTCAGGTTCAAGTTAGGGTTTTTGCATAGAAAAGATAGGTTTTTGACCCAAGAGCCAAAAGGGATGGATCTGGCCGAAATCTGGGTATTTTAAAGGGTTGGGGGTCGGATAGGTTAAAGGGGCAAGTCTTAAAGCCGTTGGGAAGGGTTTCCAAAACAAGGTGCTAGATTTCCGGAGGCGTTTCTGGATCTGGAAACGCAACAGGTTTGGGATATTGGCGTCCATATCTATGGTCGCCTATCCAAAATGGGCGTCCATCGATATTGCCGCCTACCCCTGGTCAGCGTCAGCCGATGTTGACGCCGACTGGTCGACAAAATTTACTTTAATTATATAGAATTTATAATACTACACACATAAATATATATATATATATATATATGTATACAATATGTACATTACAATAATTACTAATTCATACAATTTGTATAAATAAATACTTATACACAATAATCTATACATCATAGTATACACTTATACGCATATACATATACTTAAGTAAGTAAGATGAAAAAAATCAAGGGCCTTACACATTCACATTTAAGAGAAAGGTTTATATGCAACATTTCATTTTTACATCTTCTCCTCCTCCCCTCTTTTTCCTTGCCTATACTGTAGTTTCTTTCTGTCAGCTGGGTCTGCATACTTATTTCTTATAGGTGATTTTATTTCTTGATGCCTATGTTCTAATTAGACTAATGGTTTAAAAGTTTATGATTTGTCTAGATGCATGATCTTGGAATGGAACCATCACCACATACATTTGATGGCTTTGTGAGAGCTGTAATTTCTGAAAGAGGGCTTACATATGCCATGCGAGTGGTAAGTCGTCCGTTTACTTTGGTTATTTATTGCTGCTTTCAAAATAGTCTATAATTTACTGGCAACCACCTAGTGCTTAGTTCCTTATAATGTCTTTTTTTGGACAGAGAAGGATGGAAACTTCATTCACACAAGAACCAGTACATCCAGTACATCCGGTGAAAAAACCCTTCAAGGGTTGACAGAGAACCATGCTTAGCTCCATACCAAGAGCTACCAACCAGGGCAGATAGAGCACGGCAGCGGCCATGACAGGCAAATGGACCGGAGGTCCTTACACATGAGCGGGTTAACCCCAAATACTCGAAGAGAAACACCGTCGCACATAGCGTCGTGAGCAGGCAAAGATCGTCGCCGAAGGCTTCACGGCGGGGTGAACCGCTTCCTCGTACCCTAATACCGGGGAAGAGCTCGACGGGGGGTTGAAATGAGATACCAACCGAGACATTGAGCAGGGCGGTGGAGATCAAGGCGAGCCACAGTAGCAGCTGCCGGAGATGCAAATCGGGACTTGAAGCAGATGACGATTCCATCGGAGACTATTCTTTTTTAAAGAAGGGATAGGACTTGCAATGTAATTTATCTTTTCTTTTTTTTCTTCCAACTGTTTGGGACCTGAGTAATGAGGTGTATATTTTTATAAGCAATGAATGTGAAATGAAATGACTTGTCTCATCATCTCTTTTCTCTTTGAATTAATTAAACAATGTCTTCAAGTTGAAATCCGTTAATTATCTCTCACTTACTCCTTTTATGAGCTTTGCAGGTCAAAGAAATGGAGAAAAGGAACTTGAAGCCAAATAATGATACATTTTCGGTCCTTGTAGTTGGTTACATCAAAATTTTGGATTTAGACATGGCTGAATCCTTTTTGGATCAAATTTCTGATCACTCGCCAAAGTACATTCATCCATTTAACGCCATTCTTGCTGCATGTGACACTGTGGTCAGTCAAATTGTTTGAATGTATGCATATTGTTCTTTAATTTTGGGATTTCAGAGGCTGCCTATGCTAGAAAAGTCAGATATATTTGTTCACATCACTAACTAGTGAATGCTAGTAGTCTATTGGCTAAGTATATTTAGGTTTCCTCATTTTAGTGAATGCTAGTAGTCTATTGACCCTGGAAACCTATTTCAACTGTTCACCTATTAGTCTGTGCAAGTTTTTTGTAACTTGAATGCTTTGGTTCATAATTGCATAGAATTATTATATGGAGTTTGTTCTCATATGTAGATGCATTTTTTTTCTTCTCATTTTATGGATGGAAACTGCTTGATATCCTCCTAACCAGCATATGTTGTTTCTTGCAGTATCAAATAGATGATCCTGTCACACTCTGGGTAAACAAGGTCGGACCATATAATAATCCTCAAGAAACATATAACTATTACAGCCTTCCCTTCTGCCAACCAGCTGGGGGATCGCTGCTCACAGGTGGGGTGGACTTGGGGAAGTTCTAGCTGGAAATGAACTTATTGACAGCCATATTGAAATAAAGTGCCAAATTCTCTGTAGCTCTAACAAGTGTGTTTAGAGAAGTTCAGTTGCTGCAGATTTATCTTCATTGATGCGGCCGGGTTGATTTGTTTCACTAAAATAAGTTTAGCTTCCATGGTCCATCTCATCCTTATTCACATTGTCCTGTACCGATATATGCATTTCTGCTACTTGTTCTTTTTTCACAGCGGAATGAATTGGTTGAAGTTGGTTCCTAATTCAACAACACTCACAGTTGAATAAGTTTCTGTCAACAAGAGCGTAGGAACCTTCCTTTCTTAGTGCAATGGAGTGCGGATCCTCTCGGCCCCCCGCAGGAGGGGGGGCCGGTCAGTACAAGAGGGTGGGGGATTTTTTCATATACCCCCTGTGTAAAACACCAAAAAAGAAATTGTTTGAGCAGTGAAATGAAACCCCCCCCCCCACCCTTTGTACTGACCGGCCCCCCCTCCTGCGGGGGCCGTAGAGGATCCGCACTCAGTGCAATGAGCTAGGACGGAACCATGTTCTCATACCATTGTACGCCAGGATGTCCTTATATGTGGCACAAGTCAAGTGCATGGACGGGAATAACTCATTCTTATAACCATAGGGGGCTATCTCATATTAAGGAAAATGGAAAGTTTAATGTGCATTGTTTCTCCTAGTTATCCATATTTGTGACTTTTGTATGCAGTCAATGAAACCGTTTAATGCATCAGATAATGGCATTGACTGTGCCCGACCCACATTTTTATTTAACTCAGATGGTTATGGTGGCCAGTCCCAAAGTAAGTGGTATGACATATTTTGTCTGTTTCATGCATTCATTACCTTTATAATAAAGTGTTTATTTTTTAAATCATGTGGACTATATCCCCAATTTTATGTTTAAAATTATCATCTGTCTGAAAAGTGTTTAGAGCAAATCTCTTTTCCCAATTGACATTGGTATGCTGATTTTTTTAACGAACTTTTGATAGCTTATTAAATATTTGGCATATGAAAGTCATTTGAGTGTGTGTGAGATTTGTACTTTTGGAGGCATGTGGTTGCATATCTATGCGTTTATGTGCTTTTCCTTGCTCCCATTTGAAATATTGATTACCAACCATTGATTTCTATGCTTATGTTCTTAATGCTATTGCTCAGTTGGATGGATCCCTAAGCAACTTGGAGTCTTGGTAAGCAGCCAAGTAAGGAACTTATCTTGGCAAGATTATAGGATTATGTTGGCTATACCGAATCCTGATCTGTTTTAAGAACGAATCTTCCCTTCAGATGGAAGATTGGAAAAATCCTGCATCGACCTGGTTAGAAAATGAAGTCATAAAAATAGAAAAACAAGATATTCAAGAATAATTGTACAAATCTAGATAGACTAAAAGGAAAATAAACATAAGGTCTCATTCATTTACATCATAAAACATTACTACTCATACTTCCAAAAAAATTACTCCAAATACTCATAGAACAATATTGTTGGTTAAAAGGTACTTGCCGTTGAAAAATTATTTTGAGATTTATCTAATTGAGAATAATAAATTCAAGTGGAAGCTTTGTCTAGTTGAGGATGATAATAATTAATTCAAGCGGAATAGTTGCAGTTAATTTCCATGCAATAAGGGTGTTATATTGAATTTTAATATATACTGCATAAATAACCCTACCGATACCTCATCAATTCACTTATTAGGGTGATGGCAGGAGGTTACCAAGAGGAGAGTGGGAAAATAAGCAACTGGCAATTGGTGGGAGATGGGAAGCAGAGGAAGGATGAATGAAAAGTTTTGTATTTCAATTGCTTGGAACATGGTCATCTTGTGTCTGATTGCTGGAATGTTGTGGTCTGTCATAGGTGCATGGGTATCAGGCATAGGAGATATTCTTGTCCTTTGGCTTTGAAGATGTCAGGCACATGCTTAATTTTCCTAGCTTGATGTTTTATTTTCAATTGGCCAGACAATTGTTATGAAACACATCATCTTTGAATTTACAATTAGTGGGATAAGTAACTGAGATAATTTATATTGACAGAAAATGTGGACAAGGGTTCTATCTGTGCTCTTGAGCTTGATGATGCAAAAGTGAAGCAGTTCAAGGATGCAATTGAGATGACTTGCCTTTATGGTAGTGTATGTGAAGCAGTTCTAGTAGTGTATGTGAGGCCTTGCTTTAAAATTACGTCAGTAGGTCCTCATCTTAGTGTTTGATGAGAAATGGAAAATGCGCTAAAAGTGGAGTAATCAATTTTAAGTTTATACAGAATTAGTTTGAAATTTTTACTTGATCAACCATGGATGTCTTGCTGCCTTTCATCTTGGAAGATCTGTTTTCACCATCTGAAGTTCTGAAGAATGTTTTTATGAAGATATTGTTCAACATATATCGTGGATTGATGCTCAATTCAGTTAATATCAACCTTCTAGGTGGACTGCATAATCTTTGACAAGACTGGGACACTTACTTTTGGAAAACCAGTGGTTGTCCTCACAAAACTACTTAAAAACATGGCACTACGTGATTTCTATGATTTGGTTGCGGCTGTTGAGGTATGTTACTCCCCCTTGTCTTTCAGACTCATAATTTTTTGTTTGCACTAGTGTCAGTTTCTTTTTGTTAATAAACTGTAATGTTTTCTACATTGCACACTTTTGCAGATAGTTTGCACATTTGCCTTTCAGAGAGATGTGCTTGTCTATTGGTTGGGACAAACAGAAGGAAACAAAGGAAAAGGCGGAAAAGCTCCGATGCCACCACGTGATACACTTCAAACAAGCCACCCTCTCTTGTGCTCAGTGTACAAGTTCTACATTGCACTCTTTTGCAGATCGTTTGCACATTTGCCTTTCAGTTTTGTTATATCGTTTGCACATTTGCCTTTCAGCTTTGTTATATTGTTCTACAATTGCAGTTATTGTTCACATTAGATTTCTCTGTTGCAATGCTATTGTTTTATTAGGTCAACAGTGAGCATCCACTAGTGAACTCTGGTCCCTACTTTAAGAACTAGTGTTGGTTTGAGATCTCTTGCTAGGGTGGTTTCTTTCGGTGATAGTCATGTATGTATATATTTAATTATTTTTCATCTTATTCTGATTATTTACATGTTTATGTGATATTTTTATTTCTCTTTCTTGTTAATTTGTAGGCCCCTCCTTGTCCCGATCATACTATTAAGGCTCGTGAGGCCGAGAGATGATGATGGGGATGAGGATCTCCATATTCACGACGACTAGGAGCACGTCATCATTGTCTTTTTATATTTTTAAAAAATAATCTTATGCTTGTTGGAACATTCTAATGAGACATTAATTGTAATTATGGATTTATGTTTGTATTTGTGTGATTTGTGATATGTGTATGTGCGTAGTTATATGTTTCTATTGAATGAATGAGTAGGTTTATAAGTACATGTAAAAAAATCATAAGAAAATTATTTTTAAAATATTTTTTGGGTTTTTGATTTAGCTACTGATTTGCTACGGAAATATGCGTAGCTAATTCGTAGCTACTTGGCTACGGATTGGCTAAGGAAATGTCTACAGCTAATCTGTAGCTCAATTTAGCTACGGATTCGCTATAGGTATTTCTATAGCTATTCTGTCACTAACTTTAGCTACAAATTTGCTACAGAAAAATTCGGAGTTAATGAGCTATGGAGTAGTTACGGAAATATTTGTAGCTAATCTGTAGCTAATTAACTACCGATTAGCTACGAACATTTCTTACAGCTATTTAGCGGCCAAGATTTAGCTGCAAACATAATATGTAGCTGATCTGTAGCTATACTGTTTAACTACAGATTAGCTATGGATTGTGTTCGTGGCTAATCTACAGTATTCTTGTAGTAAGATAAATTAAATACCATTATCAAACTTCTTGTGGGCATTAAACTGGCGATAAAAGGGGGATAAACCCCCTTATCAAGTTAGCAAATTTGAGATGGTTTAAATGAGAGATAATTATGAAGAGAAATAATTTTTAATGTGATGTGATGTGACAGATTATGTATATTTATTATTCCCTAGTTTGACACTATTTATCTATGCAAAAGGAGAGATATATGATTTTTTTAAAATAGAATTCATTAATAAGTTATCCATGGGGATAATTTTTATCCCTCCTTCATGGGTGGGATAGTTACCCCCTTCCCTTTATCATCCTTTTATTCTAGTTAACTTTTATCACCCATAGTTAAAATAAACAAGTTGTCAAACTACCTATTGAGTTAAAACATGTGATATTTAAGGGAGATAAACTACTTTATCACGTTACCAAAGCCCCATAATGTTGTACTTATTCTTTAAAAAATTGTGTATCCTCTCTTTATACATGGATAAGTGATGTCAAATTAGAGATAAAATGGTGATAATTTTAATCCTATCACATCACATGTACATAGATAAGTGATGTCAAATTAGAGATAAAAGGGTGATAATTTTATACATCCTATGACATCACATTATATTAAAAGTTATCTCCCATTATAAATATCCTCAATTGAACCATCTCCAAAAAAACAACTACTAAACATAGATAATCTATGCATGAATAACAATCTATGCATGAATAACTTATCCTCAGTCTCTTTATTTGGTTATAAAAGAGGTCCATAAGTTATATGACATATATAAATGATGATAATAAACAGCAGGTGATGGCGATGCAACTGACAAGCAATGGAATCACGACGGCCATGCTACATTCATATATATGAATAGAGAAAGATTTACTGCACTTCTGCAAAGTGCAAAAGTGTAGTCCACATGGGCAAACAGTCCATGTGGTACCAATTTTTTGGTATCACATGGGCAGCCCATGTGGATGGTGCCACATGGGTTGTTTGCCCATGTGAACTGCACTTCTGCAAACTTCTACACTTTGCAGAAGTGCAGTAAGTCTTTCTCTTATGAATAATGGCGCAGTCAAACTATAAAATCTTATGTGTACTATACAAAGAGTGGCCTCATTAATTAGGCGTTTCGTCTCATATTAGATGAGAAGAGTTTAAGATCCAAATTTGTCAAGTTTATAAAGAGATTTGCTCAAAGTTGTAAATAATTAGAATTTAGATATATACTTTGGGTCTCTAGCTCAAGAAGACTAGGTCCACAACCTTATATATATATATATATATATCAACAATGAAAAAAAAAAAACTATAAAACCTTACTCGACATCTTGCATTGAAAGCATTTCTCATCTTCGTTGAGAGTGAAACTTGCACAGGAAATGCATGTTGGAGGGGGATGTTCAATTTGCTGCTAGGTGTCTTCGTATTTTACCTAACGGTCTTTGTTTTATGGCTACAAATCTATATTTTATGCCTGCGTCGACCATTCTGTGTATATATATTGAGTTTTACATAAAATGAAAAGATATAAGATAAAATAATGAGATGTCTTATTGGATGTATTATCGACCATTTATATAAAAGTGAACTTGTCCTCTCATTTTTTGCCTTATAATTACGCAAGTGTGTGCAGCAAATAACTGCATGCTTGATTTGTGGCTTGCAGTGTCACCTATTATAATGAGAGGCTAAGGACTAGGAGCTTAAGGATCCATTTGGTTGCTTGTAAACTAAATTCACAGGGAAAAAGTTTTTCAAGTATTAATTTTTCAGGAAAATAAAAAACACAATTATCTATTTGGTACCCACGTAAATATTTTTCTTGAAAATATTTTCTGATATTTGTTTTCTAGTAAAATATTTTCCATTTAGTACCTATGTAAATATTTTTCTTAAAAATATTTTTTTATATTTGTTTTCTAGTAAAATATTTTCTAAAATCATTTTCACATGTTTATTTGTGTGTAAAATACTAAATATCAGGGATACATACACAAATTATGTAAATATGATATATAGATACAATAAGATTTCAATCAAAGTATAAAAAAATGGTATAAACATAAAATTACATTTGCCAAGGTCCCTTGGTACTGCGTAATGGGGAATTGTCTTCCTCATCTCAATGGCCTTCCCTGTGCAGGCACTGTGGAGCCAATCGCCGTGGGTGGCCACCAAAGTGTCGGGAATGCAACACTCACGCATCAAATCACGTGGTCGAGTATACTAGCAAGTCAATAGGCCTCACTGCCACCAGACGAACTGACAGAAGACTCCACCATCGGCTTATAGACTCACCAACACCACGCACAACTGGAGAACCAACGAGAGTTGGTAGCACCCCTACCACGCACACATAGGGCTCAGCGCAATTAGCAACCTGCCAACCACCAAAAAGGAGTGCAACCACATGAGAACCTAAACAACCGCAGAGGTTAAGGACAACACGTCGACCTCAGAGGGACCCAAACCGAAGTAGGGTACACAACCGAAGACACTCGCTCCGAAAGCAAGAGGAAAAACTCGGACACAGCCCACAACAAAAGCCTGACGTACAACCGATAGGGCTACCTAGACAAGGCAAAGCAGCCACCCCACAGTAGTAACGGTACAACCACAAGGCACAGGTCAGCACAAAGTGTCCCAAAGCCAGAAAGCTCAACGCCTCCAACATCGAGCGAAGTCATGAAACGACACACAAATCTTACGAACAGACACACAACACAACACATGGTGCTATCACAAGCACCAGGAGCCACCTAAGGTACAATACAATGCACCAAGACTCCAGACGGCACAAAACTGAAACACTCAAGTATGAGCACACAGTGCTACCAAAAACACTAAAATTAAGCAAAGTGCAACACAAGTGCACCAGCGGCTAAAACAACACGGGCTAACAAGAAGGACTCTCCACAAGAGACCTGCTAAAAGTCACATGCAAAGAACCGCAAGGCTAAAAGGGCACAACAGGCCACGTCGGCCCCATCCCTCGAGGCACAAAAATACAAAGCATCGGAAAACACACAAGGTGCAGTACACACAACCGCACCAACGGCCTGAGACAACATAGGGACCACCAAAGGAGACTCTCCATCAGAGACCCACAACATAAACTCACGGAAAGCTGACAACATTAAGAGCACAACAACCACGTCGGCTCAAAAAAAGCACACCAAACACGGAGCATCGACTCTGCCACTTGGGGAGCAGAAGACCATAGCAATTCTCTAGCGCACAAGAGCAAGAAGCACCACCTCTATCCCGACCGATAGAGAGGCCAAACACCAAAATAATGACACAAAAAGCCTTCAATGCACAAGTCGAGGCACAGTTGAGCACACACTGAAACAACGCTTGCACAAGCAAGCCAGGCAAGAAAACTGGTACACAGTAGAGCAACATTCACGCATGCAACCCAACAAGAAGCAATGCAACCCGTAAATCCCGTAGGGAATCCTCGTGACTTCCACCAGGTCGTGGCCATAACCAGTAGGCCAGATCAGACGGATCATGGCCTTAATGGCCGATGTTAACGGGGGCACGATTTTCGGATGTTACTCTATTTGACGAGTGTTTCGACTGTTACTTGAGCCACGTCTCTCTGAATTGCGTTGGCACGCCACGCTCCACGTCACACACGACCGTTACATGAGCGGTGTTGGCGGTTGGATCAAGCCCCCGTCTCCAGCTCGACCCAGATGATGTATGCCGTCTCGAGACGTTGGCGAATGATCAAGACCTGGACGACCTAGGCATGGTCGGGATTTTGGCCAAGGTGATGTCAATGCTCTAAAATGGGCGACTCATGTTGGTCAGCCCTAGAAATGTCGGGAGGTCGGCCGAGTTATGACTTAGGCCGACCAGCAAGAGTTCTACCTATATCATTACTAAATTCAACATTTTTTCTTCATGATGATCATGCATGGAACCCAATACATAGTGATGATTGAAGGAGCCCCTTAAGGAATTAAGTAGGAAACTGATTTATCAACATCATTTCTTGACAACCAAAACTTCACATTAACTAATAATATAAGAATGTTAAAGAGGATTGATGTGTTTACAGTTGTGTCAAGAAAGAGAAATACTTAGTGCACACTTTGGTGTGCATTAAGCATGACACACCCATGGACGGATACAATGTTTAGGGAGTGGGGTCACCTGACTCCACTCAATTTTTTTTTGAAATGACCATTTAAATTAAAAATTTGAGGAGTTTTTATATAAGAGGTGACCCCACTGAATTATCTCAGTGGGTCACTCTTTATGTATAATATATTTATTTATATTATATATAATATATTATTTATATAAATATTAAAAAATAATTTAAGTGACCTCACTGAATAAAATTTCTATATCAATCTCCGAACACACCTATTAGAGTTGTGTCATTTATCTTTGGGAGATTATAATATCTTCACCATCCCACTTTTTCAAATTTCAAAGACAAATTCCATGTACACTAAATATTTCTCGTAAAAAAAATGTGTTGGTAAATCATTTTGCTTCCCGAAAGGAGAGTGAGGCCACGATGTGGAAGAGCTGAAGTTGCTCCATGAGCTCCCCCGCCCATCTCGCTGCCCGCCGCTCCAGCCGCGCGAACAGCGCGTCCCCGACCTCCTCCCCGAGGTGCGCCTCCACGAGCACCCCGCACACCGACCTGCAGCTGTTCGCCATCGCCCGCCCGACCTCCTCCACGTCATCCGGCCGACTCACCACCAACGGACATCCCCCTCGCACCACCTGCAGCGTGTTGATGGCGAACGACCCGTCCGCCTCCACCACCTCCCGGAACTCCTGCAGGCTCGGGGCGTACACGGGGATGTTGAAGCCGTCGCGCTTCTCGGCGTCCACTAGGCCCTGTTCCCGCCGCCCCATCACAGCAACCAACATGTTAAGGCTAGCTACACGACGTTACACATGCGTAGAGAGAGAAAGATAGGGAGAGGAGCTCCGTGACAGAGATGGTTTTTGAGTTCGTTATTATCTCTTGGACGAGATCCTCCCAGGCGTCCTGGAAGTGGGTGCCGAAGAGGACTCCAGCACCGCCCTGGTCGGCTGGGTCCGCCGAAGTGCGGCCGAGGCAGACCAGGAACATGGAGCCACCGCGGCACACCTCCCGCGCACGGCACCGCAGGAAGCTAGCAAGGTCCGCCTGAAACTGCCGCCCGTACGCGCGAGCCGCGGCCTCCGTCGCACCGTGGATGAACACTCTTCCTTTGTTGTACGCCGGAGACCGCCTGTCCGTCATACTTTCCGGCACCTACTCCCAAGAAAATAAAAACGGTTCATTAACTATACAGGAACAGGCAGCAGGTTCTCTCTCTCTCTCTCTCGGTGAGCATGGCGGAAACTTATACCTGAGATAGCTAGTGCAGTGAGAACGCCGAGTAAAAAAAGTCGACGGACCTCTCCGGGAAGAGATGTCGGTAGAAGGACCCCGGTACCCCCGCGGCATAGTAAGGCCGGCTGCCACCGGCGGCGGCGAGGCACTGCCCGAGACTGCCGCCTTCGAAGGAGGTCAGCGGTGGGAGGAGCTGGAAGAGCAGGTTGAAATCGTTGCTGGGGAGGTCAGAGAAGAACGCCTGGAACTCGGGAGCCTCCCTCCCCGAGAGTTCGTACCTCTTGGCAATGTGCCGCACGATCACGTCCACCATGAACAGCGTGTTGTTGCCGCAGGAGCAGCCCAGGTCCGCCACAGTGAAGGCGTGTTCGTCGCCCTCGGGGAGAGGCACGGCGTCAAGTGTGGCTTCCAACAGGTGGAGAATGGAGCGGGCGTGCCGAGCCTGCAGGCACCATTCCAATATTATAGGAAGATAGAAGTATATATAAGAAGAGAAATATTTGGTGCTGAGAGATGATCTGCGCGCAAATCGGATAATTGCCCATTTCATCGACAATATGGCCCAGCCAATCAAGCGATCACTTGCGCGCGCGCACCAAATATTACTAGCTCACATAAGAAAGAAAACCCTAATCAAACCAAGTATCGACACGGATTAACATGTTACAGGCCTCATATAAATACGTGGGTTCGTCTACACAATGACTTAGTTACATGTTGTTATATTATATGTCATGAAGGAGGAGGAGGAATGGCAAGCACCTGGGCCTGCGAGTTCTTCACGTAGCTGGCCTCTCCATTGCCGCCCTTCATGCTCAGTAGACCCTCTAGCTTCACCGGAGCAACAGCAAGGCTCTCTCCCTGGAGGGTGGTTGCCATTGTAATTAACTAGTAGGGTCTTGTGAGAGCTGGCAAGTACAGACAGGTAGTGGCGGTCCTTAAGTTGGTTGGGGATGGAGGTGGCGGACTGTAGGAGAAAGGGACTCCTAATATATAAATAGAGATCAAGAGGGATGGCCATTAATGGCGAGGTAAAGGGCCGTTACTAGCTTCTACTAGCATGTGAAACGAGAACCACCCGCATTTAGTAGGAAGATATGAGGACCGACGATAGGTTAATCGTGTACATACCTTCCTCTTCGATAATGAGATAAGGAGATCTTATAAGTAAATCATATATAATTATTCATAATTAGGGTTTTTTTTTAATTTGATATAGTTTAAATGAGGGATAATTATGTAGGAGATAATTTTTAATGTGACGTGACATAGTGTGTATAGTTATCACTCATTTATCTCTAATTTAACAGAATTTATCATTGCATAAATGCACACACGATTGAATCAAGAGTACAATAACAATATTTAATGATTGATCCCTAGTGATAACACCCCCCACATGGGAGAGAGAGATATTACCCCCTTTATTACCTTTTTATCTTGCATAATTTCTATCACCTAGGGATAAATTAAACACATTATCAAACTTCGATAAAAGGGGGATAAACCCCCTTGTCACGTTACCAAACCGGCCCGCTTGGCCTCTTTGATAATGAGATAGGGAGATCTTATAAGTATATCAGATATAAATTATTCATGTTTAGGAGTTTTTTTAATTTGAGATGGTTTAAATGAGGGATAATTATGTAGGAGATAACTTTTAATGTGACGTGACATAGTGTGTATAGTTATCACTCATTTATCTCTAATTTAACACAATTTATCATTGCATAAATGCACACACGACTGAATCAAGAGTACAATAACAATATTTAATGAGTGATCCCTAGGGATAACACCCCCCACATGGGAGAGAGAGTTATCACCCCCTTTATTATCTTTTTATCTTGCATAATATCTATCACCTAGGGATAAATTAAACACATTATCAAACTTCGATAAAAGGGGGATGATACGGAGGTTTCCGAGCAGGTCGGCTATCCCTGAAGACAGCCGACCACTTTTGAAGGAAGAGTCCGACGTTCCACATCAAGTATTAGCCGCCCGACAGGCTCGCCTCTAGTTCCTCTAGGCTCGGCCTCGAACTCGGATGAGGCCGACCTTGTTACCAGAACTTTCGGAAGAGTCCATGAGATTGACGAAGGTACAAGATATCCGAACTAATCGAGGTGTTCCCATCAGGTCGAATGGGACCTCGGATCAGCCGACCTCGTTAAGGCCACTGGCCGACATCTTATCTACATTATATCAGCAATGTTCTTTATGCGTCTCGGACCTCTTTACAGCTCAGCCCGAGCAGTCTTGTAACACCCTCAAATAAGAGCTTTTCTCCGATTGAGCACCTCGGGTTATCAAAGCTCGGGCCACGCCGAGCGTCCTCACGTGCCCCGTCACAGCCCTCACGGGGTCAACGGACGAATGAGGTAACAACCGAGAATTGCGGAACCGTAAATAATGGCCATTAAGACCACGATCTCGGCGATCAGGTCTACAGGTGGCAGCCACGATCATCGCAGTTTGACAGGGAAGTAACGACGCCCAATCCGACGGGAATCACGGTAACTTCCAGCGAGATTGACGGCTCGTCCAGCTCACACGTACGTGTCCTAACACTATATAAAGGGTAGACATTCCACTGGCCAAGGTACACGATTGGTAGCACCAGAACTTTCTCCTCTAGTCTTCTACTCTTCTAACTTGGGCGTCGGAGTGTCTTCCCACCGGGGTGACTCGGTGGTCTTTGCAGGCCGGAGTTCCGTTAGCCCGCGCCGACGACGACACGCCATCACCTCGGGGCCCATCCAGATTGACTCCGGTCAATCCCCTTTGCTATTGCAGCAACATTTGGCGCCGTCTGTGGGAATCGCTACTAAAGGTCAGTACGGTTTCCTCCCCCTATTCTCAATTGAACTTCACCAAGTGCGCACCACGAAGAGCCCTTTTCATCATTAGCCGTGATCGGCAAGGCGGCCGGCCAAGGCATTTACTGCGGTCGGCACGGGGGCCAACCAAAGATTACAACAAGCTCTAGTTATGGCTAAAAAAAGGGTCAGGCCGCTCTAGTTGCCGACCTTGGATATTATGCAAGCACGCTGATCTCGGCTATGAGGACGAGATATCGGATCGCAGAGAAAGCCCTCAGACATAAGGCTAAGCTGCAACTCAGCACCACACCGTTATTTGACATCTCATGGGCACCTGGTCGGTCTCAACCAAGTTTGAATGTTGTCTTACAAGTTCCATTTGTGGTCGGCTTAGGGGCCGACCAGTTCCGGTAAGCATCTGCACAGGAAAGCTCAAGCCGATCCTACGACTCTTGATACAAGTCATATCCCCAGCTCGGGAAGCCTAAGCCCTCCAAACAAGAGGCTGCTACCACACGTTTGATGTCCTCGGTTATGAGGACAATGAGAAAGATGAGTAGCCTTATTGTCTTAAGTCTACCCCCATTATTCAAATCGATCATGACAACCCAAAAAGCAGGTTAAAGAACATGAACGTCGTGATTTTAGACAAGGTCGCTTCGGCACTCCCCAGGAACTGAGAAGACGACGTCCGATAAAGCTCTTGAAGGCGTGGTCGCTTCGGTACACGTATACATCGTAGCTCTTGTGCGAGGTCGCTTCGGCACTCCGAGCTCCCGAACACATGGTCGCTTCGGCACACATATAAATCGTAGCTTTTGTGCGAGGTCGCTTCGGCACTCCGAGCTCCCGAACACGTGGTCGCTTCGGCACACGTATACATCACAGCTCTTGTGCGAGGTCGCTTCGGCACTCAAAGCTCCCCACATGAAATTGCTTCGACACTCGTCTTATCTGAGCTCTTGCACGAGGTCGCTTTGGCACTTCGAGCTTCCAGCAAGGTCGCTTCGACTCTCGTCTCAACCACAAGCCCTAAAATGAAGACAACCCTCTATTCATGAGATCGCTACGATATGCAGATGTGGTCAAACATCGGATTATCCATTAACCGAGCTCTGACCTCAAGAAATTCATCGAGTCCGAGCCCCAAGCTGGACCCAAATAGCCAAACGTGTGACATTCAAAAAAAGTGTGGTTCGAACCAGGCGATGACAAACCAAGCAGTAACGAAAGAGGCAAGCGTTTCGATTTCTACTAACAAGAAAATACATTGCGAGGCGAACTGCCACACACAAAAGTAAGGCATTCAATCAACTACAACGTCGTCAGACGCATCGACTTGAGCCTTGGTAGTAGCGGCTTGATCGGAAGCAATGATCACCTCATCGCCGAGAATCGCCTCGGTCGCAGCAGTCTGTGCCTCGTCGGCGACTTCAGCTCGGTCTTGAGCCTGACCAGCGTCCTTGTCCTCGGCATCTTCCAGACCCGACAAATCATATTCGAGATGCAGTTTTCAGATGTCCTTGATGCAGTGGTCATAACCAGCCTTGAAGAGCTTGTCAACCTCTTCATTCAACTCTCGGAGTCGCGGTATTCTGTGATAACCCTTTCGCGCTCCTCCTCGGCCAGTCTCGAGTTCTGAGCCCTCACGGCCTCCATCCACTCTTCCTTTGTACGAATACTCTCTTTGAGGTCCTCGACCACCTTGGTCATCCGATCGGCATTCTCCTCGGCTCTCTTCGCCCTCAGCCGCTCTGCGTCTAGGAGCTTCTCGACAGTCCTAGCCCTCTTCTCGGCCTCTTTTGCCTTGTTCGTGGCCTCAAGGACTTGCTGGTCGGCCACCGCCTGAGACTTCTCGGCTTTCTTGAACAAGGCCCCGACCAGGCCCAATTGAGTCTGCACTGAACCGTAGAATTCCTCCACGATCTCGTTGGCTCGCTTGGCCGAGGACTGGGCCAACTTTCTCCCGACGAGCCCATTCAGTAGCAGAGAGCTCCTCCGTGCGCACCGACGACGGCTGAGGGCTCGCAGCATGCTGGTCTGCGGTCGGTTGCTCCGGCAGCTCGCCTCGTCCTTGAGATGTCGTCGGATCGATGAAGATCTGACGACCGACGTTTCGTCCCATGACCAGCGTCCTCGGTTTCCTCCCTCGGACGCTTCGATGGCCTCGTGGCGCTCTTTTTACCACGCCCCGTAAATCTTTCCGTTGCTCGGTCGGCGAGTGAGGTATTGCGCCTTCGGCCAACGTCGGGAGCAGTCGACGACTTGCCCTTGTCGGCCATCACTGCGAGAAGCAGCAGTTGGTTAGCCGTTACTCGCAAATCACAAAAAGATAACATCAGAAAGGAAATGACCTTTGTCGGCCTTGACAATCAATTTGAACAACCCGTCGAGCCGAAACAGGTCGGGTGGATCCAACACTTGTAAAGAGTCAAACTCCGCGAGCTCGGATTCGATGAGGTTTGGAGCTCGAAAGGCTTTTTGGTGAACATTCACTGCCATCCAGGTGGTCGGAAATGGCCACCCTGTCGGGCTATGAACAAAAATAAACTGCCTCTTCCAGTTGTGAACAGAAGAAGGCATTCGACCGAGGATTTGTCGTCCGGACCGGGCTACGAAATACAGCCAGTCCCCGAAAGCTTTGACCGAGAAGCAATAAAAGAAGAGACGTGTGGTCGGAAGGACCCTAGCCAGAGCACAGACCGCCAGGAAGCCGACAACCGACCTCCATGAATTAGGGGTCAGTTGTGACGGAGCGACTCCCAACTTGAAGAGGAGGAAAAGGATGAAAGGATGCAATGGGAGGCGGAAGCCAGCTCGAACGGCCTCAGCATAAATACAGACTCCACCCTTTGCTACGTAGTGAGCACGGAGCTGACTCGAGCGATACATGGAGTAACCCTCTGGAAACTCTAGTCTGGGGTGAGTTTTCATCCACACGAGGGTCTCGTTGCTAGTTTTGCACTGAGCGTCGGCGACATTGTCGGCTGGCCGAAAAGCTCCAGAAGTATGAGAGGAAGGCTCTTTAGGAACGTAAGTCCCAGGATCAACAATGAAGCAGTCATCAGAATGGTCTGACGGCTCGCCGTCAGGCCGAGGAGAGTGGGATGTTCCATCAGAGGAAACCACCCCTACTGAGTGAGAAGAGTTCTCGAAAGGAGAACCCCCAGACGATGAGCCCTCGCGGAGACGAGGACCAGAGGAAGAAGACGCAGAAATAGAAGACATGCTTACCTCTAAAGGAAGCAAGCGGAGATCGGGAATGGTTGAAGCTCAGGCGAGGGACGTCGGAGCACCTGTCGTCGGCACGTTGGTAGGTCGCCTTGTAGATGCTCGCGTGCGAGAACAAGGGCGATCGTTCGGCAGCAGACCCCAGTATTTATAGAACTTGGGGTCAATCGAATTCAACAGTAGAAATCTTGGAATCCAACTCCCAAGACAAATGATCAAGATCTGCCCATATGTCACCACCAGATTGGCCGTGGAACCGACCCCTCGGATTCTGATCAGCGCAGACAGCGAGGTGCACCATGATGGCACTTGGGAGACGAGGTGGCGAAAGTACGACGGCACGGCCTACGGAGCAACGTGCGACGCCCTGTCAGACGATGCGACGATCGGTGGCTTTGGCAAGGCCATGACGCGCCCTCATGGTAGGGCAGCTTCTGACCGCAGGGAGACATGATGTCCCGACAGGCCACGTGTGTTAGCCAAGCCACGTGGCAAGGCACATGCTTCCAGCAAAGAAATCTAGCTTCAGCTCGGCCCGCGTTCGTGGCCCGACGTAGACCAAGGGTGAAACTGTGGTTTCAAAGCAGGTCGGCTAGCGCCGAAAACGGCCGACCACCATGGAAGATTTAGCTTCACCTCGGCCCGCGTGCACGGTTCGACGTGAACCTAGGGGGCCAGTGATATGGAGGTTTTTGAGCAGGTTGGCTATCCCTGAAGACAACCGACCACATCTGAAGGAAGAGTCCAACGTTCCACATCAAGTATTAGCCGCCCGACAGGCTCGCCTCCAGTTCCTCTAGGCTCGGCCTCGAACTCGGATGAGGCCGACCTTGTTACCAGAACTTTCGAAAGAGTCCATGAGACTGACGAAGGTACAAGATATCCGAACTAATCGAGGTGTTCCCATCAGGTCGGATGGGACCTCGGATAAGCCGACCTCGTTAAGGCCACTGGCCGACATCTTATCTACATGATATCAGTGATGCTCTTTATGCGTCTTGGACCTCTTTACAGCTCGGCCCGAGCAGTCTTTGTAACGTCGCGTGCTTTTCGGATCCATGCGGATCATGTGCATTGTGGTTGTGGCGGCCGTTGTGAGGCCAGTGTGAGTTGGGTGTGTGGAATGCATGGTGTGATTGCGTGGCTTGAGCAGGTGAAGAGCAGGGTAGGTCCTGAATTGGAATAGGACCTGCTGCTGTTCTGTCTGAGTTGGCGGCCAAGGGGTGGTCGTTGACTGTTGGCGTCCAGGTTCATTGACGTTTACATCATGAACTTGACGGCAGCTTTTGTGGACGTTTAGTCTGGCGGTGCATGTGGGCGACAAGGGGGTTGACGCCAACCTGTCAGTTCAGCAGGTTATATGTTCACCCGAGGGCAGCTCTCTCAGCTCACCCTCTCTCCCTCTTGCCCCAGCTTCGCGCCCTGGTGTTTCTGAAGGTTCTAACAGGTATCGAGGAGTGGTTGGTCGATCGTGGGACGCGCGGCGTCGCCGAATTGCGCGAGGAAACGTCGCGGCGTGGTGCAATTCGCGTGGGAGCTCGCGGAGGGCTCGGCGTAAACCGGGGAGTTGCGGGAGATTCTAACGCGTTCTGAGGTAGGGGACGAACCCTGGTAGCTCCGTAGAAACATTAAAACACATCATAACTACTTGAACCAGCATGATAATCCATGTTTGGATAGAGTTGCACCATATGGGATAATGGGTGGTTTGAGTAGTTTATTGTTCGAATCATGTTTATACGGGTTGCATTGGGTTCTGTCATGCTAGAGGGTATGCATTTGTATGTTTTCCAGTAATTAGAACAGCTAGAAAACTCGCAGGACCGGATTAGGGTTTCTGCAGGGTTTAAGGCCGGGGAACTTGGCGTCAACATCGTTTGCCGCCAAGATCTTCAGCCAGGAGGTTGACGGCCAGGGACCTTGCCGTCTACTTCCTGTAAGCGGCAATCGATGTGGCCGCCTACTCCTATATGAACAGAAATGGCTATTTATGGTGTTTTATCGATAATGCATGCGTGGTATCATACGAGGTGCACTAAGTGCACATGGTTCTCGTGTTTAGCATACAAGATATGCTGTTAAGTGTTTACTTCGGTGACTGCGCGTTGTGTACGCGAGTCAGTTGGGTTCACGTGTAGTGGACCAGTGGTTACTTGTGGTTTACGTGAGGTTTCACGTGGTTTGTGTGTGACGTGCACGTGGTTTTGTGTACGTGACGAGTAGTACGACGCCTACCGTGGTTACCTCTCCAGTTGGGTGCCCCAGGTTCTTTGTGAGCCAGGCTGTTAGCTCGGGGCCTTGTCCCGGTACTTGTGTTGTACCGTCGAGGTCTGTGTCGTCTGACCTGGACACCCTCACTCTTGTGTTAGAGTTGTACGTCCGGCTGAGGGAAAGACGACAGTGGGACAGTGACAGTTGTGGTTGTTTTTAGTCACTTGTAGCGCGCTCGTAGTTGGGGGTACGGACACCAGTAGACGTACTGGACCCCAGCTAGTCCTTTTCCAGTGCCTCACTCTAGCGAGCCCAGGCCAGGGTCTCTGGAGGTGCCAGGCATGGGCCTGTGACCGTGTGGTCTGCAGGTTGTGGTGTTTTAGTTGGTCTCCACAGTTGTTTGACCTTTTTACGTGGAGCGGCAGCTGGACCTTCGTCCGTGGCTGCGAGACTGAGAGGTGGACCTGTGTTAGTTGTCCGAGTCAGTTTCTGGTGTCGCGAACCAGTTTACGTGGCTCGTGTTGGCTGTCTCTACTTTGGCTTGTACACCTGTTTGGGTTTGCCGTTTAGTTACTACAGTTGTTTCTCGTAGTCGACAGACGGTGAGTACTTTTACAGCTTTACTTACCTGCTTAGCTGTTTTATATGTTGTTGGTACTGTTTACTGTTTTGTACCTGTGGTTTGTGGTTTGTTCGGCTTTGGGGGAGTTCCCTACTGAGCCAGTGACTAGAGAGGCTCACCCCTACCCCCACAGGTGAGGGCGAGGAGGACGTTTCCCGTCCGACGTCCAGTTCTGGGCCGCGTCGTAGCGGAGCAGGGTCAGTACCTCCAGCGGAGTAGTACTCAGCAGTGTAGCCTTGTAGTTTTGTAGTTGTTTACTTTCTTTTGTTGTACCTCGGGGTATGCCCCAGGCTTTGTACACCTTTACAGTTTTAATGGAATATGGCTATGTAAATTGTGAAAAATTATATATGAAATGTGGTGTGTTCCTTTATGTTTACACGGACTGTGGTTTGGTTTCCCTTGCGAGGCTTCGGCCCGTTCGCGGGAGGCGGACTCGGATCAAGTGCGTTATTAGTTTAACGGGCTTGGCCGAGGCGTTCCGTCACAGTTGGTATCAGAGCAAGGTCCGTGTTAATATAAGGGAACTGGAAGAATACATAGCCTTATTTCGGTCATTATACACTGCTGGTAGAGACCCTGATTTTCGATAATTTGTGGTTTTGATTTTTGCCTGGTGTTTTGTGCATGTAGAATTTCTGGTATGGCTGATAGGAGAGATTGGGGTGGTGGAGGAGATGATCCGGAGGAAAGCACCCAGCGTATGATTGAGAGAATCTGGGAGAGCCTCACGGATATTCGAGCGAGAATGGATCAGCAGGCGCCTATACCACCAGTTGCAGTGCCACCTGGGGAAGGAGAGGCAGTACCTGTTGCTCCAGTTCTGCCGAGGGTGGAGGTACCTTTTGTAGCACCTGTGCTACCACCACCGCCAGTGCAATTAGTTGAAGAACCAGTGATACAGGTGGAGAAATTTCTGAGATTGCAGCCGTCTACTTATTCAGGAGGGCCGAATCCAGATACAGCTGAGCACTGGATTCATGAAATTGAGAGGGTTTTTGCGACTATGCGGTGTCCTGAAGCAGACAGAGTTGTATTGGCTGCTTATCAGTTGAGAGGTTTTGCCTTGGAGTGGTGGCGATTGAAGATGCAGACCACTTTCGCAGGTAGAAGAGAAGAAGCTATCACTTGGTCGGAGTTTCTCGAGGTATTTAATGATACATTCTTTCCGATCCAAGTACAGCAGGTAAAAAGAGAGCAATTTCGGACTCTTCAGCAAGGTAACTCTTCGGTTCTAGAGTATCAGATGAGATTTATGGCACTCAGCCGTTATGCACCTTATGTTGTTTCTAATAATAACATGATGGTTGAGTATTTTATCAGAGGATTGAGAGTGGAATTGCAGAATGCGATAGTTCCCCTTACGTGCAAGACAGTGGAAGAGGCAGCGCAAAGGGCAGCTATTTTAGAGAGGTCTATCCGGACTCGTCAGGCAGGTGAGTCAGGTTCTGGTAGTTTCCGGTTACCGCAGCAGTCAGTGGGTGCAAGCAAGGGCAAGGCACCAGCAGGACCTTCTTCATCGGCTTTGGGAAGTGGGGACAGAAATTAAAGCAAGCACTTAAAGGAAAAGGAAAAGGATGGGGAGGTCGTCCGCAGTATCAGCAAGGCCGTGGTAGGCCTGAGGTGGAGGAGTCGCAGCAGAGTACAGCCAGGCAGCCTATAGTTCCTCCAGGATACAGATGTTATAATTGTAATCAGCCGGGACATTTGATCCGCAATTGTCCGTATGCAAGAGAATATGGGTATGGCAGAGGTGTGCAGCAGCAGCAGCAGCCTCAGCAGTTTCAGCAGCCACAGGCAGGTCGTGGCAGAGGAGCACCGCAGCAGCAGGGGAGAGGCCGGGTTATGGCTATCACCCGAGCCCAGGCAGAGGCATCAAATATGATAGAAGGTACTTTACCTCTTTATGAATATTCAGCAAGAGTCTTATTTGATTCGGGTGCCTCTCATTCTTTTATTTCCGAAGAATTTCTGGATTGCATAGCTCATCCATTAGAAGAGAAGTCTTGTGAGTTAGTGGTAGAGGTTCCTTCAGGTGAGTTCTTACTCACTTCGAGCTACATAGATGAAGCTCCTGTTATGATTGAAGGGAACCAGATGCCGGGTCGGTTGTATGCCCTGCAGTTGTCAGATTATGATATTATTCTGGGTATGGACTGGCTAGAGATGTATGGAGCAATGCTAGATTGCAGAAAGAAAAGGATCAGGTTTTATCATCCTAATGGTGCAGAGTTTGAATATCAAGGTATGCCTTTTTATACCTCAAAGTTTCTAATTTCTGCAATTAAAGCTAGAAAGTTGATAAATGATGGGTGTGTGGCCTATTTAGCCTCAGTAAGTTTGGTAGAAGCCAGTCAGCCAATGGAAGCAGTTCCCGTGGTTAGGGAATTTGCTGATGTCTTTCCGGAAGATTTGCCTGGTGTAGCTCCACATAGAGAGGTGGATTTTACTATTGAGTTGCTGCCGGGTACTATGCCGATCTCTAAAGCCCCATATCGGATGGCACCAGCAGAACTCAAAGAGTTGAAAAAGCAATTAGAAGAATTGTTGCAAAAAGGGTTTATTAGACCGAGTCATTCCCCGTGGGGAGCGCCGGTTTTATTTGTGAAAAAGAAAGATGGAAGTTTTCGGATGTGTATAGATTATAGAAAGTTGAATGATGTGACCATCAAGAATAAGTACCCGTTGCCAAGAATAGATGATTTATTTGATCAGTTGCAATCAGCAAAAGTGTTTTCCAAAATTGATTTGAGGTCCGGGTACCATCAGTTGAGAATTAAAGAGGAGGATATAGACAAGACAGCATTCAGAACCAGATATGGTCACTATGAGTTTGTGGTAATGCCTTTTGGGTTGACTAATGCTCCTGCAGGTTTTATGGATCTGATGAATAGAATATTTCATCCATATTTAGATCAATTTATTGTGGTCTTTATTGATGATATTCTAATTTATTCAGCATCTGAAGAGGAGCATGCAGCTCATTTGAGGTTTACTTTGCAGTTGTTAAGAGATAACCAGTTGTTTGCTAAATTCAGTAAGTGTGAATTTGGTTAAAGGAAATTCAGTTTTTGGGTCATGTTATTTCTGCTAAAGGAGTAGCTGTAGACCCAAGTAAAGTGGAAGCTGTGTCGAGGTGGGAAGTGCCTAAGTCAATAACCGAGATTAGAAGTTTTCTGGGGTTGGCAGGTTATTATAGGCGCTTTATTCAAGATTTTTCTAAAATTGCAGCACCTATGACTAAGCTGACCAGAAAGGGTGTGCCTTTTGTGTGGTCCGGTGAATGTCAAAGAAGTTTTATGGAATTGAAGAAAAGACTTACATCAGCACCTATATTGACATTGCCGGCAGGGAGTGGTGGTTTTGTGCTGTATACTGATGCTTCAAGGAGAGGTCTTGGTGCAGTGCTTATGCAGCATGGTAAAGTATAGCTTATGCATCCAGGCAATTGAAGCCAGCAGAGGAGAATTACCCCACTCATGATTTGGAATTAGCTGCAGTTGTATTTGCTTTGAAAATGTGGAGGCATTATCTGTATGGCGAAAGATTTGAGATTTTTACAGATCATAAAAGCTTGAAGTATATCTTCTCGCAGAAAGATTTGAATCTTCGCCAGCGCAGATGGGTTGAGTATCTGAAGGATTATGATTTTAGTTTGGCTTACCATCCGGGTAAGGCCAATGTTGTGGCCGATGCCTTAAGCAGAAAGGCTTATGTGAATTTGATGATGATTAAAGAATGGAAGTTGTATGAAGAGGTAGCAGAGAATTCTTTGTATGTGCCCAGCAGTCAGCGTCGGGCAATTCTAGCTGCTAGTGCTGTAGAGCCGTCTTTATATTGGCAGATTATTGAGGCTCAAAGAGCAGATGCAGGTTTACCTGAAATTGTGAAAATGGAAGGAGTCTCAATTGATGATAATTGTGTGGTCAGGCTTAGGGGCAGGTTGTTTGTTCCTGCAGAGAGAGAGGTGAAGCAGCGAGTTCTAGAAGAGGCTCATAAATCAAGGTACACTATTCATCCGGGTAGTACTAAAATGTACCATGATTTGAAAAAGCATTTTTGGTGGCCTCATATGAAGAAAGAAATAGCAGAATTTGTGGCAAGATGTTCTATCTGTCAGCAAATTAAAGCAGAGCATCAAAAGCCGGGAGGTCTGTTGCAACCGTTACCCATTCCACAGTGGAAATGGGATGATATTGCAATGGATTTTGTGGCAGGTTTACCAAGGACAAGTTTTGGGCATAATGGAATATGGGTGTTTGTTGACAGATTGACCAAAGTTTGCAGATTAGTGGCAGTAAGTATGTCTTGGACAGTGGACAAATTGGCAAATGTTTATGTTGAAAGAATTGTTCCACTGCATGGTATTCCGAAGACTATTGTATCGGATAGAGATCCAAGATTTACTTCTGGTTTTTGGAGAAGTTTGCAGAAAGTAATTGGTTCTGAATTAAGATATAGCTCCGCTTATCATCCCCAGACAGATGGTCAAACAGAAAGAACCATTCAGACAATTGAAGATATGTTGCGAGCCTGTTGCTTAGTTTGGGGAGGCAGTTGGGAACATCATTTGGGAATGGTTGAGTTTGCCTACAATAATAGTTATCATACCAGTCTTGGGATGGCACCGTATGAAGCTTTGTATGGAAGGCCATGTAGAACTCCGTTGAACTGGCATGAAGTGGGAGAAAGGCAATTAGTGGGTCCTGAATTGATTCAGCAAACCACTGAAATAGTGAAGCTTATCAAAGAAAAATTGCAGGCAGCTCAAAGTAGGCAGAAAAGTTATGCAGATGTGCGGAGGAGACCACTTCAGTTTGAGGTGGGAGATTTTGTTTTTCTGAGAGTTTCCCCAAGTAAAGGTATAATGAGGTTTGGTAAATCTGGAAAGCTGAGTCCAAGGTATGTGGGACCTTTCCAGGTAATTGAAAGAATTGGGGAAGTGGCTTATAGGCTGGATTTGCCAGCTGATTTTGCAGATGTGCATGATATTTTCCATGTCTCCATGTTAAGGAAATGCATTGAAGATCCAGCTCAGATAATTAGATATCAAGGTGGTGACCTGAGGCCGGATATGACTATGCCTGAATATCCGGTACAGATCACGGATCGAAAAATCAAGAAGTTAAGAAATAAGGAAATTGAGTTGGTTAAGGTGAGATGGGAAAATAGGTTGGGTGGTGAGGATACCTGGGAGTTGGCCGCTGAAATGGCTAAAGGGTATCCCTATCTGTTTGTATAAGTTTGTGTATTTTCTTTTTAGATGATAGTGCTTGTAAAGTTGTGTATGTTTAAATCGTTTGACTTTGTGTTGTGTTATGAATTTCGAGGTCGAAATTTTCTTTTTAGATGATAGTAATGTAACGTCGCGTGCTTTTCGGATCCATGCGGATCATGTGCATTGTGGTTGTGGCGGCCGTTGTGAGGCCAGTGTGAGTTGGGTGTGTGGAATGCATGGTGTGATTGCGTGGCTTGAGCAGGTGAAGAGCAGGGTAGGTCCTGAATTGGAATAGGACCTGCTGCTGTTCTGTCTGAGTTGGCGGCCAAGGGGTGGTCGTTGACTGTTGGCGTCCAGGTTCATGACGTTTACATCATGAACTTGGCGGCAGCTTTTGTGGACGTTTAGTCTGGCGGTGCATGTGGGCGACAAGGGGGTTGACGCCAACCTGTCAGTTCAGCAGGTTATATGTTCACCCGAGGGCAGCTCTCTCAGCTCACCCTCTCTCCCTCTTGCCCCAGCTTCGCGCCCTGGTGTTTCTGAAGGTTCTAACAGGTATCGAGGAGTGGTTGGTCGATCGTGGGACGCGCGGCGTCGCCGAATTGCGCGAGGAAACGTCGCGGCGTGGTGCAATTCGCGTGGGAGCTCGCGGAGGGCTCGGCGTAAACCGGGGAGTTGCGGGAGATTCTAACGCGTTCTGAGGTAGGGGACGAACCCTGGTAGCTCCGTAGAAACATTAAAACACATCATAACTACTTGAACCAGCATGATAATCCATGTTTGGATAGAGTTGCACCATATGGGATAATGGGTGGTTTGAGTAGTTTATTGTTCGAATCATGTTTATACGGGTTGCATTGGGTTCTGTCATGCTAGAGGGTATGCATTTGTATGTTTTCCAGTAATTAGAACAGCTAGAAAACTCGCAGGACCGGATTAGGGTTTCTGCAGGGTTTAAGGCCGGGGAACTTGGCGTCAACATCGTTTGCCGCCAAGATCTTCAGCCAGGAGGTTGACGGCCAGGGACCTTGCCGTCTACTTCCTGTAAGCGGCAATCGATGTGGCCGCCTACTCCTATATGAACAGAAATGGCTATTTATGGTGTTTTATCGATAATGCATGCGTGGTATCATACGAGGTGCACTAAGTGCACATGGTTCTCGTGTTTAGCATACAAGATATGCTGTTAAGTGTTTACTTCGGTGACTGCGCGTTGTGTACGCGAGTCAGTTGGGTTCACGTGTAGTGGACCAGTGGTTACTTGTGGTTTACGTGAGGTTTCACGTGGTTTGTGTGTGACGTGCACGTGGTTTTGTGTACGTGACGAGTAGTACGACGCCTACCGTGGTTACCTCTCCAGTTGGGTGCCCCAGGTTCTTTGTGAGCCAGGCTGTTAGCTCGGGGCCTTGTCCCGGTACTTGTGTTGTACCGTCGAGGTCTGTGTCGTCTGACCTGGACACCCTCACTCTTGTGTTAGAGTTGTACGTCCGACTGAGGGAAAGACGACAGTGGGACAGTGACAGTTGTGGTTGTTTTTAGTCACTTGTAGCGCGCTCGTAGTTGGGGGTACGGACACCAGTAGACGTACTGGACCCCAGCTAGTCCTTTTCCAGTGCCTCACTCTAGCGAGCCCAGGCCAGGGTCTCTGGAGGTGCCAGGCATGGGCCTGTGACCGTGTGGTCTGCAGGTTGTGGTGTTTTAGTTGGTCTCCACAGTTGTTTGACCTTTTTACGTGGAGCGGCAGCTGGACCCTTCGTCCGTGGCTGCGAGACTGAGAGGTGGACCTGTGTTAGTTGTCCGAGTCAGTTTCTGGTGTCGCGAACCAGTTTACGTGGCTCGTGTTGGCTGTCTCTACTTTGGCTTGTACACCTGTTTGGGTTTGCCGTTTAGTTACTACAGTTGTTTCTCGTAGTCGACAGACGGTGAGTACTTTTACAGCTTTACTTACCTGCTTAGCTGTTTTATATGTTGTTGGTACTGTTTACTGTTTTGTACCTGTGGTTTGTGGTTTGTTCGGCTTTGGGGGAGTTCCCTACTGAGCCAGTGACTAGAGAGGCTCACCCCTACCCCCACAGGTGAGGGCGAGGAGGACGTTTCCCGTCCGACGTCCAGTTCTGGGCCGCGTCGTAGCGGAGCAGGGTCAGTACCTCCAGCGGAGTAGTACTCAGCAGTGTAGCCTTGTAGTTTTGTAGCTGTTTACTTTCTTTTGTTGTACCTCGGGGTATGCCCCAGGCTCTTGTACACCTTTACAGTTTTAATGGAATATGGCTATGTAAATTGTGAAAAATTATATATGAAATGTGGTGTGTTCCTTTATGTTTACACGGACTGTGGTTTGGTTTCCCTTGCGAGGCTTCGGCCCGTTCGCGGGAGGCGGACTCGGATCAAGTGCGTTATTAGTTTAACGGGCTTGGCCGAGGCGTTCCGTCACAGTCTTGTAACACCCTCAAATAAGAGCTTTTCTCCGATTGAGCACCTCAGGTTATCAAAGCTCGGGCCACGCCGACCTAGAGCTCGGCGTCCTCGCATGCCCCGGCACAGCCCTCACAGGGTCAACGGACGAATGAGGTAATAACCGAGAATTGTGGAATCGTAAATCACGGCCATTAAGACCACGATCTCGGCGATCAGGTCTACAGGTGGCAGCCACGATCATCGCGGTTTGACAGGGAAGTAACGGCGCCCAATCCGGCGGGAATCACGGTAACTCCCAACGAGATTGACGGCTCGTCCAGCTCACACGTACGTGTCCTAACACTATATAAAGGGTAGACATTCCACTGGCCAAGGTACACGATTGGTAGCACCAGAACTTTCTCCTCTAGTCTTCTACTCTTCTAACTTGGGCGTCAGAGTGTCTTCCCACCGGGGTGACTCGGTGGTCTTTGCACCAGAACTTTCTCCTCTAGTTCCGTCAGCCCGCGCCGACGACGACACGCCATCGCCTCGGGGCCCATCCAGATTGACTCCGGTCAATCCCCTTTGCTATTGCAGCAACAAAGGATAAACCCCCTTATCACGTTACCAAACCGTCCCGACCTGGCCTCTTTGATAATGTGATAAGTAGAAATTATAAGTATATCAGATATAAATTATTCATGTTTAGTTTTTTTTTTTAAATTTCAGATGGTTTAAATGAGGGATAATTATGTAGGAGATAACTTTTAATGTGACGTGACATAGTGTGTATAGTTATCACTCATTTATCTCTAATTTAACACAATTTATCATTGTATAAATGCACACACGAATTTCAAGAGTACAATAACAATATTTAATTAGTGATTCCTTGGGATAACACCCCCACATGGGAGATAAAAGGGTGATAATTTTATACATCCTATCACATCACATTACATTAAAAGTTATCCCCCAATATAAATATTCTCAATTGAACCATCTCAAACGAAAAAAACAACTACTAAACATAGATAATATATGCATGAATAACTTATCCTCAATCTCTTTATTTGGTTATAAAAGAGGTCCATAAGTTATATGACATATATAAATGATGATAATAAACAGCAGGTGATGGCGATGCAACTGACAAGCAATGGAATCACGACGGCCATGCTACATTCATATATATGAATAATGGCGCAACCAAACTATAAAATCTTATGTGTACTATACAAAGAGGAGAAAGACTTATTGCACTTTCATATTGCACTTTAAGTGCAATGTGACTTGGCATAAGGTCTATGTGGCATCCAACAATTGGATGACCACTTTATCACTCCTCATGTGAGGAGTGCCACATGGGCCTTATGCCTAGTCACATTGCACTTAAAGTGCAATGTGCAAGTGTAATAAACCTTTCTCTACAAAGAGTGGCCTCATTAATTAGGCGTTCCATCTCATATTAGATGACAAGAGTTTAAGATCCAAATTTGTCAAGTTTATAAAGAGATTTGCTCAAAAGTTGTAAATAATTAGAATTTAGATATATACTTTGGGTCTCTAGCTCAAGAAGACTAGGTCCACCAACCTAGCATATATATATCAAACAATGATTTTTTTTTTATAAAACCTTACTAGTCGACATCTTGCATTGAAAGCATTTCTCATCTTTGTTGAGAGTGAAACTTGCACAGGAAATGCATGTTGGAGGGGGATGTTCTATTTGCTGCTAGGTGTCTTCGTATTTTACCTAATGGTCTTTGTTTTATGGCTACAAATCTATATTTATGCCTGCGTCGACCATTCTGTGTATATATATTGAGTTTTACATAAAATGAAAAGATATAAGATAAAATAATGAGATGTCTTATTGGATATATTATCGACCATTTATATAAAGGTGAATTTGTCCTCTCATGTTTTGCCTTATAATTACGCAAGTGTGTGCAGCAAATAACTGCATGCTTGATTTGTGGCTTGCAGTGTCACCTATTATAATGAGAGTCTAAGGACTAGGAGCTTAAGGATCCATTTGGTTGCTTGTAAACTAAATTCATAAGGAAAAAGTTTTTCTAGTATTAATTTTTACAGGAAAATAAAAAACACAATTATCCATTTGGTACCCACGTAAACATTTTTCTTGAAAATATTTTCTGATATTTGTTTTCTAGTATATATATATATGTATGTTATTTCATGCATATTATCTTTAATTAAGATTAGTACAAAGTATATTTAAATAAATAGTGTATAATGCATGTAGTTTATATGGTGAATGTATGTTTATTTACTTCAGTGCACATTTAGTTGGTTGTGATGTAATTGTATATTTATTTTAATGTATTTCTATTTTCTGGCTGAAAACCCTAGTTGGCGGCAACATGCAGGCCGCTGACTGCATGGCCAGGTGTTGGCATCCAGATCGATGGACGCCAATCACACTGTGGGCGACACCATGGGTGGACACCAACCACCTGTTGGCAGCACCAGATGTGGACGCCAAGTTCCCTGCAGTGTGACGGTTTCAGATTTGGTAACACTCACGTTTTGCCCGATTCCAGTTCAGGAAACCCAACCCTCGTTGTAGGAGATCTACCCAAGTGCGTACCCAACTAGCCCAACCCTATAAAAACACCCTTTTCTGGCAGCGCCAAGTCTTTTTGGTTTTTGGGGGAAAGCTAGGGTTTATGTGGGAAAACCTAATCTTTGGAGAGCTAGATCTGTCGATTGGAGGAGTCTTCTGAAGATCTACAACAACTGGAGGATATCCCATACATAGAGGACGCGTCCATAACTCCCAGGATCAATCTGCATCAACAGAAGAACCGGATCTGAAGAGGTTTTGTGCACCCTCCTGACTTGGCTGAGGAGGGCTTCACCAACAAGATTTGATCTTTGGGCTTTTATTGGAGGCAAGTAATCTATGGATGTCAACCCTACGCAGGTCCCCTTAGGTCCTAGCATTTTTCCAGAATTTTCCTCGCGTCTTGGAACATCCAAATTCCCTTTTATTTTGTGTACTGCCTCCACTGCCTGCTGACAGGATATTGGCGGCAACATCCTGTGCCGCCAAGATCCTGTGTTGGCGGCAGGATACTGTGCCGTTGACACAGTAGGCGGCATACACTGTGCCGCCAAGTTCCTCAGGGTTTTGAGAAATAGCTGTTTGATCTTCTTAAGGTGTTTATGTGACTTCCAGGTATGTGTGCATGCTATAATTTTTATGTGTGGTCAAATGTGATCCGTAGGTCATATCATGAGGTTATACTGAATTTTCATGATCTGTGTTAATTATTAAAATTCTGGTAATTGAACTGTGAGCATAATATGACCCTATTTAATCTGTATAAATAGGTCAATTGTGAGTTAGGGTTTCATAATTTTTTGTAATCATGTAATGACTGTCTTTAGGCAATAGCACTATTAGATTTGACTATTATATTGTAATTCCTACTTAAGAGAAATTTGTGATGAATGTATATGTAATTTTTTTAATTGTTATAATTATATTTACTATTCAAAAAAATCTGTAAAATTGAGCATGTGATATGTTTACCGTTTGAAATATGTTATAAAAATTTCATGTTGTTTTAATAACAGTAGGTACTGTTATGGTTTTAAATGAGAAAATGACCATATTGAGCATGCTAGGTTTAATTATATGTAAATCAAGGGTTAACATCATGTTAATATTTTGTTTTAAGTTGTTTATCACTGTTAAACAGTAAGAGTGAATTCAGTAAACTGAAATGTAAATGTTATGCAAAGTGTATGTAAAAATGGATTAAAGTGTGTATACAAGCATGAGTAAAATGTGATGAAGTATGATAATGTGCTTAATATAAAAATTGGGTCGAGATTGACACTGCTACCATAGAGGTCTGAGAGCTGTACCATAGAAAAGTCCCTATGGAAGGCTCAACGTTGTGAAATATATCCTAAGGGCATTAGGATGAAATCCTGGAGGTGGACAAGTACCACTGGTTAGGGTGGAGAGGGCTTCTCCCGGTTCTGTGCAGTTACCTAGATTCGTCACTGAGTTGCCTAGGTGACAGATATGTGATATGTGAATGTGATGTGCTATGTGCTATGTGATATGGGTGTGTGCATCCTCTAGATAGTAGTTAGGACTATGTGTCACGGCAACTTAAATGATAAAATGTGAATAAAGTGTGAAGAGTAGCATGTGAATGTGGCACGCGGTAAGTGCAAGTGATGTGACATGTGATAAGTGAAAGTGTAAGTGAAACATATATGAAAAGTGTGTGAAACCCTGTATAAGTGGAAGTGAATGTAAGTAAGAGAGTAATTGCATGTGAAAAACTAAGGTAAAAATGTGTATAATTATATCATTCATGTGTTGATATGTTGATGTAACATAATGTTTAGTATCATGTTATATAGGTTAATAATCTCCATATAGTAGAGAATGTGAATACGTGTATGTAAACATGTAAATTGTGCAATGTGAAAGATGAGCATGTGAAATTGTTAAATGAGTAAGATAGCATGTGAACAAATGTAAATCCATGTGAATATGTTTAGTTCATGTCAAAACAGCAAGTAAAGGGTGAGTATAATTGCAATAAAAGCATGAAAGAATATTTAGACGCCATGCTATAAGTGCTAGTTACTTAATACATAGTTCATGTGTAAATTGTATATAGTTGCCAAACAACTTGCATATGTTTTAACCTTCATTTCATGCTTAATGGAATGTGATCATACATAATTGTAAATGATTTACATTAAAAATATCAAGTAAAGTGAGATTATGATAGTGATAAATACATGAAATAATGACGAAGTTCCATGATAGATATGCTATTCACTTAGTACATAGTTCAATGCTTAAAGTGTATATAGTGGCTAACCGACTTGAATGTGTTTTAAACTTACAATTCATGTTTAATAAAATGTTTTAGCATGTGTAATTATGATTTATTTATATTAAAACAGAAAACGAAGTGCGTAAATAAATGAGGAAAGTGCATGTGAGATATGACTAGATATCATGCTAGGTTGCTAATTATTTTGTGCTTAATTCTATGTTTTGGTTGGTAGAGTTGTATCATAATATGGATAATGTTTAGGTTGAGAAATCATGTTACAAGTTAGGTGTAGAAAGCATGTGTAGGTGTGTGTTATTATCCATGACTTAGTATGAACATGTGTTAGTTAAAAATGTGTTTAAGTGGATTATGCATGTAGTTAATTATATAAAGCATGTGCCATGTAAATTGTTATGGTTTAAATGTTAACATGTGTTTCGTTATTTGTTTAGTAGTTTAATATGCATGTGATATGTGTAAGGTTGAGTTTTTAGATTGCTTGGTTGGTCTTTTAGACTCATACTTGCTTTGGCGTACATGTGTGATAGGTGTTCCCGTGCCTGAGGAGGGGTAGTGAAGATCGTCATCGAGCTTGAGGAGTAGTGACTTGTGGGAGATTTCTTAAGAGTTGTACTTCTTTTCTTAGTATGAATAATGTTATTTCATATGAACAATGTCATAATGTACTTTCATTTTGAAATGTAATAATGTGGACTTTGTTATTTCTAATTGCTATATAGACTGTGAAATGATGTGATAATGATGGAATAAGATGAGTGAGCTATTTCTTTTATTTCCGATGTACTTATTGTTATTAATGTACAAATCAACCTATCGTTTAGTGTTGGGTTACTATCCCACTGTAATGACGCCTTTGTACCGATGAGGATTGGTATAATCGTACCGGTATAAAGTGGGTCATTACAGAAGCTCCCTACAACTGGTCAAAAAGATCATCTATGCGAGGTAAATGACACCTATTCTTGACCGTCACTTGATTAAGCTTTAGGTAGTCTATGCATAGCCTCATCGATCCATCCTTCTTCTTGATGAAAAGAATTGGAGCTCCCCAAGGTGAAGTACTCAGATAGATAAAACCCTTGTCCAACAAATATTGCAACTACCTTCTTAGTTCTACTAACTCAGTCGGTGTCATGTGATAAGGGACCTTTGAAATTGGCGATGTTCCAAGCACCAATTATATGGCAAACTCAATCTCCCTTTCTAGATGTAATCCAGAAAGATCTTTAGGGAACACAACCTGCAACACATAGACAACCTCAATATCTCCAATAGTTGGCATCTTATCGAATGTCACCACTACATTGGCCAAATAGGCACTGCAACCTTTGCTTAACATCTTGGCTACCTTCAAGGCTGACACTACAAACTTTTCTGCCAGATTCTTAGATAAGGGATGTGAAAACACCTCCTCACATGGAATGCGGAAAATAATTATTTTCTTCCTATAATCTAGCAAGACATAATGCTCTTCTAGCTAATCCAACCCTAAAATAACATCATAATCTTTCATCTTCAACAAATAGAAGCAACCTACAAATCTCGCTCCTCTATACCCACATGCAAAGAGGGAAAACACCTCCTAGTGGACATTGCTCCTACAGAAGTATGCACTGATAGGGGCACATCTAGATCCACAGCTTCTATACTAGACTCCTCAATCAAGATCTTATCAAACTTCTCAGACATAAAAGTATGAGTGGCACCAATGCCAAAAAGTACTCTAGCATGTATACCCATGATAGGAATTGTACCTTCTATCACATGCTCTGCTGGCTCTGCATCCTCTCTGGCTAAAGCAAACACTCGAGCTTAGGCTTAAGGCCTTCTTATTGTCCTAGATGTCGGTCTCGCTGTTGCTAGGGTTGCTACTGCCGCTACTGTGCTATAGGCCTCTTCTTCTTATCCTGGCACTGAAATGAAAAACTAGGTCTCTTTATAGATGCCTTTTTTTCTTCAAGATATTGCTCCATTTCCGACTCCTGCCTACAAGTTGCACTCAATATTGCCTCCATAATCTGGTGCTCAAATGCCACAAGCCTGGTACAAAGTGATGGTCAGAGCGCCATCACAAACTTTTTCACCTTCTTGCACTCATCAGCAACTATATGCGGTGCATACTTTGATAACTCAGTAAAACAGGCTTCATACTCTAGCACTGACAACACTCACAGAGTCAGAGTAAAAAAACCCTGCTCCATCCTGTCCTACACATGCTCAGGTACAAACTTTGCCTTCTACTCATGCCACATCCTGAGCACCATCCTCAAAATGGGTGCACAACACCGAAGACCAACAAACATCGGCACCCTCCTAAAGCATATAGGAAGCCAGACTAAATTTATCCTCTTCCACACATCTAATGGCACAGAAAATATTTTCCACAACCCTTATTCAACTCTTAGCAACTAAAGGCTAACTCTTCCCCTTAAAATAGGGTGGAGCCATTCCCTTGAACATTTCCATGACCAAAGCACCTTCATAATCATGCTAAATTGGAGCATGAGCCTAAAACCAAACCACCACTTAGACATCTCAAACAAGCAAAATCATTCAACACACGCCAAATCGACAGCATCTACCTGCACCTGCACTTGGGCCTGCAAAGCAAATTGAGTTTGGTCTTGTGCCTTCATAGCATGCACAAGTCCCTGCATCAACATGCCATAGCCTACAGGCAACGGTGGGGGTGGTACTGGTAGTCCTTGTTGTGCCTGCTACTCTCCACTAGTCTCCTCTCTCTCTTGCTCCTGAGCACAAGCAATAACAGTTGCACATTTTCCACGACTAGCCATTTCTTGCAAAACCAGACACTTAGTCAAAATCACTCATCTTACCATTCATCTATTTGATTGGTTCTCCTATAAATACTTAAGGATATGAATAAAATTGATGGTTTATTCATGTACATGCTCAACCAAGAAGTAGCCCTGGTACCAATCTCTGTAATGACCCACCTGGACCTAGTCCAGCCATGCCGACTCACCTCGGATCCAAGAGACATGTTACAGTGAGAACATACCCAAACAATATCGGTACCTGGTTGAGTTATACACAAATATGAAAGCCAATAGCAGTGGAAATAAGTTCAATTCCATCAACCATTATTCAATACCATAGTCAGTATAAAAGTGAAGTTCAAGTACATAACCAGTACATAAAAGAGCTATAATAGAGTCCAAGTACAATTCATTTTCTCGTAAACACAAGACCACTCTCAAGTACTAATCCTCTCGCTCTGAGTCTGACTGCACTAACTCCTCAGTGTCAGGGTGCACAACTTCTTCTGAAATGTTAGCAAGTATGAATCTACACAGACCGAGCAAATAACCAATAGCAATGACACATGGTTTACATAATCTTGGTTTAAAACCATGCTATCACATATACTACTGAAATCCATTCATGGCACATATACCTTAACCCTATCATATAATCATTTTAGTATGTCAGTTTCATTATTCAATTTGCACATTAACATATAATGATGCACATTAACCAAATCTAAAGCACATGGATATTCATTCTATCCCGAGTAACTATCATGCATATCTCCTATCCTTTACTGCAATATCATGAATTAGCCTATACATGATTTCTAACGCAATAGTAATCAATAATGACACAATAATGACCATGGTACTATCATGTTAAGACAATATCTCTGTCATGTAAACTCATTTCAAACATAAACATTCCACAATTCAACATTTATTTTACTCCATTCTCATTTCAATTATAGTGCAGTAACAGTAGCATTTACAGTAGTACAGTAATTGTCAAGATACATACCTAACCACTACTAGAGACCAGTCAGTTAGTCATTCACTTATCACCTAGGCAATTGATAAATAAGTCTTGATTGTTGTGCAAAATCGGGGTAAATTTTCCCCACCATTATCAGTGGTACTTGTCCATCTCTAAGATTTCATCCCCGTTGCCTTAGGGGCCAATAGTCATGTAGGTGAACCATTCCATAGGGGCTTTCCTATAGTCAGATTCTAGGTAGAATTCTCTATGACATCATTGTCTTATTGGTAGTAATAGTAGTAGCATTTAATCATGTAGATCATGAAATGGTTTCACAATTTTTTCATGCATACATTCCATAAGAATATTCAACATTAAACTCATGTTCCCTACTAAACATAAACATTCATCCTTCAAATCTACTAGAATTGATAGCTTATTGAGAATATGCAGTGTTCAGTGGTTCATAATCTAACATGACCTGAAATGAACTTTCCATGCATTCACACAATTTTGATTTTCATTTAAACTTAGAGAATACCTTAAAACATACATATTTATTCACGTAGAAACTTATGAAATTTTAACTGTAGCATGTCTTCAATCTCCAGAACAAAACTCTAATTTTTCATAATTTTCTGACATGTGAAGCTAATTATTCAATTTAAATAGTGAATTTTGGAAATACATTCAAGTGGGACCAGAAATTCCTTGAAACTAAAACCTATTGCTATAGAGATCAAAATTTTGTACATAGATATGAAAACACTTATTCATGCTGGTCGAACCAAGTTTCCATTACATATTCTTCTACGTGAACAAAATAACTATTTAACCATCGACTTTCAATTATCTAGAAATTGGAATAAATTATATAAATAAAGATCCTTGTCAAAAAATTTCAAATATTATCGACAAACCTTTTGGAAACATGAAGGAATGCTACACAACCGAAACATGCTTTAAATCAAGCAGCACATCATTCAGGAGGGAAAATAAGAACTCAGATGACAAAGAACTAAATGGCAGCATCAACTATCGTTTATTGAAGTAGACGACAGTAGACTATGTTGCCAACATTTTCTTAACACCATATATGATGTCAAGGCATGTTAACAACAACATTGGTTGTCGTTAACTTACAATTAATTAGCAGCCTAAGGTTGACGTTAAGTTCATTTGAAACAAAAACCTCTTAGAACCCACATGAAATAATGAGAGAAAAGGGGCATGTCATTGAAGGGATTGTCGTTGCATGTCTCCTTTAGAGGTCGATGTAGATATCTTTTACGTTCACACTGGTCAGACAGTCTTGCATTGATCATTTTTGTCTTTTTCCTGAACGAGACAAGTTCCAAGATATATACTAGACTGGGTCCAGTACATTAGCTAATGATATGATCATAGGTACTTATGAGTTATTTCAAATATTGACGTCTGTCTTTTATGTGCTAACAATTAATGATCTGTGGACACAGTTCTGTACAAGTTCACACATATATCATAGAATATGTAGTAGGTAGAGATTGTGTTGTGCTGTTCTGACAGAAGATAAAGTTGGTGTTTTGTGGCAGGTGTCAGAAGACCTTTTTCCCAGATTTGTTTAAAAGTTCAAGATATAGATATTTCTAGGTTCACGAGGCAAAGCTTAGATGACATTATTTTTATGAGAGCTTTGCAAAATATTGAAGGTAATATTCTCAGAGAGTGGTTTGATTTTAATCATATATATATATATATTTGTATGAAAAATTCATTTCTCAAGATATGATATCAAACATGAATTATATCATAAACAAAGGTTCAATCATACATTAAAATTTCTATTTGTGAAAGAATGTCATGAATGTGATAAACAAATGTTAATGATGAGAAGATATCATACAGATTATATGTATTCATTAAATCTGTTTAAGATGCTTGTCAAAATGATACTTCAGATATGATGAAGTAGATTTCATATATGACGAAGTGGCTTTCTTATATGGTGAAGTGACTTTTGTATATGACGAAGTAAATTTCGGATATGACAAAATGAACTTTGTATATGACGATTTCAACGTGATCAGTCGAAGTGAGACCTTCGTGTGTTACTTCGCATATGACGAAGTGAATTTCGGATATGACGAAATGAATTTCATATATGACGATTTCAACGTAACAATTGAAGTGAGACCTTCGTGCGTTACTTCACATATGACGAAGTGGACTTAGAATATGACGAAGTGAATTTCGGATATGATGAAGTGAATTTCGTATATGACAATTTCAACGTGATCAGTTGAAGTGAGACCTTCGTGTTTTTACCTCGCATATGTCGAAGTGGACTTCATATATGATGAAATAAATTTCGTGTATAACAAAGTGAACTTCGATTATAACGTAATCAGTTGAAACTAGACTTCATATATAACTTTACATATGACGAAGTGAATTTCGTGTATGACAAAGTGAACTTCGATTATCACGTAGTCAGTTGAAACTAGACTTCGTATATAACTTCATATATGACGAAGTGAATTTCATATATGATGAAGCTAGCTTCATATATTCCTTAGTCAATTAAAGTTATACTTCAAAAATATGAGAAGAATAACTTGTATGATGAAGTATGCCTTTGAGACTTTTACTATGTGAAATGTAGGAGAGAGAATATAATATTTGACAATTTATCTATTTATTTTATCATCTTCAAAACTAATAAATGTTATAGTTTGAATTGTGAATATGCAAGTTATAATTGAGCTGTGGTTCAACAATGGCTAGGACACGTCAAATTCGAAGGTAGATTCTAGGCCCATAACCATTTTCAATTGAGCAATAATCAAGATTTGTTCGACCAGACTATGCTTGCACAGAAACACACATCAATGGAGAAATGGGAATTGGTTGACTAAATGGTTACTGTCAATCGACCAAACGAAAATTGATTGACCAGTTTTCTCAGTCAGTTGCCCATAATGAACCTTGTCCATTTTTGTGTTTCTGGAAGTATTGTTGGTGATAACTCAGTCATCCAGAAATAAGTATCGATCGACCAATGTGAAGTCCGGTCGACCTAATTATCTCGATCAACCGACCAGTTTCTAGATATGCATTGTCCTGAAGTCTCTAGGTCATATTTGTCAACCAAAACATAGGCTTTAGTCAACTTATCCCCTGTCAAGTAGAAAAATTGAATAGTTAGCTTCAAATTCTAAGACTAAAGTATTCTTACCTCAAGCATCTTAATTCTTATTACTTGACACAAAAATGTGCTAGTTGCAATACATCTACATAAAATGTTAGACCCTCAATTTATATAAAAAAATTAAACAAATATGTACTTCATGAATTCAATGAGGCTCATGGAACTCTAAGTCTGATTTGAGAACTTCTTTCAATCATTCAATCAATCCAACAATGTATTTTGTTATCAACAAAATTAATTGGAAGTACAACAACAAACACCATTGGAAGCCATTCAACAATATTAATAGAGAAAGTGTTGTACGTGGAACGACTAAAGCACCACCTCTTGAGCATCAACCAACCATTTGACAAGGACCATGCAATGAGATTCAAAATAGATAAGCATATAATCTCTGAACCTTACTCATCAACTATCTAGTTTGTAGCTCATAAGGAGAACAACATGTACGTGTACCTAGACGAGCTAGAGAAGCAAGATGTATGTCTAGTAGTAAGCAGAAAGAACAAGCAAAACTGTTGCACAAACCTCTTGGCCATGGAAGCAACAACATGCAACACAAGCTTAAGAAGCTGAACCTCATTGAAAATCTAGCTTGACTAGAGTTTAAAGCATATCAAGTTTTTGGTCCTTGTGCTAAAGGAAACATGTAAGGAGTAGCTTTAAATCCAAGACAACGATTACAACAAACCGTATATTGGAATTGCTTCATATGGATCTTTTTAGACCTATATAGCCTTCAAGTTTAGGCAGAAAGAACAAAGGGTTCATCATTGTAGATGACTTTTCAAGGTTCACTTGGATGTTGATAAGGAATAACTTAGACACCAACGAAGCCTTCAAAACGTTCAACAAAAATGTTCAAAGGAATCAGCAATTCATCATTATCAGTTTAAGATGTGATCACAATGAGGAGTTTCAAAATGAAAAATTTTAAGACTTTTGTTGTTGTAATAATTTGAAATTTTAAATTATAAATAATAGAATAAATATAAGGAATCAAATTTTTATGAAATAAATAAACATGGGTTTACTAATGACTTTAATGGTAAATGAGCCAACAATGAAAATCTTATTATCACATGAGAAAAATTGATACAAAATGAAATACACATTTATATTTGGGAACTAAATAATATATTACAATATTAGTGAAGAAATTGGTTCATACAAAGCATAATTGGGTTAGCACAATGCTAAACAAAGTCTTAGGGGTTAAACCCGATAACATCAAAAAACCTATTATTATATGTGAAAAATTACATTGGAATCAAACAAAATTTATAAGTGTAAACTAAACTATATATTATAATGAGTAATAAAAAAGTTAGGGCAAATCAAACACATATGACTTAGGAAAACCCTAAAAGCCGATTAAACCGATAGTGCTTAAAACACATTATCACATATAATTAACTCGAAAAACCATCAAATAAAAGGAGATGTTCGGGTTCAATAAAATTTATTTGGCTCAATGGAGGTCAAATATGAGAAAATAATGTTTAAAATTTTATACTAAATCAATCCCATCTATAAAGTGTGTTAATTAAAGATAAAATCATGTGAATTGGGCTTCGAATGGGTTTAAACCCAAGTCCAAAATGGGAGTATGAATTTACTATTTGTTATCCTCCTAATTGGGATGGGACGGGGAGGCAATAGTCATTGATTGCAGTTCAAATCATGGTAAGACTCCTAACCTCAAGATTAAGAAATTCTAACTCATTTTTACCAGCCCTAATATTATAAATACACTATTAAGCTCTCCATGGCCATCCCTAACCAACTCTCAATAATTCTAGATGTGGGTGGGTCAATTTGGAGCAATAAAAGAGGAGAATTTGGGTGTTCTACATAAAAAATATGATTCTTTATCCCCTTTGGAAGAGACATTCAAAGGATAGTCAATCTTGGGTCAAATTCAAATTAAATTTGTGCATAGGTCTCTCTCTATGCCACAATCATGATTGTGAATTTTTTTTCAATGCATATCATGTATACACATCGAATTAAAGCCCAAAATTTTAATTTTCAAATTAAGTGTTCTTGATCTTGTATATCCTAAATCCCTTGACTAAACTTCATCAAACTTTGACTATAGATTCTTCAACAATTTAGAATTTTTTTATGAATTTTTATGCATTGATTTGAGCGTATTAAAAATTTTATTTTATGTACACACCGCGAATTAGAATTTTTATTCATGAAATTGAGATCTATGCATCCTTAGGTTAAATTGATTTTAATGAAGTATATAAGAAATTTTTACCACCTATTTAAGATAAATTTCATGTTGAGAGTTTTGATAAGAAAGACTAAAAACATATTTTTAAAGCAAAAGAACAAAATGACAACTTTTCCGGTTGATGTCCGTCTTGAGTGAAATCGGCGTCTAAACCACAGGACGCCAATTTTTGCATCAATTGGCGTCTTGGTTTTAGGAAGCCAACTTTCTTAAGGGCGTATTCTTTGTGAGACGCCAATTTCATGTTTTATTTTATTTTTATTAACGTTTCCTGAACCCATGTGAGAGCTTGTGAGCGTCCTGCGTGAAAAACCAGTAAGATATATATATATATATGAAAATACTAAGTGGGGGCGGTGCAACCCCGCTGGCACGACCACTTTTTTTCTTTTACACCGCTGTGCTACAGTATGATATCGTCCATCGTCATACTGTAACATCTCTCTTATATATATATATATAGTAATGCTATGGTGCGGTCGTGCGGCCCGGCCGCACCATAGCGACGACCGTTGGATCAAGATCCAACGGCCGCGATGCGGTGGATCTTGATCCGCCGTTGTGCGCGGCTACGACGCACACTTGATCCGCCGTTGTGCGGCCGTTGGATCTTGATCCAACGGCCACCACTATGGTGCGGCCGGGCCGCACGGCCGCACCATAGCATATATATATATATATATATATTCTGTCTGCATGTAAGTTAGCATCTTTTTTAATTATTTTGAACCCTTGCATGCATGAAAAGCTTTTATATGTATTCTGCCACGGCATGTAGGGCTGAACACGGGTCGAACCGAACTGATCCGAACACGGGCCAGCACAATTTATAGATACATTCTTACATATTTCCATAATTAAATCAAGCACATACCTACTCATGATACTAACATGATATTTTCTCATTAAACACATTCATATATCACAAATTACTTACTCTGTGCTTGCTGTTTTGGCATGAATATAACACATTCACATAGTTTCACATTATTTCACATTGGATCTAATTAACACATCACTTTCACATGATCACATTGCACATTCACACTTATTTTCACACATATTTCATATACTTTCGCCGTGACACATAGCCTGAACCACCATAAAGAAGGACACTATATATCACACACATCACATACCTGTCACCTAGGCAACATAATGACGAATCTTGGTAAACTGCGTAGAACTGGGAGAAGCACTCTCCACCCTAACGAGTGGTACTTGTCCACCTCCAGGATTTCATCCTGATACCCACAGGATATCACATACACATTGAGCATTCCTATAAGGACTTTTCTACAGTACAGCTCCACAGCCTTCTATGGTACGAGTGTCAATTCAACACATTAATCACTTTATCACATTGATCACTTATTTATCACATAAATCTCATGCATTTAATGGCTTATTCACATGGGGATTTCGAAGATGGGATCATGATCTATCTAGGGTCGAGTTTAATTTAATTTTGCTTGAGAGATTGCCTACCTTTGAACGCTTTAAATCCTAGGACAAGAAATGTGAAGAATGTGAAGAAGCTCTCCTTTCCAAGCCTCCTCCTCCTCGATCTCTTCGTCCAAAAGCTTCTCTTCCTCATCCTCCAAACTCCAGAAAGTCATAGAGTCGACTAGGGATGAAATATAGCTGTATTTGTATGTTTAGAGTTTTCAAATCTCCTAAAACTCTTTCCCTTCCTCCAACTCCGAATTTCCTATAATTATCTCACCTTTTCTTGCATTTATCCTTCCAAATGACTTGGGGTGGACTCTAAATCCGTGGCCAACTAGTTAGGATAGGGTTATGACTCCTTTTAGGATATTTATGAGCCAAAATAGTGATTGTCTTGTCCCTTTTTAATTTATTAATAATTTAGTCACGAATTTAGACTTAATTATCTCCCATCCAACATTAGGCTTTAGCTTTGTGGCCCATTAACTCATGTACGGACCTTTAAGGATAACTCATATCTTGTTTTTACTTAATGAGTTTCAATTTATTCAGAATTTCTTTTAATGTAATTTATTTTTTCTCAATTTAAATTTGAGAGTTGCTACACATATTGATAAAGAAGTTGTGTGTGAGTAAAAATGACGACTACTACGAATGACTGTAATGCATTGCTAGAGGTTTTGAACACCATGCGTCATGGCCAAATTCAAGCAGAAGAGAATAGCTGGAGTTTTGAAAACCATGCGTCATGGTCAAATTCAAGCAGAAGAGAATACTACGGTGACCCCAACATTAATGAAAGATTGCATTGGTGTAATGAGGAGCACCCTAAACCTCCCTCGTATTGTGTATTTAAATGCATTGGACCTATTCAAGGACCCAAGTAATAGGTCACTTTTCTTTGACCTAGATGATGTAGATAAGATGGATTGGGTTATGCTTTGTACTGGTTTTACCCCTTAAACATGGTGTCATGTTCTCATACTCTTCCTACTCTTCACTTCGTACTTGTCTCATGATGTTGTTTAATGCTTTCATCAGATGTCATGTAAGAACACTTTGTATTCTACAACCCATCACTTTAGTATGGTTGGATGGATGTTTTCATGTTCACAAAGTAATACATAGTATTGTCTTGGGTTACTTTGTTCATGTTACGCTTCCACTCCTTTATAATTGTACTTTGCAATGAACACAAACATTCTGTTTGCAGAATTTTGAAGGACATACCCACCACATGGGTATGTATGCCTGTTATGTTGTATGGGTGGGTCGTCGTCCCGGTGTGTATTAAGCATGGGAGGAGTGCTTTGCGGAGGTCAACAGTTATCCTAGAGCACGGTACAAAGGATTTCACTCCATGGACGATGTGGAGGGTGCTTACATTGGGAAGGTAAGGGAGCGACCAAAAGATTCAACAATGGTGCACCGTCCTCACGCAAGGGGTTCTTTCTGAGGGGAAAGTTCACAAGTAGTAAGGCCCAACAACAATGTCTCAACAATGACAATGACATATATTGTGATGGGCTTCCTAGTGGTGGTGGTCATTTTCTTGGCTATCATAATAATGGGTTTGTTTGTAATGCTTCTTGTTTGACGTTAGTGCAAATTATGTGCAATGAATTTTAGGTTATATTGAAAGAAGACCTGACCTGTACCTATTGTAGTGCCTCTTGTACCCAGGTTTATAAGAACTGATTAAGTGTGCCATAGTTGAAAGAGTTCATGCCTGTTATTACATTCTATGTTTTCCTAAGTACATGTTCCTTGTGATTGTGTAGACTTTTTCGATGGCATTTTGGACTTCATATTGGAGGATGATGATATCTGTCACGTCCTAATAAAAATCTTATTTATCGGAAATGACAGAGTATAACATGGAAAGGAAACTATGTCCATACATTCCTTAATAACCTCAAAACTACATTATTACATAGGTTTCCTCATTAAAGTTCTCATGAGGATTAGTCAAAAGAAACTTATTACATCACACTTGCCATTCACAATATATGTTCATTGGTTTCGAGAATTGACAATCTCACGAGAATAATTTTGTTCGGAACTTGTAGTAATAACTCAAGGTAACAAGGAAGATAACTTGACTGATTTTAGTAGGTGTTTAGGGAGTAAAATCCATATGATAAAGGTAGACTAACAAGTAGAACAATTGGGTAGGATTTACAACGAAGAACAGAGTCAAATAGATGCTGGAAACATGACTCTGACAAGGCCTGTCGACAGGCATGGGTCTGCTGTCGACAGGGGCTGGTTTCCAGAACTGAGATTTCAGTTCTGTGTGTTCCTGTCGACAGCAAGCTATGGGCCTGTCGACAGCAACACACAGTGAAGGTTTTCTGGTTTCTGGGAATAGGTTCCTGTCGACAGCAAGAGGTTCGTCTGTCGACAAATCCTGTTCAAACTTTCAGAAAGTCATTAAAATCTACTCTAAATGGTTCTCCAAATTTTCTCTATCACTCCTAACATGATTAGAACCTTGAACATGTACAATTTCAGATGTACAACTCAGTAGAACATGACTAGAAGAAAAAAGGAAGATCATGGAACATAACTCACAAAGATGTTTAGCAAGGAGTTAACTCAAAGGATATAATGAAGAGCACTCTTTCTAGAACTATTTCCTCTTCATTTTTCTCTGTTGAACATATATCAAATGTTCTCACTTAAGAGTTTTATAATCTCTCAACGAATCAAGCTAAGTAAGAGTAGAAAACCGTTAAGGTTCTATCTAATCTATATAATGAAATCAACACTCTAGATTCAGTCAACTGGAACAGAGATTGTAACATGTAGCTAATTGTGACTGAAGGATTAACTAGAACTTGGTGTAATATTGATTCCCTATCATGAACATATATTCTAAACTTTGATAATATCATGACAAGTAACATGACTTCTCAGTTTTGACAATAATCTGAGTTTTCAGATTTGAAGAATAGCACGATAAGATTCCACATGCCATTTACCAATGAATCAAGGAAAAGTGGCAAGAGAACTAGAAAGATTAAGAAAGGAATCCTACCTGAAGAAGTAGTGAGAGTTCCTTTACTTAGAAATCCACAGAACAAGAGAAACGATTGCACACTTAAACGTATGATGGCCTCAACAGATGCACCAGTGCAAAGGAGACACCAAGAACAACCGTTGAAGCTTCTCCAAGTAGAGTTGGCAGCTCAACTCAGTAGCATGGCAGTGAAGTGATCTCAGAAGCAGTATACACACACCAACAAGTTTGGAGATATGTGTGTACGATGGTTGTGGGAGGGTTTTTATAGACCCAAGCTATTTGCATGCACAAGGCCACACAAGTGTACAGGTGTTGAAGTAAAAATCCCCTTTTACTTCCCTCAGCCACCTAGCCCATGCATGCTTAGGAAGTTACACATGGTAACTGAGGTGTTACCTTCACCATCTTGGGTGCTGGCCTCACCAAAAGCTTCCACGTAAGTCCAACTGAAAATTCCCAGAAAATCCATTTACGTAATTCTCCTATAATTCAGCTGGCCACTTGTCCCTTATATAAACCTACCCAAACCATATCTGATTGCATTTAAATTTTGACCATAGGTTAATATGATGGTTTTACTAATTATGGTTATTTTTAATTAATTTTTAGATTTTATTTTACACTAGGTGAAAAATCACCTGAGAAATAGTCGCATCGACTGTACCTTGAAATCCGTACGTCGAAAAATTCAGATAATTACATATTTGACTTCTCCACATTTTTTGGAAATTATGATGTTCTCGGATTTTTATTTCGTTGTCATTTTCCGGTGTCACCCTGTGGGAGCGCGCACTTCGATGTACGACACTGGGGTAATGTTCATTACCACTAATTATACCTATCCTCTAATTATCACAATTTAATAACAATCCTAAGGTATTTTAACCAATTTATTTCTATTTTCTTAACACCTTGAATTTCTGGGGCGTTACAACTCTCCCCTACTAAAAGAAATTTGGTCCTCCAAATTTAATAACATGAAGTTAATTATACTGACCTGTAAATAATTCTGGATATTTCGTCTTGATGGCATCTTCTAGTTCCCATGTGGCCTCTTCTTGTCCTCGTGTGCTCCATTGAATCTTCAATAAGGGAACTTCCTTGTTCCGAAGTTGCTTGATTTTCCGGTCAAGGATTTGCACCGGTCTTTCTTCATACGCCAAATTTTCTTGTATTCCCAGATTTTGGTATTCAATAATGTGTTCCGGATCATACACATACTTCCTTAACATTGATACATGAAAAATATCATGCACGTTAGATAACTGTGGTGGAAGTGCTAGTTGGTACGTCATTTCCCCAACTCTTTTCAGTATTTCAAACGGTCCAATATATCTTGGACTCAATTTTCCCTTAATACCAAATCTTTTGATTCCTCTTCGAGGTGATACTTTAAGAAACACATGCTCTCCTGGTTGAAATTCTAGCTCCCTTCTTCTTTGATCCGCATAGCTTTTCTGTCGATCTTGAGCAGCTTTCATTCGATCTCGTACCAACTTAATAATTTCTGTTGTTTCTTGAATCATTTCAGGTCCAAGAATATGTGATTCTTTTAATTCTACCCAACACAATGGTGATCTACATTGCCTACCGTACAAAGCTTCAAATTGTGCCATTTGAATAGTAGACTGGTAACTATTATTGTAAGCAAATTCCATGATTGCTAAATGAGTATTCCAATCACTTCCAAATTCCAATATACAAGCACGACACATATCCTCAATGATCTGATTTACTCGTTCGGTCTGTCCGTCGGTTTGTGGATGAAAAGCAGTACTAAACTTTAACTTAGTCCCCAATGCATCCTGTAATTTTCTCCAAAAATGTGAAGTAAATCTTGCATCTCTGTCAGAAATTATGTCTTTTGGAATTACATGCAATCGGACAATTTCTTTCATATACAAGGCTGCTAGAATATTGACGGACCATCTTGTTTTAATTGCCAAGAAATGAGCTGATTTAGTAAGTCGGTCAATAACTACCCATATTGCATCGAATCCACTTCGTGTCCTGGGCAGTCCGACAATGAAATCCATACCGACGCTATCCCATTTCCATTCTGGTACTTCAAGTGGTTTTAACTTTCCTGCTGGCTTCTGGTGTTCGGCTTTTATTTTCTGACATGTCAAACATCTTGCTGTAAAGTTCACAATGTCCTTTTTCATGTTACACCACCAAAAATGTTTTTTCAGATCTTGATACATCTTGACAGCTCCTGGATGATCGTGTAACGCGATCGATGAGCTTCTTGATCCCAGAATTATCCGGTACACATAATCTGTCCCGAAATCGAAGATTTTCATGCTCATCTTCATTAAAATTAGATCTGAAAGCCAATTTTTCTCTAGTTTCTGTCAACATAGGATCATTGTTCTGCTGTTCTCCAATTTGCTTTAGTAAATCTGATTTCACTATCATGTTATCAATTACAACTCTTGCTTCCTGCAGTTCAACCTTTAAACTTAATGTCGAAAATTCTTCTAACAACTTCCATTCCTTTACTTGTAATTGACATACCTTAGTTATAGGATTTCTACTGAGTGCATCGGCCACAGTGTTACCTTTCCCAGGATGATATTCTATTTTGAAATCATAATCTTTGATATACTCCATCCATCTTCTTTGTCTCATATTTAATTCTTTCTGGGAAAACAAATACTTGAGACTCTTATGATCGGAGTACACTATGAACTGATTGTCATACAAATAGTGTCTCCAGAGTTTAAGAGCAAAAACTACTGCGGCTAATTCCAAATCATGTACTGGGTAGTTCTTCTCATGGGTCTTCAATTGTCTAGAGGCATAGGCAATGACCCTTCCTTCTTGCATCAGTACACATCCCAGTCCAATAGTCGAGGCATCAGTATAGACTTCAAATATTTTTCCTTCTACCGGCAAGGCTAAAATTGGTGCAGTGGATAAACATTCCTTTAACAACTGAAAGGCTTGTTCACAACTTTCACTCCATACAAATGCAGTTCCTTTTCTAGTTAATTGTGTAAGAGGTGAAGCAATTCTAGAAAAATCCTTGACAAATCGCCGGTAGTAACTAGCCATGCCCAAGAAACTTCTTACCTCGGTGAGATTCTTAGGCTGCTTCCATTTCTGTATGGTTTCTACTTTTGAAGAGTCCACTGATAACCCTTTCTCAGAAATAATGTGTCTTAAAAACATTACTTGCTTTAACGAAAATTCACATTTACTATACTTCGCATATAATTTGTGATCTCGTAACAATTGCAAGGTAATCCGTAAATGCTCTTCATGCTCTTCTATACTCTTGGAGTAGATCAATATGTCATCTATAAATACAACCATAAATTGATCTAAATAAGATCTGAACACGTCATTCATCAAGCGCATAAATGCAGCAGGTGCATTTGTCAATCCAAATGGCATCACTACAAATTCATAGTGCCCATACCGTGTTCTAAAAGCTGTTTTATGAATATCCTACTCCTGAATTCTGAGTTGATAGTATCCAGACCTTAAGTCGATCTTGGAAAAATAATGAGCTCCAGACAGTTGATCAAATAGATCATCAATTCTTGGAAGTGGGTACTTGTTCTTTATAGTCAATTGATTTAACTGTCGATAATCTATGCATAATCACATAGATCCATCTTTTTTCTTCACAAATAATACTGGAGCACCCCAAGGTGAAGTACTTGGTATGACAAACCCTTTTCTATCAATTCTAGTAACGCCTCTTTAACTCTTTCAACTCTTCCATGGACATTTGTATGGTGTTCTTGAAATTGGTGTAGCTCCGGTACCAATTCATTGAGAATTTACTTCCCTGCTAGGGGGTAAGCCAATTAGTTCTTCGGGAAATACATCAGGAAATTCCCTTACCACGGGAATATTCTCCAACCCCGAAGTGTTCTGATTTATCACGGTTACAGAAACTAAATACCCTGACAGCCTTTCTGTACTAGTTTACATGCTTTAACTGCTGATATTATAGGTATTTTCCGTGTGCGAGGTTCATCAAAAGTTATGGGAGTAATTTCCTTCCTAGAAAGGTTACTTGTTTTAATTGACAATCCAAGTTTGCATGATACTTAGATAGCCAATCAACCCCAAGGATCACATCATAATCCCAAATTTCAAGACATATTAGATCACCAGGCAAATTATGCTCCTTGACTAAATTTGACTATTAGGGTAATATTCCTTAAGTTTCTACCCTCATTTAAAGGTGTTGCAACTTCAAGTTGTGTGAGAAGTGGAACTGATTGCACTTCCAAAGACTTAGCAAACTCATAACTAATAAAGGAATGTGTAGCTCCTGAATCAAATAATACATATGCAGGTTTTGAGTTTACTAATAATGTACCTTCTATCAGTCCGCCCTCCAATGGAGATTCTGATTCCACTTCCTGAATGGCTTGCACTCTGCCTTGCTTTGCTCGAAAATTTGAATTTGCTGGTGCATTCTTTACCATAGGACAATCCAGAATTCGGTGTTGTGTACTCCCACATTTCAAACATGCACCCAACCTATGCCAACAGTTTTCAGTTTTGTGACCACTTCGGTGACAATGCTTACACACATCTTTATTTCCAACTGGAGTCTTCCCTGCCTTCTTATTTGCTTGCTGAACTTTTGGGGCATTCCCTGACTCGAACTTCCTCTTACGGTCCGAAGATCCTTCCCCAGACTTTCCCTGATCTTATCCACAGTATCATTAGCAGTTTCAAGTGCTAAGGCCCTTTTAACCATTTCTGAATATGAGGTAATCAAATGAGGAGTTAGCTGCATAATGAAAATGGGACGCAATCCATTCATAAATCTTTTGGCTTTCAATTTCTCTGTCGATATTAGATGAGGGGCATACTTTGACAATCGGGCAAATTGAGCTTCATATTTTGATACAGACATTCTGAGGTTTTAAATTGGAAAATTCATTAGCTTTCCTTTCTTGAACTGCCTCAGAAAAATATTGATCATTAAACAGCTCAACAAACTCTCCCAATCAACCTGCTTTGGATCTTCAAAGTGGATTCCACTGTTTCCCACCATGCTCGTGCATCTCGATCTAATTTGAATATCGCCAGACGTATCTTATCTTTTTCAGTACATCTAATCACATTAAAGATTCTTTCAATATCTTTCAACCAATTTTCAGCTTCATCCGTACTTCCTGCGAATCTCGGAGGGTCCAGGCTTCGGAAATCCTTGAACAAGCTTGTCCCATTGTGACTATTATTTCTAGCTACTACCCTCATTACACGGGTCAAATCATGCATAGAACTTTCCATCTTCCTCCAGTTTGCATCACCACCATCCATGATTAAATCAAAGAGAATCTGAAACATTTATAATACATTCATCACATACACAAATTCAATTTCACATAACACACCATCTAATTATCAAGTCAAATATCTACATGTAATGCATTCCCATGTATCCACAAAATATCACAGTCTTCTCCTAACAAGTTTATCATATATACAAAACTCCAACCTCCACTAACCTCTCACTCCACATACATATGGGAGTTACATATATACAGTCAGGGTTTACACAAAAAAAGAGGTATACAAAAAGATGAGTGGTCTAAGTCTTCTCCTAGTTTCGGGTTAGATCTATAACGGTTTCCATTGGTGGTACTTGCTGCTCTACTCCGGCCCCATGGTACAGTTCTCTAGCAGCATCAGTCAACCTAATGACCTTCAACTTGGTGGAGCAACAGATCTTGTCCCAACTTCAAGTTATCCAGATGATCATAACTTGGCTCATAGTTTCTAGAGAAGCATAGGGATTGCCCGCCATGAAGCACCTGCAGTCAATTTGAGCACCTCTTCCTTATTTGCAGGTGGGCTTCTCGCGGCTTGAGCATATAGCTCTATCCTGATGTAGCATTTCCATGGCAGCAACCAACCTTTCTTGGGTCTCATGTCCATTCTGAAATAATTAACAGGTTAAGCATTTACATGATTAGAAAAATCATGCTAACTAATCCCATGTTTCTACCCCAACTCATGGTATCCCCTAGGTTTATCGTACTAATGCTCTGATACCAATTAATCTGACACAGTCCTAATAAACAATCTTATTTATCGAAAATGACAGAGTATAACATGGAAGGAAACTATGTCCATACATTCCTTAATAACCTCAAACTACATTATACATAGGTTTCTCATAAAGTTATCATGAGGAGTAGTCAAAAGAAACTTATACATCACATGCCATTCACAATATTACAGAAAAGTAACATAGCTAGCTCCTTGTTGATACGTGGTTCACTCAGCACACATTTCCCCTTAATCATTCGTTCCATCTTGATTACATGAAAAAGTAGAATTATGTGAGCTAACTAGCTCAGTAGGATTCAAGTCTTATAACCAAGGAATCAAGATACACAAAGAGTATGACAAGGGAACTATATATGTATTCTCACTTTTGCATACAAGACTGAGATGCTATGTGACACTAGGTAGTGAAATTAATGAACATTGAACTCAAGATTCAGGAATATTTAGCAACATTCAAGCTCTGAGTAGAACACATATAATCACATAGAAAGATGACATGATGACCAATCAAACATGAATGATGTACTGCCAATACATCCAACATCCTTTATCGTTCCGCGCGGCCACTTAAACGAATTTAGGTGCTCCTCCTAGGATTGGATTAGCCCTATTTGCCAGGCATAATTCTCAAAATGAGTACGAAAATCACAAATAGTCACCACTACACCTTATCCTTGTAAGGGATCAAGAACACAAGGATTCACCTAGTTGACTCAGAGTTTGCACACAAGTTAAGGAACTTTGATTCTTCATTGGTTTCGAGAATGACAATCTCACGAGAATAATTTGTTCGGAACTTGTAGTAATAACTCAAGGTAACAAGGAAGATAACTTGACTGATTTAGTAGGTGTTTAGGGAGTAAAATCCATATGATAAAGGTAGACTAACAAGTAGAACAATTGGGTATATTTACAACGAAGAACAGAGTCAAATAGATGTTGGAAACGTGACTCTGACAAGCCTGTCGACAGGCATGGGTCTGCTGTCGATAGGGGCTGGTTTCCAGAACTGAGATTTCAGTTCTGTGTGTTCCTGTCGACAGTAAGCTATGGGCCTGTCGACAGCAACACACAGTGAAGGTTTTCTGGTTTCTGGGAATAGGTTCCTGTCGACAGCAAGAGGTTCGTCTGTCGACAGATCCTGTTCAAACTTTCAGAAAGTCATTAAAATCTACTCTAAATGGTTCTCCAAATTTTCTCTATCACTCCTAACATGATTAGAACCTTGAACATGTACAATTTCAGATGTACAACTCAGTAGAACATGACCAGAAGACAAAAGGAAGATCATGGAACATAACTCACAAAGATGTTTAGCAAGGAGTTAACTCAAAGGATATAATGAAGAGCACTCTTTCTAGAACTATTTCCTCTTCATTTTTCTCTGTTGAACATATATCAAATGTTCTCACTTAAGAGTTTTATAATCTCTCAACGAATCAAGCTAAGTAAGAGTAGAAAACCGTTAAGGTTCTATCTAATCTATATAATGAAATCAACACTCTAGATTCAGTCAACTGGAACAGAGATAGTAACATGTAGCTAATTGTGACTGAAGGATTAACTAGAACTTGGTGTAATATTGATTCCCTATCATGAACATATATTCTAAACTTTTGATAATATCATGACAAGTAACATGACTTCTCAGTTTTGACAATAATCTGAGTTTTCAGATTTGAAGAATAGCATGATAAGATTCACATGCCATTTACCAATGAATCAAGGAAAAGGTGGCAAGAGAACTAGAAAGATTAAGAAAGGAATCCTACCTGAAGAAGTAGTGAGAGTTCCTTTACTTAGAAATCCACAGAACAAGAGAAACGATTGCACACTTAACGTATGATGGCCTCAACAGATGCACCAGTGCAAAGGAGACACCAAGAACAACCGTTGAAGCTTCCAAGTAGAGTTGGCAGCTCAACTCAGTAGCATGGCAGTGAAGTGATCTCAGAAGCAGTATACACACACCAACAAGTTTGGAGAAAGGTGTGTACGATGGTTGTGGGAGGGTTTTTATAGACCCAAGCTATTTGCATGCAAAAGGCCACGCAAGTGTATAGGTGTTGAAGTAAAAATCCCCTTTTACCTCCCTCAGCCACCTAGCCCATGCATGCTTAGGAAGTTACACATGGTAACTGAGGTGTTACCTTCACTATCTTGGGTATTGGCCTCACCAAAAGCTTTTACCTAAGTCCAACTGAAAATTCCCAGAAAATCCATTTACGTAATTCTCCTATAATTCAGCTGGCCACTTGTCCCTTATATAAACCTACCCAAATCATATCTGATTGCATTGAAATTTTGACCATACGTTAATATGATGGTTTACTAATTATGGTGATTTTTAATTAATTTTTAGAGTTTATTTACACTAGGTGAAAAATCACCCGAGAAATGGTCGCGTCGACTGTACCTTGAAATCCGTACGTCGAAAAATTCAGATAATTACATATTTGACTTCTCCACATTTTTCTGGAAATTATGATGTTCTCGGATTTTTATTTCGTTGTCGTTTTCCGGTGTCGCCCTGTGGGAGCGCGCACTTCGATGTACGACACTGGGGTAATGTTCATTACCACTAATTATACCTATCCTCTAATTATCACAATTTAATAACATTCCTAAGGTATTTTAACCAATTTATTTCTATTTTATTAACACCTTGAATTTCTGGGGCGTTATAATATCCATAACACATCAATAGCTGACATAGTGGAACAAATTTAACGGGACATGCAACTTGTTGTGCCATGACGTCGAATGCACACATCTGTATATACTAGGCATGCATGGATAAATGACGTCTTGCATGTCCATGAGCAGCGATGCTACAACATGTTCAGGGTACACCCGAGTACGTATGGGAATTGGCGGGAGTTGCTAGTAAGTAGAAATTTGATTACTGACTCTAGGTATTTGACTATAAATGAGCAACTGGCCATGTTCTTCTATGCTGCTAGCCATGGTGTGCCAACAGGTGCATTGTATCAACACTTCCAACATTCGTCCCAAACTATTAGCTACTACGTGAACATAGTCACATTTGTACTTGTTTCTCTAAAATATGATTTCCTGTTGCTCCCAACTACTAGTCAAGTTGGAGAATGCCACCCTCGCATCAGCGCAAATGAACGTTACTATCCATACTTTAAGGTAACTTCCTGAACGCCTTCCCCCTTATAGTCAAGAGCCTATATGTAATAGTTTGTTGATAATTCATTTTCTATAGGATGTATTTAAGGCAATTAATGGAACTCACATTCCTGCACATATCCCCATCAATGAATAGACCCGCTTCAGGAATCATAAACAAGAAATTACTCAAAATGTAATGGTTGTAGTCTCCTTCGACATGGTCTTCCAGTACTTGGTGGTTGGATATGAAGGATCAGCTCCCAACATGATAGTTTTGAAATAGACAATATTGAAATAGGGGGGTTCAGGGTGCCACCTAATAAGTACTATCTTGTTGATGCTAGTTACACAAATATGAAATCATTCCTTGCCCCTTATCGTATGAAGAAGTATTATCTAGCTAGATTTCACGGGTGAACGAATGTGCCTTATAAGAACAAGGAGGATATGTTTAATCACAAGCATGCTGAACTACGCAATGTTGTTGAATGAGCTTTTGGTGTTTTGAAGATGCAGTTTCAGATCTGGCGCGAGGAAAGCATGTACCCATAGCCAACGCAAAGGGATTTGGTGTCAGCATGTTGTGTTGTCCACAATTTTATTCGTTGGGAGTTCTGATATGATATGTACTTCAATGCACTTCGAGATGAAGATATTATGCCAGATGGTGCAGAGGATGAGGACGTACCTGTGGACATAGTCATGACACCAGCGGTAGTTGCGACATCATGTTGATAGGTCCTTCGTGAGCAGATTGCTGACCAACTTTGGTCAGCTAGAAATAGATGATGCGTAGTGTCATAGTTTGGGAATGTGAATGTTGACATAGTCACAAAATAAACGTTATAGTTATTTCAAATTGTTTCCCCTTTTTTCTTCATATTGATATGGAATTGTACTTGCTTTTCTTTGGATTGATTTTTAATATACATCATTTTTGTTGTTACCATGGTGGCATATATGTGATATACTTTATCCTACATTCCTGGAAGTGAGGTATGTGTTTTGTGCTATTTTGGTCTGAATTCTTTTTACATTATTCAAGTGAACTATAATATTTTTATTAGTGTTAATGTAAGTCGCAGGTGGACTCATGACATGGATTCATTGTTCATAGAGTTGCTAACAGATGAAGTAGTATCCGAGGAATATGAGTTGTTTGCCTTATTTGAACTTGCATGGGAATCCACCAAGGTTAACTTCAACCACATCACCGATAGTTATTACACAATGAGTGCATTCAAGTATCGTCTGACGTACTACAAGTCTACCTTCATTACAATTGAAGATTTGGTGCGTAATGCTGCATTTCTTAGGATTTGGAAAAGCATTCTGCCCCTGCTCCTGATGTGTAGTGGGAGTATTATTCATAGGTATGCCAACTTTGTAAATTCAAGGCATCACTTTCCTTCGGATGCTTATAACTTCTATGATAATCATATAGTACTAATTTTTGTCGTTCAGCTTAATCCAAGCAGAATGGGTGAGAGCAAGACATTCCCATGGTATGACCAGGTTGTTACTTTGTTTCAGGAATGGGGGATAATCGATCAGTGAGGGTCATGGCGATGTGTTTTGGACCTTTTTTGCATGTTGTCTAGTGGCTCTACTGGTGGAGGAAAAGTCGGAGACAGATGGATGACTTTCCTTTTATTGTTAGGTTGAAGAAGGTCTTGAACTACATTTAATTTTGAATTCAGTCATGCAATGTGGATGCTTTGGTAGAGAGTATTATCATGTTTGAATGCTTGAAATAGGTTTAATGAAGTGTGCAGTTAGCCAAAAGCTTTCTATTGTCATTTTTTGCAGCACCCACTTGTGATTTTATATGTGAATGGATCATGGAGTAGATGAAGCTCTCAGACATTGGTCTTTTTTTAAAATGAAATCAATTATGTAGTGTAGAAGGCACATAATGTACAAGTATGGTAAAATCAGTCTCTTTTATTTACTTTTATGAAAATGACCCTCAATTATTGGTTTCTAGATAACATCCATGAGAAGTGAAATTTTGTGAATTTCATTTTCACGAAGACAAGTTTTTTGAAGGGTGCTTTTATGTACCAAAAAAATTAATGTAAACAACATCATTTGTTTTCAAGTTGAAGAGATGGAGTAAGGTGGAAATAGATCTTCCATCTACAAAATATTTTGTAGTACCGTTGTATGCATTGTGGGTTGAGTGCAGTTCGCACAGGCGCATCATATTAATCGAAGACAATCAAACAAAGTGTTATACTCTCTCGATTGATGAAGGTCAATCAAAGTGCTCTCTTGACTAGTGTGCTATCGTGCTATTATACGTGCTATCTCGTGATATGACCAATTTCTCTCTCATTGCTATACATGTTACATACTGCTTGCTTGACATTGACCTTTTACTTGATATCGATTTGCTATTACTATCTCGACTTTATTTGACTCTCTATGGTTAGCTACTCTGCTCTTTAATGCATTAATCATTTAAAGTGTGCTTGGCTTATGAGATTTAAGTCTTACTGAGCGTTATCACTCACACTGCGTTATTTGTTATTCTATCTCAGGTAAGTTAGATGATGACGTTGCACACACTAATGGGAAAGGACCAGAGTGATGAGCGACCTGATGTCATATCAACAGAATTACCCTAATATATTAGAGTCTAGTTAGATATTTGTTTAAATTTTCTTTCCAATGTAATGATGTTATCGAGCCCTAGATTGGCTCTGAATTAGTGGTTGTAATAGTCTTTATGAATTATCAATAAAATGAAGAGTTTATTCTAGGTATTGTTTATTAGATGCTCTGAATCACTCGACTATTTGTGCATTTTACACTACCATGTACTTTGCTCATGTCTCCCCCATTCATTCTGCTGCTAAATTGAGGCGTGACACTTCATATAGACTCCTGGAAGATAGTTGTTAAAGTGTCCCGTAAGATCTGGCTCTCTTGGGCCCTTGGCTCTGTCCTCAGTAGGGTCAGTCGCAACATGGTGCTTGTCGTGCCCCTGCTTGGTGATGCGTTCTTGTTGAGCCATCTGCAAGCGATGCGACTCTGGTTTTCTGACTGTTGTGTCATTTTGTCCTTTCTTGTTAGAACGACTTCGTCGGGTGTCAGTGCGCGTACGACCGTTGATGCGACCAGGTCAGCCGTCATGTTCTGGGTTGCCTGGTCTCTGAGGTTTGACCCTCTTTTGGGGTCGTGCCGGGGCAGGTGGATGCGACATGGTGTCGCGATTGGGAGGCCCATTGCGACAGACTTCTTGTCACACTGCTCTTACCCGTCACGTTTCGGGGCCGTTGGTTCAAAATCAAGGCAGACACCCATTTCCCCTTCTTCCTTTCCTTTCTTCTTCTTCTTCCTTCTTCTTCCTCCTTCGAGCCCTCTTGTTTCCTCCGATGATCTTTGAGTGCTTTTGGCGTGGAGGTGACGCCCTCTTCATGTAGGCGGCATCCGTGTGGTGCTTTGAGCGAGGAGGTGGCAGCCATTCCTACGTGAAGGCCCCAACGGGTTGGCTCTATTCCTTGAGATAGGGACTCCTCTTCTCCTTCTAGTTCTACCATCCTCCCCTTCCCCTTGAGATTTCTATGCTTCCATTGTGTTTGGGGTTTGGGGTGAGAGATCCATGCTCCATTGTTTGGTAGGTTTTCCTTGAGCATAGGATTTCTTGTTTAATGCATGATTCGTGGGGGTTGAGAGTGGTTTGCCTCATTTACATGCTTTTTTAGAGTCTCCCATGCTCCCCTCCCCCAGATGTGCGTATTTTGGGGTGATCATTGGGAGGACTGTCCCGGGACCCCTCTATCTGGTGTTGCGACCGGTCTAAGGGCCGCGATGGTGTCATGATGGGCAAGGGCGTCGTGACAACATTGTGACCTTGTCGCGATGGGTCTTGGTGTAACGTCGCGCATTTTTCGGATCCTTGTGGATCTAGTGTTTAGCGCTTGTGGCGGCCAGTGCATGGCCAATGTGGCTTGTGTTTGGTGTGTTTGCTTGTTTTTGGGGCTTACTGGGCCGGCAGTCTAGGCCCGTAGCACTCAGGAGTTCACTGTCTATGAACACGACAGTGAGGGTCGTCGTGTTCTGAACGCGACGGTCCCGCACGTCACGTTCTTGTTGCCGCCAGGGAACAGTGAACGTCTGCATGCGCGTCGCGTGTCATGCGCTGGGCGACCTACAGACGTCAGCCTTGCGAAGGCGACGCCTAGGTCCGTCGCGATCAGGTCACGACGGAGTTGTCCATCGCGTTCTCAACCGCAAAGAGCTCTTAAACCCTACTGGCCAGACAGAACTCAGTACTCTCTGTTTGGCCAGGGGGAGAGGCTGTGCGGGTTCTTTGGGGTGTTTCAGCGTGGGATCTTGGCGTTCGGCGTGTTCTCGTGGCGGGGACTTCGCGTGGAGCGGAGGAAACGCCGAGGAATCATCGTGTTGTGTGTTCTTCGTGGAGGTAGGGTAATTCCTCCCGTTTTTGGGCTGTAGATCGCGTGTGATGATCGTCTAATCAGTTATTTGCTTTTCCAACGATAGATATCATGTTAAGGGATTCACAAAAGCATGAAAAACACGAATTAAAGGTGGTTTGCATGGCGTGGGTTGGTAATCCATGGAGAGGATCCCAGATTAGGGTTCCTGCCTGTGAAGGTGACGAAACCCCCTGTCACGTTCTGAACGCGACAGGTCGACTCGTCGTGTCCAAGTGGTGAACGCGACATGTTGAGGCGTCGCGTTCATAAGTTGAACGTGACATATCGGGCCGTCGTGTTATGAAGGCAACATAGGCCCTTGTCGTGACCTCAGCCGAGAGGTCCAAATGTGCATGGTTTGTGTGATTTGATTATTCGATTATCGTTATTTGATGTGTTAAACGATAATGAGCGGTGCATTGGCACTTGTGGTGCTCTAGGAGCACGTGGTTTCCGAGGCTAGCATATCGGTTGTGTAGCTAGCTAGTTCTTTACATGTTAGCATGGTGTTCACGCGAGAGGTGTTGTGTTTACGTGTTGTGGATAGTCGGTACACGAGGTTGACGTGAGGTTTCACGTGGTTTGTGCGGTGCGCTTGTGGTTTTGTGTGCGTGGTGGGTAGTACGACGCCTACTGTGGTTACTTCTCCAGTTGGGTGCCCCCAGTTCTTTGTGAGCTAGGCTGTTATCTCGGGGCTTGTCCTGGTACTTGTGTTGTACCGTCGAGGTCTGTGTCGTCTGTCCTGGACACCCTCACTCCTATGTTTGAGTTGTACGTCCGGCTGAGGGAAAGGTGTAAATGGGACAGCGACTTGTGAGTCTGTGTTTGTCGCTTGTAGCGCGCTCTTAGTTGGGGGTACGGACACCAGTAGTCGACGCTGGTCCCCAGCTAGTCCTGTTTCCAGTGCCTCACTCTAGGGAGCTCATGCTAGGGTCCCTAGAGGTGCCAGGCATGGGCCTGCGGTTGCGTAGTCCGCAGGAGTGGTGTTGGTTAGTCTCCACAGTTGTTTGTTTTGTTCACGTGGAGCGGCAGCTGGACCTTTCATCCTTGGTTGTGAGACTGAGAGATGGACCTGTGTTGTTTGTCTGAGTCAGTTGCTGGTGTCGCGAACCAGTCTACTTGGCTCGAGTGTGACAGTCTCTACTTTAGCTCGCACACATGGTTGAGTTTTGCCATTCATTTATTACAGTTGTTTTATGTAGTCGGCAAACGGTAAGTATATTTACAGCTTTAATATCCTGCTTAGCTGTGTTATAAATTGCTAGTGTAGCTTCCATATTTCGTACTTGTGTTTGTTTTGCTCGGTGTTGGGGGAGTTCCCTACTGAGCCAGTGACTAGCGAGGCTCACCCCTACTCCCCGTAGGTGAAGGCGAGGAGGAGGTTTCTTTGCCGTCTTCTAGTTCAGAGTCGTGTTGGATCGAAATGGCACTAAGAATGTCCTAGAGGGGGTGAATAGGACTTCTTCCTTTTTAAAAAAAATTGCTTATGAAATTGCACAACACTAAATAAATTATTAGCGATTAGTGTGGTGTGTGTGATTCAAGTGTAGACAAGGCGGAAATAATCACACAATGAATGCATAGGGATTTATCCTGGTTCGGCCCTTCCACATGGAAGTCCTACATCTAGTCCTCAAGCCAACCACTTGAGATTTCAACTATCTGCCAATGAATTGGCCTTTTCTCACCCTTGAGAGGAATTACAAACCCACTTGCTCCTAAGCAAGTCTTCCCTAACCAGGGGAACAACAACTGCCTTTCACTAGGCCTTCCCTACATAGGAGGGGCAATGCAGAAACAGACTTCTGCAGAAATTACACAAGAGAAATGAAAAGACTTGTGTGTTTGTCTGAACACAAACACATACTTTAGAAGGATTCTAAGATCAGAAATGAAATGCGAATCCTAACTGAAATCAGAGGGTGGACTGAAGCAATTACAATTGCCACCCAAACACTACTAGGAGAGCTTCAGAGAAATTCTTCTAAAGAAAAAGAGCTCTCAGACTTTAGCTCTCAGAAAGGCTTGTGAGAGATGAGGGAATTCGAATGAAGCTTGTATACTCTTTTCTTGAGTTGCCTATTGCTGTATGTATATGTGTGTCTCCTTCTTTGAACTTGAGCTCCTTTTATATACTTCGGAATATAGCCGTTTGAAATGTAGCCGTTGGGGCTTGTGGCCGTTTGCAATTTGACCGTTTGGAGAGAGCTCTAGTTTCCTTTGGATCTTGATAAGCTTTATTGTTCAGAGGTTCTTCAGATTTTGTATCTTTCCAAGGTCTTCAGAGGAGGAGTAGTTGTTCACAGCTAGAAGATAAGCTCTTGTCATCATAGACGGAGAAAGAGTCATGCTAACAACGTGCTCCAATAAATGTCTGTTACAAAGGCAAGACAGAAGGAAGAGAGAACACCATACCTTTGAGGTAGGTAAGTCAGGTAAGTACAGAAAATAGGTATGGAAACCTCGTATGCACAAGCTTTCAGAAAGAAAAAGTAGACAGACAGATATGCTAAAAATGTGAAGTATGGGTCTGTCAGTGGTAGGTGAGTCCTGTCAAATGCCATGCGTCTGAGACTTCATAAATGCATAGTGTCTAATGAATCCAGCGAAATCCGGAGCAAAGGTTTTGAACAACTCAAGGAGTACTTATTTAAAATATAACAGAAGTGTCATGCGTAGGATTCAAAAGAATGTTTTAAGACTGATATGACTTTTTTTGACAGAGAATAAAATAATATGATAATGACAGTTTTGATGAATCAACAAGATATTGAAAGTTTATTAAAAGGATGCATAAAAAATTTGAGGATAAATTTGCATTAGATGTTAAGATTAAAAAGGATCAGAAGAGAGTTTATTAAGTACAGAGTTAATCACTGAAGTCGAATCAAAGGAACATGTAATTCGACTGAAGAAATAGGGATGAATCGACTTCAGTAAAGATAATTCAATTTCTAAGAAAATAAGGCAATTCGACTTTAACAAGAAAACAACAATGTAATTCGACTTCTGAGAAGACAAGGCAATTCGACTCCAGTAGTCGAATTACTGAGATTTAATCTTTGAAGCATTCGATTGTGGTAGTTGAAGATGTCAGTCGAATCAAGAGATGGATTTTGTAAGGCATTCGACTGTAACAGTCGAAGTCATCAGTCGAATCAGGTATAAAGATTATATGAAGCATTCGACTGTATCAGTCGGAGATATAAGTCGAATCAAGTATAAAGTTGTGGACTTAGAAAATTTACAAGTTTGTTTGACTTCGATTATGAAGGAGTCGGATTTGATAGTCGAAGCGAACAGTCGAATTTAGTAGGACATAGAGAGAGTCTTAGAAAACTTTCTGAGATGGAGGTAAAGACCTGAAATGTATCTGAATGATTTTATGTAATTTTTTATCTTTTGTAGAAAATTTATTTTAAAGAGTAGAAAGTTTATTTTAAAGAGTTTTGTCATAGCAAAAACAATAGATATTTTAATTTAAGAAAATTCTTAAATTCCTTAGGGGTAGTTGCTCAACAAGCCGCACCGTAGCGGTGTTGGTCAGACGCCCCCAGCAGTGTAGTTTTCCTTTTCCAGTTGTACACAGGGGTATGCCCCAGGTTCCTGTACTATATTTGACTTTTATTGAAATTTGGCTATGTAAATCTTGTGTAATATATATGAGATTGTGAATCAAGCATGTGTAGCAATGTGTTCCTATGTGTTCTCACTGACTTGTGTGTGGTATCCCTTGCGAGGCTGCGGCCCGTTTACGGGAGGTGGACTCGGGTCAGGCACGTTACTGGTTTAACGGGCCTGAACGAGGTGTTCTGTCACACTTGGTGTTGTGACAGTGTCACGACGGCCCTGGGCATCGATCGCGATAGTGACAGACACACATGAATTTCATGCGGAGTTCATTTCTCGTCAAGTCTTCGCCTATTCTTGGTTTCTTCAGTACTCGTGGCACCAATTCTAGTTTCTAGTACGGTCCTACACTAGTCGTTCACCCGGTGCTCGGCACCTGAGGGCTTGTCCGATGAGAGGTTGTTACTATTTGCTTGTGACCCCCATCCACGTGCACTCATTGAGGGAGTACTCTAGGCGACGGGCGTGCTCGAGTCAGGGACTCTGGAGCAGAGGGGAAAATGGTGGTTAGGACAACGATGTCTAGTCATTACAGAGCTCTCGTAGTTGGTCTAGGACATCGAGGTCATTTGGAGTTCTTCTTGGCGCAAGCCAGCTACTCCTTTTCTCACTGCCTCGCTCTTTGTGGCCCTGGAATCACCTAGAGAGGCCAGGCGTGGGATCGTAGACTGGCCAGACTACGAGGGTTACTGTTGTGGTTACTTTGTGTTCCTCGGCTCCACTCTGACGAGATGTGGAGGCCAGGACTGCGGTTGAGGGTAAGATATCAGTGGACGTACCTGACCAGTTGACTAGTGGTAGTTGTTTCTGTAGTTAGTGTTGTTTGTCTAGGCAGGGTCCCCTCTTTTTGTGTTCACAGCCGTATGGTGGTCACGATGTGCAGGTGTTTCTGACCGTGTTATGGTTCTCATACTGTTGCTAGTAGTTAGCTTTCCTTTTGCACTTTCCAGTGTTAGAATAGAGTATATATATAACTATTGCCATTTACTTTACTTATATTGTTTATCCCATTTGTTAGAGCCAGTAGGTGATTGGTAGTCCCTACTGAGGTTCTGTTGTGAAGCTCATCCCTCCTTTTTCCAGGTGAGACTTCCCAGTAGTGGTCGGGTGTGCATCGGGCGGAGGAGGCGGGGCGGTATTCGTGTTTCGCGTAGCTAGCAGTGGGCTCCCCTTTTCGTCAGTTGTACTTCACCCTTAGGGTATGCCCCTAAGGGACTTGTTCTTCCCTTTGCTTACTTGTAGTTGTTGCGTATTGAGACTATATAGAGCGATACACAGTACTCTCGCTCTTTCCTTTTCTACTTCCGCGTGTGCTCCTAGTTCAGTGGTTGACGTTTATTTCCCTTACATATTTTTTTATACTCATCTTTTAGCCCTTTTGGGTCCCCAAATCCATGGGCGGTGACCGTGATCGGGTCCTCGGCTGGGGCCGAGGCTCGGGTTCTCGAGGTCATTACATGTCCAGCTTATGCATGTTTCCAAGGTCACCGATAGCAGGTCCAACATTGAGATTATATGAGAGCTGTAAATCTGCATGCAATAAATGCTACAATACAAAGAGAGGGAACACGTCAGTCAATCCATACCTCATTTGCCTATAGTCCACATTTTCGACTAACAGAATTGCCGTACTAGGTAGTCATTTTTTGCCTGCCAGGAAAAGGTAGAAGATATGTAACATACAAAAGATAGGATTTAGTCTGAACAAATCTCTTGGAAATAGTTGTATTTCAAAAAGTCGTGCTTTAAAATAGATATTGAGACTTTGAATGCACTGGAAACAATATGTTGAAATGTATAGAGAGATTTGAAATATGTTTGGCATCATGTTCATGCATTAAACATAATTTTCATATGATGGAATAGTATTTGAGCAGATATAACACTAATCGTTGTGAGGAATATGAGTGAGATCTTAACAATCGGTGCAGTCAAAAATTTGAAATGATTTGTTCAATAATCATTGTAATAATATGAATAAACCAACAATAATCGGTACAAATTGCAAATATTGATCATATTGTTCACTAATCGATATGTCCAGAAGCAATCAGAAGATATATTCAGTAATCGATGTCTGGTTGTCGCTAATCAGAAAGATACTATACTAATCGAAATGTTCTTCACTAATCGCAAGTTTTTAAGTGTAATCGGAACATAGATGACTTGACTAATTGGAACATACATTTAGTCAGTAATCGGAACATACTTCTACTATAATCGGAACAACACAAGAGTAATTAAAATAATTTTAAGTAATCGGAATGCAGATTGAACATCAATCGATATGAACATTGTTCTCTAATTGGAATAACACTTGTTCTATAATCGTTGTGCATCTTAAACTATAATCGATATGACACTTATTTTATAATTGGTGCAATAGTTAGTTTGTAAATGGTGTGATAAATCAATGTGGACTTCAACAATAATCAGTATCGGCTCAAAACAACTTTTATGAATTACATGAGTTTGATAATTTTTAGAATACTTACAATGATTGTGGTGGCTATTTCTAGCCCCCTTCGTGCGCTAGGCCCATCATGGCCCAGCCCAATCCAACAGACAAACGTGGCCCTTCTGTATGGCACCACGTATTCTCAAGAACAGCTTCAGGGCCCCGAGGCCGGTCCCTGCATTCGGGTACCAGCAGGACCCAAGAGCCATTCCCGGATACCTTATAGCCTGTTCGGCCAAAGGCCCTCTCTTCCGAGCAACATCTGCTCGGTGTATGCTGAAACCTCTTCGGCACGAGCAGCACTTCCTTGCATCAAGCATTCGGCAGCAAGCCATGCCTCCGGGCACCAGACACCAAACAGTGGGCTCGACTACCGAACAACGGGTCTGGCTCACCAAGCAGGCCACCTGCTCGGTACCTCCCGACCAGGGAGAGCAGAGAAGCTCCTCTCCGCTGAGCAACCCTTCGTCTTCTTACGACGGTTACAACGACTGCATGCCGCACACCCCACGATCAAGTGGTGCATTAACTGCAGAGCGCCTCAACGCGTAACTCCCTTGCTAAGGACGCTAACGGGCGCGCCCTTTGCGGCATTGATCAGGGACGTTCCGTCCCTCTCCCTCAGCACTTCTGCCTATAAAAGGCACCAGTAACCTTCTATACAGAGCTATGCAATCGAAGGCACACCTCTCTTGCACAATACTGAACCTCCTTCTTCCAAGCCTTTGAGTTCATCTCTAACTTAGGCATCGGAGGGTTCTCTCCAGTTCTTCAACCGGCCCCCCTGATTCCATTCTGGTTTTGCAGGTATCCGTCCGCTACCAGCGTCCTACTTCCCTTTCTCAAAGTGTAGGCCCGCTTGGCTCCGGCCCAAGCAGGAAATCACCTCCACACTTTTGGCGCCGTCTGTGGTAATCAGCGACAGCCATGGCTCGCGGACGATCCTCATACCATAACATAGGGAGCCGCATGACAAGGTCCCGCCAGTCGCGGGCGGACTCCCGTCAACGTGCTCCCCCTGTCGACGTCGCCGTAGCTCCTGCTGCCGCGACCGGGGGCGTCCCTGTGCCCGCCACCGTTGTGCTTGCGACCGCCCTGGAGATGGCCGAAATCCGGGGACAGATGCAGCAGCTGACGGGAATCTTCCTGGGTCTCTAGGCCCAATTAGTCGGGCAGTCGGTCCCGGCAGCCTCCGTTCCACAGGAGCGCCAGGCAGAATCGTCTCACCGGCGATCGCGCACACCTCCTGCCCCAGCAGATTCGATTCAGGAGCAGCACGCTGACTCACCGCGGAGGTCGCGCGGCGCTCCGTCTGATGAACGAGCACCGGAGCGCCGCGAACATTCGCCCCGTCGTTTCGCGGTGGCCCTGCGTCTGCCACGCTCGGTCGTGGGAGCCAACTCCCATAAGTCTGGGCGTGCGGATTCGGCCCACTCCGAACAGGAGTTGGTCAGGCGCTTGCGCCGCGTCGTCGATCTGGAACGTCGTGTGGACGCGATGGTTCAGCGTGCTAAGGGAAAAGCTCCGACCGAGGAGGACCTGAACTTCCGCTCCCCATTCATTGCAGAGATCCTAGAGGCTCGGGTCTCTCCCAAGCTCCCTCTGCCTACCATCGCGCCGTACGACGGTACCTCTGACCCCGCGGATCACATCCACGGGTTTGAGTCGCATATGGTGTTCCATGGAGCATCTGATGCGGCCAAATACCAGGCCTTTCTGACCACTTTGAAGGAAACTGCTCGGGCCTAGTTCGAAGCCCTCCCTGCAGATTCCATCTCTGCCTTCCATCAGTTGAAGAAGTCCTTTCGGGACAACTTCCTGGGCAGAAGGTCGCAACCGCGTACCGCGGCCTCCCTTCTTGCTGTTCGGAAAAAGAAGGGAGAAGCACTCTGGGACTACGTCAAGAGGTTCCAGACTGAGGCGCTCCGCATCCCGCGCCTCGATGTCCCATTAGCCACCAATGCCCTCATCCTGGGTACTCGTGATGGTTTCCTGCAGAGGACGCTGGGAGTACAGCAGCCTTCCACTCTTGCCGAGCTCCTCTCTACTGCACAACGCCATACGGTGTGCAAAGAGAGTCTGGCTGCTAGCCGAGCAGAGCATGGAGAGTCTTCGGAGAAGAAGAGGCCTTCCGACAATGGTTCCGACTGTGATCGGAAGAAAGGACGGCACAACGGCGATTCACCGCGCCGACCACACCCCTTCACCGACTAGACACCGCTGACGGTGGCACCCGAACAGATCTTGGCAGAGATCAGGGACGAACCATATGTTCGGTGGCCGCAGAGGATGCGCTCCGATCCCCGGAGGCGCAACCAGGAGAAGTATTGTCGCTTCCACCGCGACCATGGTCACGATACCTCCGAATGCCGCCAGCTCAAGGATGAAATCGAGTCCCTTATCAAGCGTGGCTACCTCGGACGGTACATGCGCCGGAATGAAGACCGCCCCAGACGCCGAGAGCGGACTCCCGAGCAACCGATCAAGAACGAGCCCAACGGGCAAGAAATCAATGTGATCGCAGGAGGATTTGGCGCAGGTGGAGAGAGCTCTCAGAGCCGACGCGATTACGCAAGGCGAGTGCATGTCGTGGACAGACCTCCGATACCTCGGCCGGCTCCTTATCCCCCTAATCCCGCGCACGCATGTTCTGAGGAGGCCATAACCTTCTCAGATGAAGATCTTGTAGGGGTTACCACCCCACACACTGATGCGTTGGTCATTTCGGCAACCATCAATCATTGTAATGTGCGTAGGATTCTGGTAGATAATGGAAGTGCCCCCGACGTATTGGCTTACGATTGCTATCTCCTTATGGGCCTAAAAACCGACCAGCTCACCCCTGTAGAATCGCCTCTATTCGGCTTCTCAGGGGTGTCGGTTCAGCCTATGGGTAGAGTTCGCCTCCCGATCACCCTCGGGACGACTCCGAAGTGTGTGATCAAGGTGGTAGATTTCTTGGTCATCAGGAATATGCCCGGATACAATGCCATCCTTGGTAGAGGTCTGATCGGGCGGATCAAGGCAGTGCCTTCGTCCCTCCATCAGAAGATGAAGTTCCCCACCCCGTGTGGGGTCGGCGAGGTGCTCGGATGCCAGCGCGAGTCTCGACGGTGTTATGTCCTTTCTCTAAGCGACAAGCAGCCACTCACAGCTCCAACACCTATTCCTCCACCAGCCGACCAGCCTTCCACTAGCTGCGGAACTCCTGCCGAGGACCTACTTTCGGTCCAAGTGGACGACGACCCCGAACACGTCCTATACATTGGCGCGTTACTAGCGGAAGCAGAACAGCAACGGTATAGAAGTTTCCTGCTAGATAATTTGGACGTGTTCGCGTGGTCCGATGACGAGCTGCCAGGCATCCCTCCAGAGGTGATGGTGCATCGCCTCTGCCTGGATCCATGGGTCCCACCAGTTCAACAAAGGAGGCGACCAGTCAACCAAGAACGGCAGACCGTGATCTGAGATCATGTCGTCAAAAGCCGAGCAGTTGGGCTCCTCTGGGAAGCCCAATACCCAAGATGGATATCCAACGTAGTCCTCGTGCGCAAAGCCACTGGTAAATGGCGCATATGTGTGGATTACAAGGACCTCAACAAAGTGACGCCCAAGGATAACTTCCCGCTGCCGCGCATCGATTAGCTGGTAGACGCTACGTCCAGACACGAGCTCCTCAGCTTCTTGGATGCCTACTCTGGGTATCACCAGATCAGTATGCATCCTCCGGATCAAGATGCCACCACGTTTGTCACAGACTTGGGGTTATACTGCTTCACCAGGATGCCCTTTGGTCTGAAAAACGCGGGCGCAACATACCAGTGACTGGTCAAGAAGATGTTTGAGCAGAAAATTGGGCGCAACATGGAGGTCTACGTCGACAACATGTTGGTCAAAACGCTTCCGAGCACTGACCACATCTCTGACCTCGAAGAGACCTTCGCAACTTTGCGAAGGTACAATATGAAGCTCAACCCAGCCAAGTGTGCGTTTGGAGTGCGCTCAGGAAAGTTCCTCGGCTTCCTCATCTCAAACAGAGGAATAGAGGCCAACCCTGAGAAAATCCAAGCAATACTTGAAATGAGTAGCCCCAAAACGGTGCGCGACGTCCAACGTCTGACTGGACGTCTAGCCGCACTCAACCGATTCATGTCCCGAGCAGCAGAGAGGAGCTTCAACTTCTTCAAATTGCTGCGAGGACCCAGAGGCTCCTCACAGCAAGGGGGGCATGTACGGTGGTCTGAGGACTGCGAAGTTGCCTTCGCTGAGTTGAAGGCATATCTGGCGGCCCCACCTGTTCTCTCGAAACCTGTGCTCGGGAAGCCCTTGTTCGTATACCTTTCGGTTACCGAACACTCCATTAGCGCAGTATTGATCAGAGAAGAGGGAGAGGCCCAGCGTCCCGTTTACTACATCAGCAGGGTCCTTCAAGAAGCTGAAAGAAGGTACCCCCGAGCAGAGAAACTCGCCCTTGCTCTAGTCACGGCTGCCCGGAAACTTAGGCCCTACTTTCAGGCCCACTCAATAACGATTCTCACCGACCAACCGCTGAAGTCTATCCTACAGCGGCCAGAGGCTTCCGGCCCGCTCATTAAATGGGCCATCGAGCTAGGCGAATTCGACATCGGCTACCATTCAAGGACGGCCATCAAAGCACAAGCATTGGCGGACTTCGTCGCGGAATGTACTCTCCCTACCGAACAGGATCCTCCGCTGGCCGACGAGCCCCCATGGGAGCTCTACGTCGATGGATCCTCGTGTGTCACAGGGAGCAGAGCTGGCCTGGTCCTCACCTCTCCGGAGGGTTTAGAGTTCCAATATGCCCTTCGATTTCGCTTTGCGGCCTCCAACAACGTTGCCGAGTACGAAGCGTTGCTGTCCGAAATCCGAATGGCTAGGCACCTTGGAGCCTTTCGACTTAGGGTCTTCAGCGACTCTCAATTGGTTTTCGGCCAGGTGAACGGACAGTTTGAAGCAAGGGAGCCACGCATGGCCCAGTACCTCTAACAGGTCAAGAGCCGAGCAGAAGGCCTCCTCTACTTCGAAGTCATACACGTTCCATGGGAGCAGAACGCGCGAGCCGATGCACTTGCCAAGCTGGCGTCTTTAGGTGACATCGCCCCTTCTCGCTCCGTATTCATTGAAGAACTCACTGTACCGAGCACCGAAGTGGATATAGCAGCCATTGGGTCCGACCTCCCAGTTCCGAACTGGACGAACCCTCTCCTGGCCTATCTACTTCGAGGCGAGCTTCCCCCTGAGCAGGGCGAAGCACGGAAGGTCAGACTGCGTTCTCAGCATTTCACCCTCATAGAAGGCAAGCTTTACCGACGGTCCCTTTCAAGGCCCCTCTTACGGTGTCTTAGCCCTGAAGAGGCCCTTTCGGCTATCGAAGAGGTTCACGAGGGATTGTGCGGAAGCCACTTGGGGGGCAGAACACTGGCATGCAGCATTATTTGAGCAGGATTCTGGTGGCCCTCTCTGCAAAAGGACTGTATGTCTTTTGTTAGAAGGTGCCCGGAATGTCAGAAGTTCGAGCAGCTCATTAAACAACTTGCCGAGCAACTTCATACACTGTTTGAGCCTCGTCCTTTCGCTAGATGGGGCATTGATATCTTGGGTCCTTTCCCAGAGGCCCAGGGTTGGAAGAAGTTTTTGTTCGTGGCCATCGACTACTTCACCAAGTGGGTCGAAGTAGAACCCGTTACCACAATCACCGAACAAGCCGCGTGGAAGTTCGTCTAGAAGAACATCCTCTGCAGGTTTGGCATCCCAAAAGTGATTACCTCTAACAACGGGAAGCAGTTCGATAGCACCTTCTTCAAGCAGAAGTGCGCCGAACTTGGCATCTACAACCACTTCACCTCCGTGGCACATCCTCAAGCAAATGGACTGGTCGAAAACGTCAACCATACGTTGCTGCACGGGATTCGCACGAGAGTCGAAGCTGCTGGTAGTTCGTGGATTGACGAGCTCCCTAATGTGTTGTGGTGCCACCGAACAACTGCTCGGGTAGCCACTGGGGAGACCCCTTTCCATTTGGCCTACAGCACAGAGGCCGTTGTACCTTTGGAAGTGGCTCTCCCCACTCTCCGGACAACTCACTTCGACGAGGCCGCCAATAATCGCGCGCTTAGGGAAAACTTAGACATGCTTGGCGAATGCCAAAGTGACGCCAGCATCAGACTAGTTTCCTACCAATAGCGACTTGCGCAATATTATAACTCCCAAGTTCAGGAAAGGTGCTTCTTCGAAGGAGACCTTGTTCTTCGCCGCTGCTCGGCATCGGATCCCCGAAAAGCAGCCGGTAAGCTCGCCCCCAAATGGGAAGGACCTTATCAGGTCACCCAGGTTCTTGGAAAAGGCTCTTATAAGCTAACTACTCCTAGTGGCGGGGCCATACCCAGAGGCCATACCCAGAACCTAGCATGTATCCAACTTGAAGGCTTACTATTTATAAAAGCCTTCTGTTCGACATCCTACTTCTCTCCTACCAGTTCTTTTGGCCGGCTAGAGACGAAGTCCAAAACATCCTTATCTCAAGATCTTTAGCCCACAAGGATGTAACGACATCTCCTAGTATGAAGTTGTTCCGCAAGCACCCCGGGCTAGAACACCCACAGTTCATAACAACCTGTGCGGTAATTGCGAACACTTCTAAACGACCGACAAATTCCAGTTCGGACATAACACTTGCAAGGTAAGGAGATAGAAAAAGCGAAGCTATTTTGTGAAAACAAAAGAGGTGATCTATTCATATTTTGTACAAAAGCTCGCTTTGGCTGAGCTACCAAAAAAAAAAAAAAAAGAGGCTGATACATTCAAGGGACCTGTCCGGAGGCACCGGCGCCATCGTCTACAGGAGGCATTCGCCCTGACTGGAACTGGGCAAAGCGTACTCCGTCCAGACGAGCATCATTAGTCCAGCGTCTGCACTACCCCACGGCAGCCTCGAACGCCTCTCGGGCATGCTCGGTTATTGCAAGCCCCCGCCCGAGCTCCTTCCCAGTGTTGAGGCCCACCTTGTAGCAGCGGGCCCCAAACTACTCCAAGCCTTCCTTGAAGCATGGACCCACCTTGTATTCGGAAACTCCTCGGTCCTTCGCGTCAGCCAGGACGCGAGCAAGCACCTTTTTCTCTGCGCGTGCAACGGCTAACTGGAGCTCGGAAGTCCGAAGCGTGTCTTTGAGGTTAGTCACCTCATTAAGCAGCTCGGTTTCGTGGGCCTTATGTTGTTGTTCCAGGTCATTGCAAAAGTTGGACTCCGCCTCCCATAGTTGTTTCTGATTCTGGGTGCGCATGGCAAGCTTCTTCAGCACGCCCAGGGAGTTTGTGATTTCGTCCGTCAACACCCCTACGTCGATGTCATTAGCGTCAGGATCAGTAGGGTGCTCCGGGCGATATACCCCACTTGAGTTCTCGGGGGTCTCCTCCGGACTCAGTCGCTGGCACCGAGCCAACACTTCCAACTGGGACGCAGTTGGACACGGAGGAAGGACCCTCGAGGTTTGGCCCTCGAGGCGCCCCAGGGCCACTTCCAACATGGCCTCGGAAGGAAGCGTTGGCGACTGCCGCCGCAGCACTTGGGAGAGTGGCCTCCAGTCTTCTTCGGAGGCGACCTGGTCCCCAACAGCCTGGTCTATTTGTCCTGGAAAAGGGCCCCTTTCAACCACTCTGGGGACCTCGGCCGCCACCTCCTGGTTCTCCGCGGCAACAGGAGATTTCAGGGGCCCCCCTCTTCGGTCTCAGCAACCTGTTCGGCCCCATTGCCACCCGCGCCGGCTATTTGTGTTATCGCCTCAACAGCCGCCTCAGTGGGGGGATTGGGGGGCAAGACGTCTGTCGTCGTTGAACTCCTCTCCACGACAACAGGGGCTGCCGACTCTGAGGGGACGGTCCCCTCGAGTACTTCAGCTGTGCACAGGGCTTTCTTGCCCCCTTGCACGGTCGTCCTCTTGCCAACGGGCGTGACACTCCGCTCGTCGGCTCCGGTGCTCGAAGCCCCCGTCGGATCCACCTCCTTTGGATAATCCCTAGTGGAGCCTAGGGGTGCAGATATCCTTGTCCGCTCCTCGGACGAGCTCCCCGACTCGTCGCTCACCACGACGAGCCCCAGTTCGGTGGCCATTTGAGATTTGCGCTTCTTCAACGCTTCAAGACGAGGGATCTCTCCCTCAATATTTTCCTCATCGTCCTCTGCCACCACTCGCGGCGCGGCCTCCACTAGCTGCCTCTTCCTCTTCCTCCTCATCAGGGGTTGCGGATCCACCTCCTCCTCTCCGGCTTTGCCCTCAGACGTCTGTTGCTCGGAGACCACCAGTCTCCTTTTGGTGGTCTGAGGCTGGCTCGCTCCTCCTCCTTCGGTCAAGGATGGCAGCATCGCTCCTGCAGAAGCCTTCATTACCGTCTTCTTCTTCAAGCGGATCTTCTTTGGCCTCGTGGCAGCAACTGGAGAGCCCTCCGTGGAATGCCCCTCTGCAGGAGCCGGCGCTGCCATGGCCGTTGTCACTAAGGAAGGACCCCTCACTGCAGTAGGGATCCTTATAACGGCAGAAACGTCATCGACCTCGAAAACCAAATGAGGGGTGATGGTGATCTGCTCGGCGTAATCTTCGTTGACCTCCTGGTCCCGACCAGCAGCTACCTCCTCGGCACCTGCAATCCAAAGAGGGGGAAAGCACACAATTAGAAGACAGTTATACGACAGGCATACGATTGCAACGTGGTCAGATACTTACTCAATGGTCGGCTCAGACCATGCTGCACAAGTTGGAACTCCGTCAGATAGCCCTCCCCGTTGCACACATATGCTCGGTTCAGGCTATCCGAGGCCTTCGCTTCGTCTTGGATCAGGAAGGGGTATGTATCCTTCCTTGCCGTTTGGACTTTGGTCGGGAACCCCCACTCTGCACCGTTGCGTCGCTTGACGAAGAAGAGCCGCTTCATCCAACCTTTGTTGTTGGAATACTTCTTCGCCAACTCAATCTGCATCATGTCCGGTCAGTGCTTGGTATAGTAAACACCAGCCCCAGATCCTGGCCAGGAGGTGAGGCGGAATTGCGCCCGGAACACCTCCGCTGAACCCCAGACTTTCCGGAGCTTGCAGACGACGCAGAAAATGTAGATGGTACGCCATGAGTTTGGCATAAGCTGGATCGGTGCAAGACCCATCGGTTCAGCAGCGCCTTCGCCACCTCCGGCAGCGGCAGCCGGAATCCAGCCTCCATGTGATCAAGCGATAGAGCGAGGCACCCTGGCCTGTTCGTCAGCTGCGAGTCCTCCTCCCTCGCCATCACGATTTCATATTCGTCACCGATCGAGAAGCACTTCTGGAGGCCCTCGTAATGCCGTCATCGTGGCCCCCGGGCGTTCACCAGCGCCACTCCGCTCACTTCGGCAACTGCGGCAGCCTTTCCCTTGCTGGCCATCATCGGAAGTTGCAGAAGACGAAGAAGATGATTGCGAAGAAGAAGAAGAAGATGCTTGGTGGGCAAGCAGGTTCTGCGGGAAAAGCTAAGAGCGTGGGTTCCCCGCCTGTGCCCCTCCTCTTACTTATAAGGTAAGGAGGGCACGAAATTCAAAACGCCAAGGCGGCTCCCCCGCTCCAAAGTGGTCGTTCAGATGTACCGTGGAGAGCACCCTGGCTCGACACGTCACCCCGCCATCATGGGGTTACCTCCGTTATCGAGGAGGTATAGTGAGCGTCAGCGCCTCGTCGCTGCCCATACATCCGAAGTCATCGTCATATTTAATGCAGAGGTGACGTTCGAGCAGGCGTCCGCCCTCGAGCGTCCTGGTTCCCGAGCTCACTCGATGGCGTGGGGGGCAAGTGTGGTGGCTATTTCTAGCCCCCTTCGTGCGCTAGGCCCATCATGGCCCAGCTCAATCCAACAGACAAACGTGGCCCTTCTGCATGGCACCAAGTATTCTCAAGAACAGCTTCAGGGCTCCGAGGCCGGTCCCTGCATTCGGGTACCAGCAGGACCCAAGAGCCATCTCCGGATACCTTATAGCCTGTTCGGCCAAAGGCCCTCTCTTCCGAGGAACGTCTGCTCGGCGTATGCTGAAACCTCTTCGGCACGAGCAGCACTTCCTTGCATCAGGCATTCGGCAGCAAGCCATGCCTCCGGGCACCAGGCACCGAATAGCGGGCTCGACTACCGAACAGCGGGTCTGGCTCACCAAGCAGGCCACTGCTCGGTACCTCCCAACCAGGGAGCGCAGAGAAGCTCCTCTCCGCCGAGCAGCCCTTCGTCTCCTTACGACGGTTACAACTGCTGCATGCCGCATGCCCCACGATCAAGTGGTGCATTAACTGCAGAGCACCTCAACGCGTAACTCCCCCGCTAAGGATGCTAACGGGCGCGCCCTTTACGGTATTGATCAGGGACGTTTCGTCCCTCTCCCTCAGCACGTCTGCCTATAAAAGGCACCGGTAAGCCTCCATGCAGAGGTACGCAATCGAAGGCACACCTCTCTTGCACGAGACTGAACCTCCTTCTTCCAAGCCTTTGAGTTCATCTCTAACTTAGGCATCGGAGGGTTCTCTCCGGTTCTTCAACCGGCCCCCCTGATTCCATTCTGGTTTTGCAGGTATCCGTCCGCTACCAGCGTCCTACTTGCCTTCTTCCAAGTGTAGGCCCGCTTGGCTCCGGCCCAAGCAGGAAATCACCTCCACAGTGATGATTACTGAAGTGATAAAAATGACATTGTTACCCTGTTGACAAACTTAGTTGAAAAAGCTTATTAAACATATATTTTTAAAATTTTTGGTATCACTAAAATCAAAAAAATAATTAGAGATGAGAACTTCATCGTAAGAGAGTTTCTCCGGACTAGGGCCACTTCCTCTTGTAAGTTCCTGACATACGGACTGACCAATTGAAAGGAACCAGGCTAGCGTCCTACCCTAGTACAGTTCCAAAGACATCGCTTTAGTAGCTTTCCGTCTGCGTGAGGTATCCCTTCATAGATGACACTCGTGTTTGGAGATCCCTCCACGTGGATGGCAGTCCAGGACTAAGGAGTTTCTTGGGCTCTCAGTAGATGGATCTTACTATACCTAATGGGGGGTCATCTATTGGGCCAGACTTTAGCTAATGGGCCTTTGAGTGCCCAGAACAATGGGCGGTCATCTATTTTCCCTCTCTCTAATATATATATATATATATATATATATATATATATATATATATATATGCTATGATGCAGCGGGATCTTTTGATACGGCCTCGCCGTAGCATAGCACAAACCGTTGGATTTCAATCTAACGGCGGAGCGCTACAGTACATCCGTGCTCGGGTGTTTGGGTGTTCGGAATACGTTTTTGCTCGGTGTTCGGTTCTACTCGATGCTCGGTGCTCGGTTCTGTTCGGTAAGTATAGACAGACCATTAGATTAATCTAACGGTTTACATTGATGAACATCCGTGCTCGGTGCTCGGGTGCTCAGAATATATTTTTACTCGGTGTTCGGTTCTACTCGGTGCTCGGTTCTGTTCGGTAAATATAGACAGACCCTTAGATTAAAATCTAACGGTCTACATTGATGATACGGCGGGGCCGTACCCAAAAGCTATGTCGTATCATAGTATTACTCTCTCTCTCTCTCTCTCTCTCTCTCTATATATATATATATATATATATATATACCACATTTAATGATCAAGTTTTACAACGTTGAAAAAAGAAGGCGATTCAGAATATAATTAATCGAAATGGTTTAGATATTCATTAGACATTCAGTTCCTATCCGTATTCAAGTATTACTCGGCAGAACGAAGTTCGTTTATATCCAATAAAGGGTGATATTCGAAGTGAAACGTTCGGATAGTACTCAATTCGTAGTGCCGTCGACGCTGCGTCTTGCAAATCACATCCGGGAAGCTTTTTGGCATTGAGAAATGTAGGTGATCTTCTTATGTCGGTTTTGGTAAAAGCGTAGTATGCTCACTTGGGCCGCTCTGTTTGCTCAATGTGGGCCGTCGATGCTGGTGCCGTCCCATGCGGCTTGGCTTGCTAAGGTGGCGTTTAATAACATTTATTTAGAATATTTAAATCTAATTTTACATTTATTTTCTAAATCTGAAATTTTAAATTTTTTTAATATATATAAGATATAAATTAAGAGATATTTGATAACTATTTTAAACAATATCTGAGGTGTAGCACAATTGATTAAGATGCTACACAATTATTGGATAGGTTTTGAGTTCAAAACTTAAAATTGTCAAAAATATTCTTTTTAAAATAGAGCTGTCGGAGCTGGTCGCCGGCACTGGCGATCGGCGTCGCCGGAGCTTGCCGCCGACGATTGTCGGATTTCGGCGATGTTCGTCGCCGATCACTGATCTGAAAAAAAAGTGATTTATCTTAGCTTAAAATTTAAGTGATTTTTTAGACTTAAGTGACTAATTAAGATATAATTTCAGATATTTTATCAAATAATCTGAAATCTTCAAAATTAAGTATTTCTGACTTTAGACATTGAATTAGTGTTATCAAATAGGGCTGAGCTAAGTTGAACTTATTAGGTCAGGAGGAGTAGTTTCGAGAAGAAAAAATTAACCAACCAATGAGACGGAATATTCCTGAGACGGAATATTCCTGTACTGTGGACATAATATGTTTTTTTTTTGTTTTTTCCTTTTTGACGATCATCTGATCACATGGAGTTTGAAAATTTCATGGACTTTGTAGAGGTTAATAAGTAATTATCATCAAATTAAGACTTATATGAGGGCTTCAAAGAGAAAAAAAAAGATCCAACTTTTGATTCATATATCCCTATAACTATAAAGACAATAGTCCTCAAGGATCCAAAATTGCCATGCAAAAAGGAAAACTCGTACTGACCCAGACGCTATGATGTATTGTGAGGAAGAATTCATGATGTTCTGATCCATCCTTGAACCTAGTTTGAGAACATCAAAGGGATACTAATCCGTTATGGATATTACAAAGGGAAATATTAGGTTCCCGTCCCGACCTAGAAACAACTTATGACAAACTCAAGACGTTATGAGATGCGAGCTGTCTAGATTTGGTGTATGAAGACGATAAAATTAACGAAACTTCGTCACTTATACGAATGGGAGATGCATGTATATATATATTTTTGTTACATATATAAAAGTATGTCACAATCATGGTCATTTTTTGCATGCTTCTCGTGGGGAACGAGGCCCGGCTTTGTGAGCAAGGCAGGCTTTTTTTTACTCGTTCTTTGCATCTCGAAACGTACGATTGCCACCACTCTTCTTATGATATGATATGTATGTATGATAAAGAGCTCGTGTCATGGGCTGTGGGGACAGAGAGATCATCGCATGGCTCGAAATCCCGCGGCTTTGCCGTCGCGTTGCCTCGCATGCAGGCAACAACCACCTCGCTCGGATATCCTACTAAATCTTTTGATTCGCCGAACAAGGCCACGTAGCACCTCGAATGTCCCACGGGCATGTCCACGGTTTGGGAAGCGCGACACCCGCTCCAGAGTCCAGTACTCCATCTCCCATGTATCGAATACCTTTTTTTCCCTCGAAATTATATATATACACGTAGTTTCGATGTGTTTACAAAAACACCCCTGCCCTTATGCACCATAACCTGCAGTCAAATAGTTAAAATTTAACTTGATTTTAAAGCTACTTATTGTTACACGAGAATAAGTCAAATTTTAATTTCGTTTCGACGTCCATATTCCTGTTACATGAAATAAAGATTATTTAAATAATTATCCTTGTCGTTTACCACTATTTGACATATTATAATGTGGTATATAAATATGTATACCCCTCCCATTATGTACCGTTTGCTTAATCCAATTTTAAATAGATTATGATTGAAAAGCTTAATTTGCTCTTATTTAATCTTCACGCAGATTAATATAATAACTTGTATATCCTTAACATATTACATATTATCTTATATGTTCCTCTAATATCTTATATTGTGCATTTTTCGACGAAATAGTATATAAATCTTGACCGTGTCAGATCCGAAGAGAAATATGCATAAAACAATATTCCTTAATGTGGAGGTACCTATGATAATATAAAGAATGCAGGAATATATGACAGAATATGCAAGATTTAAGGTATATGTGAAGTAATTGTCTCTTTTAATACGTAGAAATATACGAATGGTTAACTTTACACTTATATATATCAGAGGGTTATTTTGTAAAATTGCCAATACATATATGACCTTGTTGTGCCTTCGGAATATATGACAGAATATGTAAGATCGTGGAGCCCATCTTTTTCAGTTTGGATTTGAGCTTTGAAATTAGGGCATATATATATATATATATATATATATATATATATATATATATATATATTTCATCCACTCTGTTAACAACCGTTTGAGGGTCATTAGTCCTTAGGATCATAACTATTTTTCAAATAACTCTCTATAATCTTAGAAATTTTAAATACTTTAAATTCTTCTCAGATTCAAAAGTGGCCTTCTAATCAAGATTATGGAGAGCTACGTGGAAGTAGGAAAGATTATGAGGACTGATACGTAAAAACCCAAAATAAAGACTAAGACTAAGAGATTTGCCGTGCCGCCGCGTATCGTCGCTACAAAAAAAATAAGATTTATCAACAACTTTATGTCAGTGGCTAAAAGTAGTCGTTGATATATAAGATATATGTCAACGGCTAACAGAGGCTATATCAACGACTACCTATAGCCGTTGACATAAGATTAACGTATGCCAACGGCTACTAAAGTCGTTGATATAAGATTAATATATGTCAACGGCTATTGAGAGTTGTTGATATAAGCGTAACATATGCCAACGACCTCAAGTAGCCGTTGACATAAGCTTAACATATGTCAACGGCTACTGGGGTCCCTTGACTTAAGCTAAGCATATGTCAACAGCTATTGTGAGTCATTGACATAAGCTGCATATGTCAACGGATCTCAATAGTTGTTGACATATGTTGATGGAAAAAATGTGAGAATTTTTTCCCACCAACTTTTCAATATTTGTCAATGATTCACAATAGTCGTTGACATATGTCTCATTTATCAGCTGCTATATAAGCCGTTGACATATACTTCAAAAAAAATGCTGCAGTCCCCCATCCCTCGCCGCCTCCTAAGAGCATTGGCCCGGCGCCCTCATCACTGCTGCCACCCAAGGGCTCCGTGGACTGCTCCACCGTGATCTACGACATGACGGACTGCCTCACCTACGTGACTTCGGGGAGCAATAAGAGCAAGCCGGAGGAGTCCTACTGTGAGGGGATCAAAGCAGTTGTGCGGTTGAGCCCCTCGTGCGTCTGCGAGGCCCTTCAGGAGGCCACCAACATGAAAATCGACATCAACATGACCAGGGCCGTCACCCTCCCCACCGTCTGCAATGTCGCCGCCCCCAGCATCGATAGCTGCCGCAGTAAATATTTTGATACGGGGATCGATGGTTGAGTTGGAGAAGTGTGGATCGATGGCTGTATACGGGGATTGCATGCAGATTCTTATGTGTAGGTCTTTTGGGGATGACCCGTGAATTTGGTGTGTTTTTTGGTTAGCAGGTCATTTGGTCTCATATCCACAATACTTTTGCTTGTCTTGTCTCATTTTCACATTTGTTTAGCTCCCCTGTATATATGTTTTTAGTTGAAATTAGGAAATGCGTGATCATGCCGATTGTGTTTCTTCCTGTGCAAGTTCAGATTGCTTTGTCCTTCATTTGGTCTCATATCCACAGTACTTTTGCTTGTCTCATCTCATTTTCACATTTGTTTAGCTCCTCTATATATCTATTTTTAGTTGAAATTAGAAAATGCGTGATCATGCCGATTGTGTTTCTTCATGTGCAAGTTCAGATCTCTTTGTCCTTTATACACATAATGACAAATCAAGGAGATAGATATCAGCAGCTTTCTCTACGGCCTCCAAGTCTTGCGGACGGCGTACGTCCATGGCAAAGGCGATGGAGATTTTTTTCACGATGGAGATTTTTTTTTTTTAAGTTTTGTCAGCGGCTATAGATATCTGCTGACATGTTTATGGTATGTCAAAAAATACTAACTGCTGATATATGTCTCATATGTCAACAACTGTCATTCGTTGAGATATCGTATATATGTAAGCGACTGAAAACCGCTGACATATATCTCATATGTCAACGACTGTGCATGGCCGCTGATAAATATTAGTCGACGACCAATTTGTCAACGATTTTGTCACTGATTTGTTAGCCGCAGACATATGTTTATGTCAATGGTTATACTTCTTTTGTCAACGGTTTTAAGCTGTTGACATTTGTGCTATTTTTTGTAGTGCATGGCAGCAAGGGCGTACCGCACCATGCCAGGACTCTCACAAGTCCTGGCACGATTGGGTCATCCCGTAGGGGGTGACCTGTGGCGGGTTGGTATGGTCTGAGCCGAATCTGTAATGGATCCAACCGGACCTGTGGCAGTCCGGTCGGATATCCATTTAAACCCCACCCCCCTTTCCCCTTTGTCCTATCTTCACTTTCCCAAACCCCTCAACCTCGATAAGGTTCTTCTTCTTCATCTCTTTCTCCTCCCTTCTCCCCTCAGCTTATTTTCATGTGTATATCTTCTCCATTTCAGCTTAAGGAGGGAAGACTCCCTCTTCAAGATATATATCGTACTCTAGATTCTAGAAGACTAGATCTACTTAGATTTTTTCATTTTCTTTACATTTGAAAGTAAGATTGTCAAGCCCCCGATTTAGCAGTGGAATAAATTGGAAACGTGATGAACAAACATGCATTTAGAAGCCATAGACAATTGACTAATACCAATAGGCCCATAGTTTAATAATCAAAACTCCCTTTATTCATCATAAATGAATAATACAATATCCAACGTCAAAATAAGAACAACTCTCTCCTTACTAGTCTTATCTATCTCTCAAAGAAGGATAAAAATTACAATGATGATTAATCTCTCACTGCTAGAATAAATAAAGACCCCCTAAGGTGTATTTTACGCTAAGCGCATAATCCCATCATCAACCTCGCTACCTGAAAATGTTAGGAAAGTACGTATGAGCACACTCACCTAGTAAGATTTATATCTCGATATACGGGTAATGATATAAATGCTTAACGTTTTACTCAGGCAGGCACGAATATAACAAATCAAATTACAAGCACAATAAAATCGATGACAAAGTGCTAGCAAGATAATAGGAAGATAGGAAAGTAGCAGGACAATAGATTCAGAATGTCAACGTGTAATTAGCGATATAAGAACATGAACTAGTCATAATAAGTATGGATTCAGAAGGTGCTTTTCACGAGGCGAACATGTACTTTGTTTCAGTCAAGGATTAATAGATCACATATTAATAGTAGCAGAACAAAGGTATGAATTAACAGGCTAACAGTGCCACAATATAATAGTTAGATGGGTATGGAATAACTGACCAACAGTGCCACGGAATAACAGTCAGATGTCTAGCTAAATTAGAACAATCAAAATCGGTGCAAAATGCCAACATCGTCATTAGCCCCTACAGGTATTTTCGGGTGGCTCTCTACCCCGAAGACTAGATTGGAGCCCTTTGAACACTCTCTGTGCCCAAAAAAGTATGTATTTTCAGTCCAATAGGGTCACAAGACCTATTTAGCGCTAGACAAAACAGAACAGTATGAGCAATAGCAATTCAATGGTAGCCAACAATATACTTTCAAGAGTTCAAGAATATCACGTCAAGATGTTCAGGAGACTAGTAAGATCATGTCACTTGTAGTTCAAAACTATCATGTCAAGAGCAAGTTTCAAGAGCAAAGTATCACGAACACGATGGTTAAGAGGACAAACGGACAGTACAACGATGTGTTTTTAGTTCCATAAACATTTAGTGTCTTAACAAAAGTGTAAGGTAAATAATAGATCGTACATGGAACATGGTGCTCGCTATATCCAGGGAACTTTATGGTACAACCATCTCGGTCTCGATGAGAGAATCCACAGAGTACAGAGACTTACAAAGGTTTTAACAAAAAGGTCCCTAGTCCACCAGAAGGAATATCCAGTCAGAGAGGTTCTAAATCGTGAAGAAGGGTGTGCCTAAAGTGTGCAAGTGTGAAGTGTTGTAACTTAGAACTTTCCTAATCGTGCGTGTGAATAACGGTTGATCGTGTCAATATCGAAAAGCATAACAAATAAGAAAAGTTCAAATTCGGAAAGTCTAAAACTTTAAGCAGAGTAGTGTTAGGAAACATGGAGAGCATCATATGCGTAGTGGAATTGTCACACCCCCAAAAATATATGGGTACAAATAATTGCAGTGGAAAATAAAATAGCCAATCTGAAAATTCCCTTAAAACTCATCTCATCAGGGCGCGACAGTCAAATCAAATCTCATGTAATAGAAGGCCAAATCTTAACAATGCACTTAGGGCCCAAAAATTAATCTAACTCAAACGATAAAACTCCTCAACAGAAAATGCTCATGATACACTAGTCTTAGGGCCAATCCAAAAACATCAAGTTTCTATGAAGTGCTGGGGATAGAATCGGTTGACAAAAGAGGGCAAGCTGTCAACAGAACAATCGAGTGTCGACAGACCAAGATCATGTGTCGACAGACAAAGGGTAGGTGTCGACAGACCAAGATCATGTGTCGACAGACAAAGGGTAGGTGTCGACAGATTCAATTAGGTTGGTTAAAAGATTCATGCAATTTTGAGTACTGAACATGTCCATACTGCAATGAGATTAGCTACCAACAATCCCAAAATTTCAACATGATTTAGACCATCCAAAACATCAAAATTCAGGGACTCAAATAACACTTTATTCCATAAAAATCTGGATGTTTTACTAGCACCAATGCTGAATTAAAACTCCTCACAGATCCATTCCTCAAAGTTTACATGGAATTGACATGATATGTCCATACATCTTGTAACAAGATAACTCTTCCACATCTAATGGCAAAATAAAACTCTTCTAAGGTGCTTTTATCTCAACACACAAGCATTTGCCATAAGCTAATCTTGTTTTTAGATTCACCTAAAAATGTTAGGTAGGTTTATAAGCAAACTAGCCCAGTAGGAATTACATCTCAAGGTGCGAGCAAAGTATAAGTAATTACAATTTAACAAGCAAAATTTGAAGGATAATAGACAAAATTTCGTGCATGAACAGTAAGTATGTTTGTATCAAGTCATGAGTTGCATATTGCAAAATATCAATTCAAGTCATGCTGTTATCAAGATAGATCCGAAGGATCATTAAGTCATATGAACAAGAAAATGTCCATACAAGGATTTCCAACTGAGTACATAACAATTGATTAAGATTGGCCATTTTCAAACGAATCAAACAATCAAATCAATCAAGTCAATAAGTCATCTCATGACTTTAAACTTAACATAGAACGAGAGACACTTTCAATTTCATATACAAGGGATGCCAATGCCAAGCACCACTGAAATTTGATCCGTACTCCCCAAGTTTTCAAGTACGTCGGGGTGCTCCTCCCCAGGACTGGATCAGGCCCCATTGCGCAGGCATTTTGATCAATGGACCGAAGTCCTAAGTAGTGCCAATCTCAAGAACATTATGGCCATTTGTGTCAAAAAGGACAAAATTGTAGGATATCATGAAGCCAAAAACATAAGCTCAGTTCAAGGATTTTCAAGTACGGAGTGTCAAGGATTTAGTGAACAAAGTGAAAGAGAACTTGACAAATCAAGGGGTCAAGTAGGTTTCTTATACATTTTTCTTGTTTTCAGATTCAAGGCAAGTAGATTCAAAATTGGAATTTTAGTTGAATCGCAGAGGGAATAGAAATCAAGTAATTAGGAGTCATTAGAATAATCTTCACATTCTTACCACTTTTAACATGTACAAGATACTTAAGGTTACTGTCATGCTGATTGCTCTTCTATGGGACAGATCACAAGGCAGTTATATGTTCGAATGAGCAGTGGAAGTGGCCAGAAGGGCCAGTCGGAGTTGCCACAAAGGGCCAGTCGAAGTTGACAAGAGAGAACAATCGAAGTTGACAAGAGAAAACAGTCGAAGTGGCCAGAAGGACCAGTCGAAGTTTCCACAAAGGGACAGTTGAAATGTACTTGAAACAGGAAGCAAATGTTGCCCAGATAGCAAGCCCAGAGGGGGGGGTGAATGGATTGCTAAAAATTTCTTTTAGAATAATCTTGTAAATAAAAACACTTTGACAGAAGACACTAAGTTCGATGGTTAAAGTTAGTGTAAAGAAAATACAAAGAGATCAATCACACAGACAACAAAAATTTTATCCTGGTTCGGATCTCCTGTCACAAGGAGTCCTACATCCAGTTCCCAAGCAACAACTTAGGATTTCACTAAACAAGGGTACAGTCCCCCTTAAGGACACTTACACATCCAGCCGCAGCTGGCCTTTTCTTCTTTACCCAAAGAGGAACTAAACCACCTAATGCAACAGGTCTTCCTTCTTACTGAAGGGAACAACCACCCACTCAACAACAGGTTTTCTCTTCACAACCGAAGAGGAACACTCAAGATGAATGAGTAGAGAGTGGATGACCCCTTGACCAAGCTTATACAAACTGCTTGATCTGAGGTGAAGTATGAGAGACAAGAATTATCACACGAAGAACTCTATCAGAATTACACAAGCTCTCAAAGGCTAAACAATTTGCTGTGGAGAGCTAAGAGCTACACAAGATTGAATGGACGAGCTAGCTCTTCTTTCTTCTGGGTGACTAAGATCTTCAAGCTATTCAAAAATTCTTCAGGATTCAAAGGATGTGCTTCATGGAGTCACTAGTCTTCTATTTAACTTCTTTAAAGGATTTTGACCGTTGAGATATCCGTTGAAGTATCCGTTGTCTCACATCTTCATGCACGTTGGAATGTCTGGTCCGAAGTATAGAGCAAGAGAACCTGCAGCCATTAAATGCTGGAATAGACACTTAGAGAAATATTGTCTGAATCTTTTCTTTCTTCTGACAGGTTGACAATTCCAACTTTGCAACGTGCATTTCTATCAGAAACCTGCACACAATAAATGCTTAAGCATAGACAACTTATCTTGGTCTAAACTGTCAATCAACGTTAGTCGTCATGTTATGGGAAGATACACTAAAAAGGAAATTCCATTCTGTCACTCAATAAAGCGTTACTTTATGTGACATGAGTGTGGTAAGCAGAGATATATCGTGCAGAGATATAGTTCCATCACAATAAATGTTGGAGACCACATGATGTAACATGATTCGTGGGAAGACTTGAAATCCACAGAGATTTGAAAATATATTTGAATATCATGTGGAATGTCTTTTAAGAATGTTTGAAGAGAATAGAAATATTTAACAGCTGTCTAAAACATGATCATTATTAGAAGAGAGTTGATGTTTGGAGACAGTCTGTAATCAGAGAGAGTCGATGTGGATATGAAATCGATGTTATGACCATAATCCATGTGATAATGTAATCTATGTTGAAACAAAGTCAATGTGAACATAATCCATGTATGAATGTAATGAAATCGATGTTCTGTATAAAGTCGTTGTTTAACTGAAGTCGTTGTTGTACTGAAATCGATGTTTAAATGAAATCGTTGTTGAACTGAAATCGATGTACAGATAAAATCGTTGATTGAAACGAAGTCATTGTTCTAGTAAAGTCGTTGTTTCACATGAAGTCGATGTTCTACCGAAATTGATGTTTAAGTGAAATCGTTGTAGAAACAAAGTCGTTGTTTCTTATGAAGTCGATGTTCTGCCGAAATCGATGTTTAAGCAAAATCATTGTAGAAATGAAGTCGTTGTTTCATATGAAGTCGATGTTCTACCGAAATCGATGTTTAAGTGAAATAAAGTTGAAGTAGTAACGAAATCGATGTTCTACTAAAGAAATCATTGTTTAAGTGAAGTTGATGTTCGAAATCGATATTCTACTGTGGAAATCGTTGTTTAAGTGAAGTCGATGTAGAAACGAAGTCGATGTTTCGAAATTGATGTTCTGTTGAGGAAATCGTTGTTTAAGTGAAGTCGATGTAAATCCGAACTCGATGTTTCGAAATCGATGTTCTAAGTATGAACTCGATACTTAAGTGAAATCGATGTTCTACTACGGAAGTCGTTGTTTAAGTGAAGCAGTAATCGTTCTGAGCTTTTACAAAGAAGTCGATGTATACTTAGACAAAATATATGTAATAAGCTTCAAATGGTAGTGAGTGTAGACAACTTATTGATTTTGTTTGAATTACTGCATGTTGATAAACTTCAGAAAATGATGTTAGAAAATAATATTCAGGGTTTTGTTAATCACCAAAAATACATATAATAAATAACAAATTATATGGAGATAGACTGATCATCAATCTCCCCCTTTTTGGTGATGACAAAACATAAAGAATTTCATACTTATAAAAAACTGAAATAAATCTACGAAAAATTTTAAAGTATGTATTTCAGAACATTTTCTCCCCCTTTTTGTCATTAAGCAAAAAGAAATAGATAAGCAGAGAATGATGTAGAAAAAGACAAAGATAAATGGGAACCAAGGAGGGAAATTTTATTCATTAGTGGGGGCAGACATGTAGAAGGCAGGTGACAGACTGGAAGCATGGCGAGTAATAAGCTGCCAAGCTTTGACTTCCTGCTCTTCAAAAAGATCTCTAAAGACGCCCCAACTAATATTATATAATGGCCCCATCTCTGGACTTAGCCTCTTGATGTGGAGTAGTCTTTGCTCTTCAATGAAGTGAGTGTACTCCTGATTGCTAAGAGATGACTTGTAGGGACCAACAGTTCCAAAACTGGCATGCTGAAGGAATTTGTCAGTGGAGAGAGGGTAGTGAAGCTTGTGAGCAAACAAATCCTTCTGCAGAGCTACATAAACCTTGTATCTTTCAATCCAGATGGAATAAGGATCTGAGACCAGGTTGATGGAGTTGAGATCCATGAACTGCTCTGGAGTAAGAGTGAGATGATTGGACTGAGATAAGGAGGTGTTTGTCTTCTCAAGCGGAAGGGCTGACTCATGATAGACTCTACACCAGTCAGAGTTGACAAATCTTTCAGACTCTGCTAGTAGTGGAGCTAAAACTGAAGACTTGATAAACCCTCTTTGATATTCCCTGAAGAGGAATCCGTGAAATGCAAGAGGAGCTCCCTTCTGAATAAATATTCTTGCCATAACTCTGGAAAATCTCTCAAAGATGATAGGACCCACATCAGAGTCCATAAGAAGAAAATGTAGCTTAGGGAGAAAAACAACCTCAGGCATCTTCAAGGTGTCAAAGTCAACTTGAAGAGGGGTATTGACTGGATTTTCAGTGCGGAGCTGAGCAATAGCTGCCCTTAACTGGCCAAGCTAAACTTCTGGTAGGCGATTTACAAAGCAATAATCTTGATACATCTGGAAACGCCTAACCAGTTTGATCTCCTTCTGAATGAAGGGACCCCAAGATGATCTGTGCTGGCAAACAAACCACTCAAACAGGGTGAGAGGGTGGTCTGAGGGGAAAGATGTTGGACCTGACAACCTCAAATTTTCTGTAGATAGCTTTGTTAGCCCTGGTCCACTGATCCTCAGTCTTGGACTCAGCTGAAGAGAGAATTTTGGCTTGGTCAGGCTTGGGTATAAGAGAAATAGGAAGAATGATATTGAGATGTTCAAAGAGATTTAGGTAGGGGAGGCCAAAAGTGGCAGCAAAGGTGCACTTTTAGAGATATTCAACATATAAAGTTTTTCTTCTGTGGACAACAAAAAGAGAATACCACAGAGGAGGGAAGAGAACTTGAGATGAAGGAAAAACAAGTTCTTTAGAGGTCTTCCTTTTCTTGGAGGCAGGACTGGAAGAGGGTTGGGAATTAGTCCTGTGAATGTGGGTAGAGATAGAAAGAATTGTGTGGAGGATGGCTTCTTCAAACTCATCCTTGATGTCTTGCACAGTATGGCGAATGATACTGGCACCCTCAGGAATGAGAGTGATGAAGGATGGTGGAGTTGGTGGATGAAGAGAGGCAAAAGATGAAGTGGGAGGAGGTTGTGTAGAAGGTCCAGCAGAGGAGGGACCAACAGAAGAGGAGGAAGCAGGAGGTGCCTCAGAAGTTGTAGGAGGAATGGAAGAAGAAGGGATATGTGAGGAAGAGGAGGCAGCAGGGAAAGGAGTAGGAGAAGAAATAGGTTTGTGAAGGGGTTTCTTGGAGGGTTCAAGAGCAGGTGGGGCAGTGAAGGAGGTAGGTGGAGAGGAAGGGGCTGGAGTCTAAAGACTAGGAGGGTCAGAAGGCCCTGGGAGCACAACAACTTTCACTACTGAAACTTGAGGCCCGGTTGGCCCTGCCATTGATTCCACTTGCACTGATGGCCCTGATGGCCCTAACTCTTCCACTGATGGCCCTGGAGGCCCTGATCCTTCAACTGATGGCCCTGGTGGCCCTAATTCCTCAAAAGATGGCCTGGATGGCCCTGCTACTTTCTCCACTAATTCAGAAAGCCCTGATGGCCCTGCACTTCCTTCTGGTACTGATTGAGTTGGAACAGGGCAGGAGCTGTTAAGTGCACCCTCACAAAATCTGACAGGTCTGTCACTAACTTCTTTAAGCTTCCCAACTCACTTTTCATCTCCTGGAGCTCAGATTTGACTGCTCCAATATCTTTGGCTTCAGTGCTCTGGCTGAGAAAAATGGAAGTGACATCTGACTACAGAGAACACAATATCTCTCCTTGAGCATTCAGTCTAGCAATGACTAGCTCCAAATGCACATGTATCTTCTTCTTCCTGGATCTGTGGTGTGCCTTTCTGGTGAGCAAGGGAATTCCTGTGGCAACATCCTTTCTTTTTCCTCCAGAGCCGACAGCTGGCTCAACATCCTCATCTGAAGTGTCTTCAACTAATCCTTCTTGAAACTGATCTGCAGGAGCACTAGCAGCTGGCTCCCCCTGAGCAGGAGCATCTTCCATTTGATCATCCTCAATGTGGCCTAGTGCCACAACCTCTGGAATTATGTCTCCATGGCTCTCCTCCATAGCAGTCTCTACTACAAGAACACTAGGGGTTTCCTCAATCTGAATATCTTCATGCTCCCCCTCAGTGTGAGCAACATTAGCCAACTGATCAACAATTGATTCTTCAATAACAGCAGGTGCAGGGACTAGAGGAGGGATCACACCTTCAACAGATTGCCTAATAGGCTCAATAAGTTCTAGTGCAATGTCTTCAATCCTCCTTTCAGATACAGGAAGATCATCTTCTATAACTGCAGCTTCTTCCTCTTGAACTGGTGGAGCTTTAGATGCTTCTCCAAGGATGACTTCTCCTTCTGCCACCCATGTCTTTGTCCACACACTTCCTACCAGTGAAAAACTACTCTTCTTCATGTTTCTAGTCCGAATGGGCTGACCCATCTTCTCCATCAATTCTCCCTTCAAATCAATATCGAAGTGACTGAAAATTCTTGTAAGTAAATGGGCATATGGAAGGGATACTGCCAATTTGTTCTTCTTGTCCCAAATAACTTCACCTGCAGACTTCATCTTCTCTATTATTATCTGAGCCATGTTGATATTTTGCTTCTCAACGGCCCAGAACATCACATTAGCATCTCCCTTAGTGCATGAAGAAAAGGTAGCACTCCTGGGCACCAAAATCTGACAGACTATGAAATGCAAAATTCTATTGAAAGCATTGATCTGGTTGATGTCAATCTTCCCTTCCTTCAACTCATACTCTGTTCCAATAATCCCTAGACCCTTGGCATGGATATCTACGGAATTTACAAGACTGTGCCCTACTGTAGAAACTCCAAACAACCTCTCCAACAGGTCATGAGTGATATGTATAGATTTACCTTGAACCAGGGAGGTAAGAGACCCATCTTCTTCTGTCTTCAAGCATGTATAAAATGCCTTGGCCAGGTGCGGGTAGCTTGGTTCAGAAACAGTACAAATCCCCGTCCACTTCAGCCTCTGAAGAGCTTCAACTACACTATGCATACCATGCTTCTCCAGATCATCTAGGTCCACTGCCTTGTTCCCGTAGAGCTTGATCTTCACTGCTGAGTATCTTTCCAGTTGATCTGCCGTGAGGAAGGCGACGCTGTAGCCACCCACACTACTGGAACTCCTAGAAGCGGCCATGGAATCAAGCAAGGAAGGGTTCTGAAGGATCATGGGAGAAGGAGGAATAGGACCCATCAATAAATTTGAGCGGGAAATGAGAGATTCTTCGAAAGCACAAAGAGGGATGTTGGAGTCGATGAGGGTTTTACAGGCTTTCAAGTCGAAAGAGATAGGAGAGAGAGAAGACGAATCGATGAGGGAAGGATTCCCGTCGTAACGGAGGGTCATAAAGTAACGTTTGAAACGGTAGAGCAGTAAATGCGGATAACGACGAAATAGGCGATGATAACGCAAGAGATAATGGATTTACTTGAATTGTGCGGGGAAGGATAAGTTTTATTCTGAAATTTATTATTTTATTTCAGTTACGTACAGATATATCTATTACAAATTGCACATGCCTAGTTCCCTTCTAAGAGACGTAAATTTCTCTTCAGGTAAGGATTTTGTAAAGATATCTGCCAACTGATTTTGTGTATCTACAAATGAAATACTAATATTACCATTAGCTATATGATCTCTAATAAAATGATATCTAACCTATATATGTTTTGTCCTTGAGTGCTGCACTGGATTTTTCGTGAGATTTATGGCACTAGTGTTGTCACACCGCAATGGGATTGTCTTGATGTGCAATCCATAATCTTCAAGCTGTTGTTTGATCCATAAGAGTTTAGTGCAATAGCTTCCAGCGGCTACATATTCAGCTTCAGCTATTGATAGAGCTACTGAGTTATGTTTCTTTGAAGACTAGGAGATCAAGCATCCTGCAAGAAATTGACAACCACAACTGGTACTTTTTCTATCTACTTTGCATCCAGCATAGTCAGCATCTGAATATCCAATTAAACTAGTTTCACAAGAGTTTGGATACCATAGACCTAAGTTTTGAGTCTTATAGGGTGTTTGGAAGTAGTTTTTTTTAAAACTATTTCTATCTAAAAATTATGACGTCTCTACTTTCTACTAAAATTTTAAAAAAGTGGTCTTATCTGTTTGGTAAGAAGTGTTTTTTTTTAAGTTTGTTTGGGGCGGGGAAGGAGGGGATGATGCTGACGGGGGGGGGGGGGGGGGTTGGGGGACGCTGGCGAGCCGGGGGGGGGGGGGGGGGGGGGGGGGGGGGTGGGGGCGAAGCTGCGGGGGTGGTTCGCCCCGCGGGGGTGGGGTGGAGGTGCTACGGGAAGGAGGAGGGGGGGGGGGGACGCCGGCGGGCCGAGGGGGGGGGGGGTGGGGGGGACGCCGGTGGGCGGCAGGGGGGGGGGACGCCAGGAAGGAGGAGGGGAGGGGGGGTGGACGCCTGGAAGGAGGAGGGGAGGGGGGTGGATGCTGGCGGGCCGAGGGGGGGGGGAGGGGGGCGCGATGCTGCGGGGGGGGGGGGGGGGACACCGGGAAGGAGGGGGTGGTTGCCGGGGGGTGGGGGGAGGAGGGGGCCACAGGGGGGGTGGGTGGACGCTGGCGGGGGGTGGCCGGCAGGGGAGGGGAGGCCGCGGGGTAGGGGGGGGTGACGGGCTGGGTTTGGGGGGAGGGGGGGGGGGTTTGTGGGGAGAGAAATTATGTTTTAAAATAAAAACAAGTGGTACTTGTTTTTTTTTTTAAAGAGATTTACACATGACAAAAGTTCTTCCCTAAAAAACAAAATTACTTACCAAACATGTCTCAGTATTTGATCTCTCTCTTTTTAAATTTTAGAGAAAAAGAGGTAAAAAATTACAACCAAACACCCTATTAGCTAAATATCTAAAGATCTTTTTAACATATATTAAATGAGATTCCTTAGGATCAGATGATATCTTGCACACATGCATACACTAAATAAAATATCAGGTCTACTAGCTGTTAGATAAAGTAATGAGCCAATCATACCTCTATAAAGTTTCTGATCGATTTATTACCTTATGGATCACTGTCTAACCTGGTGGATGTGCTCATGGGAGTGGACAATGGTTTGCATTTTCAAATCCAAATTTCTTTAACAATTCCTTGGTGTATTTTGCTTGACAGATATGAGTTTCTTCATTGCTTTGCTTGATTTGTAATCCAAGGAAGTAGTTGAGTTCTCCCATCATGCTCATCTTAAATTCTCCCTGCATGAGCTTCTCAAAATACTTGCACAAAGATTCATCAGTAGATCCGAAAATAATATCATCTACATAGATTTGCACAAGTAATATATTTTTGGTATTTAATTTAATGAACAATGTGCTATCTACTTGTCCTCTAGTAAAACCATGATTTAGCAAGAATGCACTAAGTCTTTCATACCATGCTCTAGGTGCTTGTTTCAAACCATATAATGCTTTATGTAATTTGAAAACATGATTTGGAAAATCTGAATCATCAAAACCAGGAGGCTATTCCACATAAACTTCCTCCTTTATAAAACCATTTAAAAATGCTGATTTCACATCCATTTGAAAAATTTTAAATCTAAAGCAGATGCATAAGCAAGCAATATTCGAATAGCCTCTAGTCTAGCCACTGGTGCATAGGTTTCATCGAAATCTATACCTTCCTCTTGGGAATAGCCTTGAGCAACCAGTCTAGCCTTGTTTCTAGTGATAACACCAGCTTCATCCAACTTATTTCTGAACACCCATTTGGTGCCAATCACAGGATGATCTGATGGTCTTGGAATAAGGGACAAGACCTGATTTCTCTTGAACTGATTAAGTTCATCTTGCATGGCTAAAATCCAAGATTCATCAGACAATTCTTCATTGACTGTCTTTGGCTCTATTTGAGATACAAATGCTAAATAATCATAAGGAATAATATTACCTCTAGTTCTTACCCCGACTGATGGATCTCCAATGATGTTATCTATTAGGTGATCCTTTTTGTACCTCCATTCCTTTGGAAGATCATCATGAATGATATCTTTTTGTTGTAGTTCTTCCAAGGGTGGATCTTCATCATCCTTGATGGTTGTTTCTTTCATCTTCTTGGAAAGGTTTTCTGCATCTTCATCATCTCTACTAATTTCCTTTCTCAAGGAAGGGTTAGACTCATCAAAAATAACATGTACAGTTTGCTCAATTAATAAACTTCTTTTATTAAAAACTCTATAATCTTTAGGTTTAGAAGTGTACCCCATGAAAATAACTTCATCAGATTTGGGATCCAACTTACCAATGTCTCTCTTACCATTGTTGTGAATGAAGCATGGGAATCCAAAAGTTCTGAGATGACTGATCTTTGGCTTCTTTTGCTTGTACAGTTCATATGCAGTCTTCTTCAGAATTGGTCTGATCATGACTCTATTAATTATGTAACAAGTTGTATTTATTGCTTCTGCCCAGAAATATCTTGGAAGATTGTACTCAGATAACATTGTTCTTGCCATATCCAAAAGTGTTCTATTCTTCCTTTCAACTACTCCATTTTGCTGTGGGGTTCTTGGTGCTGAGAAATTATGTTCAATCCCCAGATCATCACAGAACTCTGCAAACCTGTCATTCTGAAACTCTCCTCCATGATCTGATCGGATACTTATGATATTGTACTTCTTATCTTTTTGAACTAGCTTATTAAACTTCACAAAACTATCAAATGTGTCATCTTTATGCTCAAGAAATGATACCCACGTAAATCTGGAATAATCATCAACTCCCAAATTGGTTGTTCTCATTGGTCCAAACAAGTCCATATGAAGTAGCTCTAGTGGTTTGGAGGTAGTGACCACTGTCTTGCATTTGAAAGAGGATCTTGCATGCTTTCCTTTTGCAGATGGTTCACAGATGTTGTCTAGTCTTGAATTAATCTTCGGTAGACCTTCCAGTAGATCATGTTTGGTGAGTTTTCTGATTCCATCCAAACTGCAATGACCTAATCTTATGTGCCACAGTTTAGCATTCTGCTCTTTACTTGCTGCTAGACAGATGTCTTGATCTTTCAACTCTTCTAGACGCAGTACATACAGATTTTTCTCTCTGTTGGCTTCAAAAATAGTTGTACCATCCTTGATGATCAGACACTTAGATTCTTGAAATTTGATATGATGACCCTTGTCGCACAGTTGACTGATGCTGATTAGGTTGTGCTTGAGTCCTTTGACGCATAGAACATCTTCTATCAAGATTCTATCTTGGCTTCCAATTGATCCACAACCAATTACTGACCCTTTGCCATTATCACCATAGGTTACTGTACCTTCTTCATCTTCGATATACGAGAACAATCTTTTGTTGCCTGTCATATGCCTTGAGCACCCGCTGTCCAGGTACCACTTTGATGTTCTAAGGCTTCCCTGTAATAAATCAATGAGATTTAGGTACCCAAGTTCTTTTAGGTCCTGGTTGGTTAGCTTCTTTACAGTTTCTTTCCGGAATCCATTTTAGGTGCTTGGTTGTACAGGTTATTTTAGTATGACCTAGTTTATTGCAATGAGTGCAGCAAGAGATATTGTTTATTATCTTGTTTGACTTATGATTTTTAATATTATTTGATTTATAGTTAGGATTTGTTCAACTACGAATTTTGGCAATGGATAAATTTTAGGATGAATAATTGTTTCTTCGACATTATCAGGTGGAGTATATCCTAAACCATATTTTTTCTTTGCTGATCTTCTTGCTCCTTTTAATATTAAGGAGGATTTTCCATTTGTAAATTTTTCAATCGTTGCATTGCAGTCAAGTATTTGTTATCTTTTGTTAATGTATTAATTTCACTTTTAAGTTTACTAATGGTTTCCTGACTTTCTAAACTTGATATCTTTTCATTTTTCATTTTTATATCTTCACATAGTAGTTCATTCTTCTTTTCAGTTCAGAAATTTATTTTTCTAATTGTTTAGTTTTAAATTTTAGATCTGAGTTGGTTATTTCAAGACATGCATAATTTTTCTTAGTTGTTTTTAATAGCTTACAAACGTCTTTATATTTACTATATAGTTCATTGAAAGCATCTTCTAAGCTATCAGAATCAGATTCATTGCAAGATGTAAAAGATGAGTCAAAAGTTACCTTGTCGTCGACATTTGCCATGAAGGCCAGGTTGGCCTTTTCTTCTTCTTCTTCTTCGCTGGAGCTTGAATCATTGTCTGAGTCACTCTCATTGTTCCATGCAGCAGCCATGTCTTTCTTCTTGTACTTCTTGAATTTCTTCATGTTGTCCTTTTTCTTGAACTCAGTCTTCTTCAGTTTTGGACACTCAGCCTTGAGGTGTCCAGGCTTCTTACACTCATAGCATATAGGTTCAGATCTCTTGACTTCTCTGCCTTCAGATCTCTTGAATTCTTTACCTTTCTTGAAAACCTTCTTCCTGACTGATATTTCTTCTTAGCTAGAATACGTTGCAGTCTTCTGGAGAGAAAGGCTTCTTCATCTTCACTGCTCTTAATACTCTTATCACCTTCTGATTCACCCTCAGAAATGTCTTCTGTAGCCTTGAGAGCATTGTTGTGCTTCTTCTTACTGGAGGACTCTCCCAGCCTTTCCATATTTATCTCATGAGCCATTAAGGACCCAATGAGTTTTTCGAGAGACATTCTTCTTAGATCATTGGCTTCTTCTATTGCTGTTACCTTTGGAGTCCATGAGGTTGGTAGAGATCTTATTATATTTCTTACCATGTCTCCAGTCTCATAAGTCTTTCCTAGCCCAGCAAGTCCATTGGTAATATCTGTGAAGTGATTGTACATTTGGGAGATGGACTCTACGGACTGCATTTGAAACCTCTCATATTAAGCTACCAAAATATCAATTTTTGTTTCCTTTACCTTATCAGTTCCTTCATGTGTCAACCTCAGCTTGTCCCACATTTCTTTGGCTGATTTACATGCTGATATTCTGTTGAATTCTTTCTTGCTTAGAGAGCAGCACAGTATACTCTTTGCTCTGCTGTTTTGAGACGGCTTCTTCTTATCTTCATCTGTCCATTTGTCTTTCGTGTTGGTTACTTCAAGATCTCCTTCTTCGATTATTGTTCATAGCTGGAAATCAAGTCCTTGAAGGAAGAACTCCATCCTCGTTTTCCAGTAGTTGTAGTCTTCACCATCAAATAGAGGAGGTTTGTTAACGGATTGTCCTTCTGCATGACCTTGGGCTGCCATTTATCTTTACTTTTCAGATCGTGAGATCTACTTACTCAAAGAGACTAGGCTCTGATACCACTTGTTGCCCAGATAGCAAGTCCAGAGGGGGGGGGGTGAATGGATTGCTAAAAATTTCTTTTAGAATAATCCTGTAAATAAAAACACTTTGACAGAAGACACTAAGTTCGATGGTTAAAGTTAGTGTAAAGCAAATACAAAAAGATCAATCACACAGACAACATAAATTTTATCTTGGTTCAGATCTCCTGTCACAAGGAGTCCTACGTCCAGTCCTCAAGCAACAACTTGGGATTTCACTAAACAATGGTACAGTCCCCCTTAATGACATTTACATATCCAGCTACAGCTGGCCTTCTCTTCCTTACCCGAAGAGGAACTAAACCACCTGATGCAACAAGTCTTCCTTCTTACTGAAGGGAACAACGACCCACTCAACAGCCGATCTTCTCTTCACAACTGAAGAGGAACACTCAAGATGAATGAGTAGAGAGTGGATGGCCCCTTGCCCAAGCTTATACAAACTGCTTGATCTGAGGCGAAGTCTGAGAGACAAGAATTATCACACGAAGAACTCTCTCAGAACTACACAAGCTCTCAAAGGCTAAACAATTTGCTGTGGAGAGCTAAGAGCTACAAAATATTGAATGGACGAGCTAGCTCTTCTTTCTTATGGGTGACTTAGATCTTCAAGCTATTCAAAAATTCTTCAGGATTCAAAGGATGTGCTTCATGGAGTCACCAGTCTTCTATTTAACTTCTTTAAAGGATTTTGACCGTTGAGGTATCTGTTGAAGTATCCATTGTCTCATATCTTCATGCACGTTGGAATGCCTGGTCCGAAGTATGGAGCAAGAGAATCTGCACCCATTAAATGCTGGAATAGACACTTACTCAGATGAAGATTGTGTGAATATTTTCTTTCCTCTGACAGGTTGACAATTCCAACTTTGCAACGTGCATTTCCATCGGAACCCTGTACACAATAAATGTTGAAGCATAGACAACTTATCTTGGTCTAAATTGTCAGTCAATGTTAGTAGTCATGTTATAGGAAGATACACTAAAAAGAAAATTCCATTCTGTCACTCAATAATGCGTTACTTTATGTGACATGAGTGTGCTAAGCAAAGATATATCGTGCAGAGATATAGTTCCATCACAATAAATGTTGAAGACCACATGATACAACATGATTCGCGGGAAGACTTGAAATCCACAAAGATTTGAAAACATATTTGAATATCATGTGGAATGTCTTTTAAGAATGTCTAAAGAGAATATAAATATTTAACAGCTGTCTAAAATATGATCGTTATTAGAAGAGAGTTGATGTTTGGAGACAGTCTGTAATCAATGAGAGTCGATGTGGATATGAAATCGATGTTATGACCATAATCCATGTGATAATGTAATCCATGTTGAAACAAAGTCGATGTGAACATAATCCATGTATGAATGTAATGAAATCGATGTTCTGTACAAAGTCGTTGTTTAACTGAAGTCGTTGTTGTACTAAAATCGATGTTTAAACAAAATTGTTGTTGAACTGAAATCGATGTATAGATGAAATCGTTGATTGAAACGAAGTCGTTGTTCTAGTAAAGTCGTTGTTTCACATGAAGTCGATGTTCTACCAAAATCGATGTTTAAGTGAAATCGTTGTAGAAATGAAGTTGTTGTTTCTTATGAAGTCGATGTTCTGACGAAATCGATGTTTAAGCGAAATCGTTGTAGAAACGAAGTCGTTGTTTCATATGAAGTCGATGTTCTACCGAAATTGATGTTTAAGTGAAACGAAGTCGATGTAGCAACGAAATCGATGTTCTACTGAAGAAATCGTTGTTTAAGTGAAGTTGATGTTCGAAATCGATGTTCTATTGAGGAAATCATTGTTTAAGTGAAGTCGATGTAGAAACGAAGTCGATGTTTCGAAATCGATGTTATGCTGAGGAAATCATTGTTTAAGTGATGTCGATGTAAATCCAAAGTCGATGTTTCGAAATCGATGTTCTAAGTATGAAGTCGATACTTAAGTGAAATCGATGTTCTACTACGGAAGTCGTTGTTTAAGTGAAGCAGTAATCGTTCTGGGCTTTTACAAAGAAGTCGATGTATACTTAGACAAAATATATGCAATAAGCTTCAAATGGCATTGAGTGTAGACAACTTACTGATTTTGTTTGAATTACTGCCTATGATAAACTTCAGAAAATGATGTTAGAAAATAATATTCAGGGTTTTGTTAATCACCAAAAATACATATAATAAATAACACATTATATGGAGATGGACTGATCATCAGCAAATGGGTCTATGAATAACACAATGATGCATCAGACCCAATGATGCCAATAGTAAGAGTTCAATGGTGGATAAAACTTGATATTTTCAAAAGAATCATACCAGGTTTCCAACAAAGAAGTTGTTGAAACCATCATATGATCAAAACTTGAAGGTTGCATTTTCAGTCTAAGGGTTCCAAAAATGCATGGATTAATAGACAAATCAAATGGGTTCCTATATGGGAAAGATTAGGGAACTCAAGCTGTCTACTTGAAAACAAGGGTCATGCTATTCAAAAATGACAATTCTAGGATCAAGGAAGTACCAAGGGTCTTTCTCAAGGAATGATCAAGGAAACTCTAAACTCACTAATTAGGAATGGGACAAACAAGAGGGCCTTATGATAGTGTGAGGATCAGGGAATCCTAAACATCTTACTAGACAGAAGTTAGGAAAATTAGAGGCAATCAAGATGGATTCAAAAGATTCTAGATAGTGCAAGATATTTAGTTTGTGCCCGAGAAAACCTACCTTTTTGTGTTGCTCTTCAGATCCGTTCCTATGTTTTGATGTAGGGGCTAGAGGAAGACGATAAACTCCTCCAAGGTCCAAGCTTCAAGCTCCAAGCTGCAGGATCATCCCTCTAGCTCCGGAGTGCTCCACACCATCAAAGCTCCAAAAATCTCCAGCAGGTCGCATTCAAGGATGAGCAGAAGAGGAGCTCTATAGCTCCAAGATCACCTTTGGCTCTTCTCAGCTCAAGGCAGAAAGGTGCAGAGAGGAAAGGCTCCAAACGGCCTTTAAGGGTCAAGAAGAAAGTATAATAATTGGCCAAGAAGGGTTATGGTTTATTTAAGGGTCTTGGTCCACTTTAAGGCCTTTCCTTATTCCATATAAGAAGACAAAAAGGTCAGTCAGGTCCAATTTGGTCATACATGGGTCATGCGGCCATGCCATGTCTTACCTAACCTTGACTTGGTATGGGAAAAAGGACAGACCCATCATACCTGGGCCATATTTATGTTGTCCTTTTTTGGAAAAAGGACAGGGGTAGGTAAGAACCACCCATACCTTTTTACCAACTTCCAAAGTGATATGTCTAAGAGGCATTTCCAAGTACATGCTATTCATTTTCTTCCCCATATTTAAGTCTCCAAGTAGTCTTGTTATGATGGGAGGACAAGGCCCCCATCGATTGGCGTTCAAGAGCCACATCAATTGTTGATGAGGTCATATATTGATTGTGAAAAGAGCTTCATATCGATTGACATAATAATAGACAATCGATTAGTGACTAACAAGACAATCGATTGGCATAGAGACAATCGATTGGTGATTAACAGGACAATCGATTGGCATAGAGACAATCGATTGGCGACTAACAGGGCAATCAATTGACATAGAGACAATTGATTGGTCATTAGACCATCGATTGTTGAAGGAAAAACATTGATTGGTCATTAAACCATTGATTGCTGAAGGGAAAAACATCGACTGGTCATTAGACCATCAATTGTTGAAGGAAAAACATCGATTGATCTTTAGACCATCAAATGCTATTATGAGGTATCGATTGGTGACCATTCTAGTGATTGGTCTTCTATCCAACATCGATTGGTCATTAGACTATCAATTGCTGTTATGAGGTATCGATTGGTGACCATTCTAGTGATTGGTCTTCTATCCTTTCGATTTAGCTTGAAAATGGGAATCGATTGGTGACTAAGTGTTTCAATTGCTGAACAAGGTATCCAGTAGTCCTTCTGTTTGGTGTGTACTTACACAAATTATTGAATAAGGGCCTAGAAAATCATCTGTTTAGTGTTACAGATGAATTGATTACCAGATAAGGGTCTAGTAATCATCTTCTCGGGGTTAATGTCAAATTGGTTACTAGACAAGGGCTTTAGTAAGACCCTAATTGGTTTTCAACTAATTACTTCTCATGGTTTATTAGCCTTTCTTAGTGGGTTCTCATTTTTTTTTGATCCAACTCATCAGACTTCCATGGTCTAACCCAAAGACCTTAAGTTCTCATCCCCTTCATAAATTTCCCACATATTATAAGATTTCCTCCATTGGGATCTTTTACTTTAGATACCTTAATTGAACCCTTACTTAATGTCTCCACCTATTTATTCTCATTAGGATTTTGAAAATCCAAGTTGTTACAGTATATGCCGAAGTTAACTTCGTATATGATGAAGTGGAGCTTCGACTGGTCAGTTTATAATGTTGTCGGTCGAAGTGGAACTTCATAAATGATGAAAAGCTTCGTATATGATGAAGTTAGGTTTGTATATAACGAAGTTAGCTTCGACTGATCTCAACAAAACTGGTATGACAAAGTTATTGAGCTATGTAAATCTTGTCATCACCAATATTAAAAAGTTTAATACTTAAGAATGGTTCACGTTTTAAGGATGCGGGTTGTTACAAGGTGTGTCTGTCGACATCTTCCAAGGTTGGTTGTCGAGAAGGGACAAATTAACTTGGTGTTGGATCAAGCTTCTGGGACGAAAGTTTACTGCAGTAGCTATCGACAGATTCATCAAGACTTGTCGATAGACAACTTATCTGTCAACGAACACATAGAATCTGTCGACAGATATAGTATGGTTTCAGGAACCAACGTTCCAGTGATCAAACAATTGGCATTTTAATTGAACTCCTACCCTAAGCTCCACATGGTTTACTTATGCCAATAGTTTATCTTACTATCTGAGCCCCTATAAAATTATAGTTTACCATCCCTCAAATGCATCTTATCACCTTTTTCCTTATCAATTTTCCCACATGTGCTAAGGAGACTTTTCTTGTTGGCTCTTTCTCCATAAAAAAAAATTCAACTGGAATCCTTATATAATTATTTCCATCCATTAATCATATTTGTTTATAGTTCAAAAATCTAGGTCGTTATCGGAACGAAGTTTAAAATTAACCATGTTTCCTACAAGAAATTTATCAGACTGGAATGATGTCCGGGTGCATGACTCTGATGCAATCAATACAAGGATGAGACTATCTCACCTAAGGGAGCTCATAGAACCTCTGACGTGCAAAACCTAGCCCGTTGGAAGGAAGAAGCTCTCGCAAACTCCTCTCTAGTGGTATCCACACAGCGATGACCGGTGACGATGCCTCCTCCACGTCGACACCTTCCCTTCTGTGGTCCTCCATGGCGCAGCAGCAGCAAAGCCACAACAACAGTAGCAACATCAGCTAGCAAGGAGGGGGAAGAGGGTCTCACTCTCTTGGTCTCCTCACTCTCTTGAGAGGCCAATTGGAGGAGAAGAGAAGATGTTGGAGAGGAAGGGGGTGAGAGAGCTGCAAAAAACCCTAGCCTATGAGTTTTCTCGAACCCCCTCACCCCTAAACAGAGCCCACCAACCCTCCCAAACATGGGAGGGACATGCATGCCATGCTTGGTATTGCCAAGTTGTACTTGGGCGATACCCAAGTTGACGTCAACATCGTGTGTCGCCAAGACCATCTTGACGATAATATATGTTGTCATTCACCCATGTTGACAGCAAGTACCTTGCCGTCAACAACATGTAAACGACAATCAATCTTGACGTCAAAGTCATTTGACGACAATCGATCTCGCTGTTAACATGACTTCGACTGACAGGTCAATACTAGTCGAAGTAGAAGTGCTAACGACAGTTGATATTGTCGTCAGCTATTGACTTTAGCATATATTGCCATCTACCATACTTCTACTGTCCCATAGGGAGTCGAAGTTGTAGAAAATCGTAGACACTATCATTTACCACATAGAATGCATGACATTCAGGTGACAAAAGCCATATTGGATAACTCTTATACAATCCTTTATTATCGTCGTGTCATCCACATTATGTGTGTGGCCCTCTAGGCCCAATACCGAGCTGGCTATGAGTTGCACCCGTTAGAACCTTTCTGACCCAGAACTCCTGCTGACTTAGAGGATTATTATCTCCATAATAATTCACTCAACTCATCGACTATGGACGTACTAGGCCACTATGCCATAGTCCTCAGACGGTACAGGGGGATCAAATCTATTGGATCTTTATGCCATCAGTTACCGTATACCTTTAGTCCCTCATCCAATTAATATTCGACATCGTATATTAGGCATGGTACTGCTAGGCCTATATGGAATCCATTCGATTCTCACTCTTATCGGATTCTCCCGAAGAACTCCTTCTCTCTCAATCTGATCGACCTTGGCCATGGATTTGCCTGAGTAAGAACACATGGGATATTCCTCTCATGATATCGAGAGTGGACAATTCTTTGTTGACACACAATTGTCTTTATAAGGTTGGCTACCATTCCCAATAACTGGCTATACTAGATCTGAAACTTCCATATCTATAAGTCCGACATCAAAGAATATAGTACTTAAACAAGACATCCTTGATGTCTTAAGTCCCCTTACACAACTGGGACCACAAAATCACTGTCTGACAATCAGGTATCTTCAACCATACAACATTCCGAGAGCAGACATTCAATGAACTCATTCTCAAATGAGCATCTGCACCATACCCCTAGTGTCTCCACACAAGTAGCTATGAGACCAGCTACCTCCATCATATGGACGGGTATATAGCACACATATCTATCCAGTTATCTCGATGTCCTTCTCGAGTAACCTATGGCCAGGAATATTTAGGATCTGTGTTTAAAGAGAATTGGTCTCATTATCATGATCTCATCACGATCTAATTCCCATTGCACATATCCATGGACATCACATCATATATACATCATCACATTCATGTAATATATAGTGAAAAAAATGTCATTAACAATATTACCAAAAGAGATTAGTATAGGATTACAAGTGTCTTCACTAATGTGAGTTGGCTTGTAGGACACTCATAACTAGCAAGTAGGTCCATCTCTAAACATAGCATATGTTCCCATCAAGCATGATTATTGTACAATTTATATTATGACAATTTAACATTAAGTTGATGCTTAAGGACAAATGATGCATAATCAAATGAAAAGTATGATCAATCGCTTTCATATAAAACATTAGAATCATATTCATGTATTTAACACTTTTTAACATGTGGTTGATTGCATTTTAAAGGCATTGGATAGAATTAGACATACACTAACAACATGCTAATTAATAAGACTTAAACACCACTGAATACCTTAAAAATAACCAAAAAGAAGGCTCTGGAAGAAATATAATTCATGTCATCCACAGACGATGCACTTTACCAACGTTAAATAGTGAAAAGCAAGTCCTCGGGAAGCAAATTGGTCATGGTTTTAATTGCGTCATGCCATGACGACGCATTCAAATCGCGTCAGGGTAAAGCAACACGTTATTACTCAAATCACGTCAGGTTCTTATGACGTGTTTATCACTTGACTCTAAAATCAAATGGAGCATGCTAACCAAGGGTGGGAAATGGGTCTAAATCATGTCAGGTGTGATGGACGCGTATCACTTAGGGCACAACAATCGATATGGCACACCGATTGATGTGTACCAAGGCTTGGCCAATCAGATTATAAATCACATCATCATAGGATGACGCATCACGCTCGATCGGGAGGATGCGATAAGATCATCTTTATTCACGTCCACTAGTCTGGACGCGATTCAAGACTTCATTCGAAAACTTACGGAACTGACAAAGATCTTGTTTGGGGCTATAACATGGGGTTCTAGGGGTTTTTAGTTGGAACCTCCAACATGAAAGTTGTTGGAAACTTAGAATAGAACAATACTATGGATTTGGCTTGAATCAAAATGACCTAAAGATGCGTGATTTAAGAGATGAATATGACAAAGCCCTAAAATGTAGATTGATCACACAATGCTTAATACATGCAACATACTCCGTGAAAATTAGGAAAAATAGATGCATATGAAAGTAGACTCAAAGAACCTTTAGATGGTATATGTCTTGTTTAGCTTGTGCTTGAGGTTACTTACATTTGATCACTTCCAACTTCTAGGATCATTCAAGTCGAAGCAGATGCTAAGGGGAAGTAGACTCCACAAATCTTTGCTCTTGGCTCGCCCCTCTTGCTCCTGGAAGTTCCTTCCACATCCAGCAACGAAGAGAGAAGTCTAAAATCGGACATAGAGGGTGTTATGATAGTTTTATAGAGCTAGGGTTGTTCAATTCCGAGTTTGGGTTTCCTAAACTCATGGTGGGAGTCCTACCATGACTAGAACTTCTATATGCACCTATTTCCTTCTTAATCTCAATCTTATTTGGTAAGTATTAGAAAGCAAATTCGTGCTCTTATATTGGGCTTAGGTTTTAGGTTTAAATAACCCATATTACTAATGGGTATAGGGTTTTAACATGAATTTCTAACATTATTTCCCTTTGCTTGACCCCCCATTGGCCCAATAACTCTAATGGACCCATCATTTAATACTTTACCATTTTATTTACATGTGCTCATTGGTTTTTCTCTTATTTAAAATTTATTTAAAGTAGTAGGTTGCTACACTCTCCCCTGCGTAAAGGACTTTGGTCCTCCAAATTCATATGATATGATATGCTATGATCACCAAGTGATTTAGAATAATTTTCTTGATTATATTCCACACTTAAGACTATGTTGTTAAATAAAAATAATAACATGAAGTTAGACTAAGGGTATAGTGAGGGTACCTTGTCCACCTTCATTGACAGGATCTACATCTACAAGGGCTTGCAATTGTCCTTGGCGTGGAGGTTAGTTCTTCTTCATTAGGCAATCGATAACCCGATGCTTTTGGATTCCACATCGCAAGCAATTGCCAAGTTTCTTCCAATAATTTTCTAATTGATGCTCTGCTTTTTTGAAGAATTCATAGAATTCCTTCTCCTTTACTTCTTCTTTCACTCTCTTACTGTTTACGGTATCTCTTCCTCCATTGCCATTGGGATGAGCAACCCAATCTCTTTTCAACGCTTTCTTCTTCTGGATCTTTTCAAGATATTCCATGGTGTCTTCTACTACTTGGGCTCTTAATACCATGTCTTAATGTACTACAATATCTAGTGAGGCCAACTTTCCCAAGTAGACATGCCTCAACCCTTCTAAGAATCTCATCACCTTCATCTTTTCCGTACTCACCAAATGTGGTGCATACTGTGCTAGTCTTTCAAACCGTGCTTCATATTTTTCTATAGACATCATTCGTTGTTTTAAATATGCAAATTCCTTTGCCTTCTTCTAACCGATCCTCTTGGAAAAATATTTTGTGTTGAAACGTTCTAAAACTTCATCCCACTCTATGCCCATATTGGGTAGATGGCGACTGGCAGCTTCTCACCAGCTCGCATCCTGGTCCAACTGGAAGGTTGCCAGAAGGACTTTCTCTTGGTCCGAACATTGCATGATTCTAAAGATCTACTCCATATAATTCACCTAATTTTCAGCTTCATCAGGATCTGGGGTTCCATTAAATCGAGGGGGATTCATTCGTTGAAAGTTTCCATATAAGTCTTCTGCTCCAATCCTTGCTCCCACTTGAACCACATTATTAAGGGCTTGAGTTAACCCCTGTACGGTCCTTTGTAATTCATGCATTTGTGCATGCTCTCCGGCCATCTCCTCTAGTCTCCCGTAAGTAATAACAATTAATCAATTTCTTTTTAAACTTAGGATGCTTATACATATATTTAAGCTTCTAGCATAACCTCAAGCTCTACCCAATCTCACAAGGTGTTGCAAGTGAACCTATGTAACGTCGCGCGTTTTCCGGATCCCCGTGGATCCAGGTTTAGCGGGTTTGGTGGCCAATGTGTGGCCCATTAGCTTGTGTGTTTCTTATTGGATCCTTACCGGGCTTGGTTATGGATCTTGTTCAGTGCGCTGGACATCAACTGTAGGTTGGCGTCCAGGTGTGTGACGTCGACTGTGTGTTGGCGGAAATGCTGTTGCCGTTAACATGTTTTTGGCGTCCATCGATGTGGACGTCTAGCGTGATGAACTTGGCGGCGAGCGTTGTGGACGCCTAGTTGGGGCGGTTTGGTTAGCGGCGCAGAGGTTGACGTTAACATGAGGCGCCTGTGTTTTTAGGGCTGACCCGAGCCTTGTTCTTTTCCCCACTCTCTTCCCTCCTCTTCGCCCACCTTCACCCTTGAGCCTCTTCACGAGTTCCGGTGGTCGACGGGAGTACGAGGGGCAGCCGTGGTGCGCGTGGTAGCGGCAAATAAGGCGGGGAATGACGAATTGGAGCGCGGTGTTCGCGGGGCGTTCCTCGGGTTTCAGCGTGATTCAAGGTTCTTCGGGAGTTCAATCGCGTTTTTGAGGTAGGGACTAGACCCGTTGATCTTCCCTGGTTAAATTGTTATGCTTTCTTTGCATAAATCAGTTGTTAATTGAGTTTTTGGGAAAGGGGGTCTTCATGCTGGGAAATCGGGTGGTTTGATTGATCTAAGCGTTGGATCATGTCTTTCCGGTTTAATTGTGGTTGCTAGATGTAAGGGGAAGTGTTTCCCCTTGTTTTTCTATTGTATTTATGGTTTGATTGCCCGTGCAATCGGCCTAGGGCCATTTTGTGTGTTCTGGAGAGTTCTGCAGTGAAGATCTTGACGTCAACATCGGTTGACGCAGAGTTCTTCGTTGGGAGATTAACGGCTAGTTATCTAGCCGTTGATTGTGGGTAAACGGCCAAGTGGTGGTTGCTTACTTGGTGTTGACGGAAAGGGACATTGTCGTCTATATCCTTTGGACGGCAATCGATGTCGCCGCCAACCTGTGCATGTGCACAGCGTGTTTTTAATGGCATTCTTGTTATAAGTGTTGCAATGTATTAACACCTGTGGTGCTCTTGGAGCACGGGGCTTTTGAGGTCAGTTTACCAGCTATGAAGTTGTGAAATATTACAGGGTTTTTATGTCGTGCAAGTGGTTTGTATATGCATGGCACATCGTGCGCTATCATGTTTATTATATATTAAGTATTGTGGTGTTGTGGCGATGAGGTTCACGTCTGAACCTAGCCTCGATCTTCTAGAATCTTTTATAGATTATCCTAGATGGATAATTAGTAAAGTGTAAGTATGATTATTATGTAAGTATTGTGGTCAGTGTTTAATGTGACCTCTACTGTCACAAGATGGTCAATGATAGGCCAAGTATGATTGGCTATCGTGGTTTATATGTGTGTTTGTGTGAATTAGCTTGGAGGTCACTGTGTGACCAATGACAGGCCGTGGTATTAATATGGTTCATGTATGTGTTTGTGTAGGCTAGCTTGTAGGTCACGAGTGACCAAGACAAACTATTCCTCACACGTATATCGTGATTTGTAATAAATGTGTAAGTGATGTGGTTTGTGTATGGCCGAGTGTGGTGGTCCGGCGCCTATTCCGGAATGCCTCTCTAGTCGGGTACCCCAGGTTCTTTGTGAGCCAGGCACGTGTGTTTCTTGTGCTCGGGGTTTTGTCCCGGTACTTGTGTTGTACCGTTGAGGTCTGTGTCGTCTTCCTGGACACCCTCACTCCTGTGTTTGAGTTGTACGTCCGGCTGAGGGAAAGACGACAGTAGGGCAGCGGCTTGTGTTGGTGGGTGTGCAGTCATTCGTAGCGCGCTCGTAGTTGGGGGTACGGACACCAGTAGTCGACACTGGTCCCCAGCTAGTCCTGTTTTCCAGTGCCTCACTTTAGGGTGCTCCGGCCATAGACCCTAGAGGTGCCAGGCATGGACCTGCAGTTGTGTGTCTGCAGGTGTGGTGTTGGTTGGTCTCCACAGTTGTTTGACTTGTTCTCGTGGAGCGGCAGTTGGGCCTTTCGTCCGTGACTGCGAGGCTGAGAGGTTGTTCTTGTGTTGTGTTGTCTGAGTTGGATACTGGCCTGATCAGCCAGTAGTCTGTTCCCGTGTGGTGGCGTCATTCCTTTCCGACTCGTGCTTTTCTACTTGTCGTGGTTCGTGAGTTTGTGACTCATAGTCGAGGTTTGACTCGTTCGAGGTATGCCCTGGAGTTGGCACAATTGTTACTGTGGTCGTAGCTTGTGGTGTGCCCGAGCGGTGGCACAGTTTTGGTTATGGTTGGTGAGTGTTAACTCACCACAAATGTGGTTTAGTTTGCTATAGTGTGCCCTGTTACGGCACTGGTTCACTTGCGGTTTCCGTGCTGGTGCCTTGTGGTAATAGGTACCTGTACCCTGTGTGGGTAATGGTTTGTGGTGGTATGTCATATACCAGTCTTTCTGGTGTTGACGTGGAACTGTGTTTCGTGGAGGTCGTGTGGTGTGACCTTCCACTCAATGTGTTTTTACCTTCCTCGGGTAAACTACCGTATATGGTTTTCATGTGTGATGGATTGGCCGCTGTAGCCAGTCATGTTACCTTATATGTGGTTTTCAATATATTGTGGTTTGGGGTAGAACGGACCAGCACTTGGTCAGCGGTCCTGTACCCATGTGTTTGGGGTTCTCCTGTAAAGCTTATAGCCTAAACAATGTTTGCCTGTGTGGCTTATAGCTTAGGCGATTAGTCGTTGGAATAATGTGCCTGTGAGGCTTGCGGCCTAGGCATTTTAGTTGTTGAGCGGACTAGCTTGTGATTCCTTTTTCTTTATAAGGAATGTGCTTTTGTTCATCAATTACTGTTTAAGCTGTTATTTAAATATAAATGTTGTGAGCATGAAATGGTTTGGCTATTGGTGTTGCCAATGAGACCCATTGGGGTTGAGGTGTCCGTGGTTACGGTGTTGTTTTGGGTAGCCCCTACTGAGCCAGTGACTTGTTGAGGCTCACTCCCCTACAGTTCTTGCAGGGCTTGCCGTGTGTTTTGTTTGCAGCGACGTTGTGTCAGACTTGTACCACCAGCAGTTGTGTAGTAGTTAGTGTTATGTGAGCTTGTGCTCCCTCGGAGTATGCCCCAGGTAGTTGTACTTTTTAATTGGACATGTATTAATGTAAAGGGACAGTTGTAAATTGTTATATGCAGGTATGAGCACATGTACTTTCGTGTGTCTTATACTGTTGTGGTTTGTCTTTTATATTCTTACTGGACAGTTGTGTGAGCTATCCCTTGCGAGACTTCGGTCCGTTCGCGGGAGGCGGATCTGGATATGGAGCCTTAATGGGCATAAATACCCCGGTCCGTCACAACCTAGCTTAATGGTGAACACAACCTTATGAATCCTAGATCCTCACAGCCAAGATCCTATAGCTTAGGGTCACAACTTAGCCTCTAATGTATCCTAGGACTTTATGAAATCCTAGGCTCTGCTACCACTCTGTCATGCCCCTGATTTTAGCAGCGGAATAAATCGGGAACATGATGAACAATCATGCATTCAGAAGCCATAGACAACTGGCTAATACTAGTAGGCCCACAATTCAATAATCAAAACTCCCTTTATTCATCATAAATGAATAATACAATCTCTAATGTCAAAATAAGAACAACTGTCTACTTACTAGTCTTATCTATCTCTTAAAAAAAGATAAAAATTACAATGATGACCAATCTCTCACTACTAGAATAAATAAAGACTCTCTAAGGTGTAATTATGCTCAGCACGCAATTCCATCATTAAGCTTTATTCCTCATCCTCGCTACCTGAAAATGTTAGGAAAGTAGGAATGAGCGCACTCATCCAATAGGATTTATATCTCAATGTGTGGGCAATGATATAAGTGCTTAATATTTTACTCAAGCAAGCACGAGTATAACAAACTAAATTACAAGCACAATAAAATCGATGACAAAGTGCTAGCAGGATAACAGGAAGATAGGAAAGTAGCAAGACACTAGATTCAAAATTTCAATGTGTAACTAGTGATATAATAACACAAACTAGTCATAACAAGGATGGATTCAAAAGGTGCTTTTCATGAGATGAACATGTACTTTGTTTCAATCAAGGATTAACAGATCACATATTAACAGTAGTAGAACATATGTCTGAATTAACAGACTAACAACACCATGATATAATAATGAGATGGGTCTGGAATAATTGACCAATAGTGCCACAAAAAAATAGTCAGATGTCTAGCTAAATCATAACAGCCAAAATCAATGCAAAATGCCAACACTGTCATTAGTCCCTGCAGTTTTTTTCAGGTGACTCTCTGCCCACAGGACTAGATTGGAGCCCTTTGGACACTCTTTGTGCCCGAAACAGTATGCATTTTCCAGTAGTGAGCACCCTAAAATTTTCATGATTTAAAATTACATATAAATTAGAAAATTGATAATTTAATAATATAAAAATAGTAATAACGTACGCACCATTATCGTACACATGAAAACATATCGGAAAATATCTTAAAAATCATAATTGAACTCTAAATAATATTTTTAAATGACTCATGAAGAGATTCAAGCAAAGAAAAATCCGATTATCCAAGTTTAAAGTGTTTTGCGACTTATTATTGTAATTCATAAAAAAGTTAAAGAATCATTATCACATGTACTTAGATGAGTCAAAAAATTAAATAAAAATTCTAGTTGGACTTCAAATAATATACTCTAATGACCCACCAATAAGTTTGGGGTAATAAAAATCATTTGGATCAAGTTTAAGAATTTTTGCAACTTATTATCATAACTAGAAAATAAGTTAAAAATCTATTATCACATGTATAAAACTAATTCAAAAAATGTTATAAAAATTATGATGGACACTCAACATCAATCCTTCACTACCCATCAAGAAAATTGGGCCAAGAGATGACTCTTGGGCCCTGAATAAATTTAAGATAGGAAAATAACCCAAAATTTAGAAATTCTAACTAAATGAGAATAATGGGTTAAATACTCACTCAATACACACTTATTGGATCCAAATTGAGCCCGATTTGTACGTAAAACTCAGAGTAAGGTTCCCTATTAGGTTTCCATCACCAATTGGGAGAGAAGTTTCCAAAGGATGGAAGGATTTCCCAAACTCGTACCTAAGAGCCTCCTAATCAAATTAGGAAACTAAAGACCCTTTTCTCTATAAATAAAGCCTCTCACTCCCATTGGACGACCCCTAGGGTTATTGAGGATGTGCTTGGAGGTTCTGGAGGCTTGGGATTCGTGAGAGGAAGGCTAGAGCAAGGAGAACTTGTGCATACCTTCAACTCAGATTTGTAGTGACCTGCACACAAGACAAGTCTTGTTCATCATGAAAGGTTAGTAAAACCTCTACCAAACCATGCAAACCATATACCCCTAGAAAGATCTTCGAGTTTAGTTTCTTATGAGACTATTTTCCCCAATTTATACCTAGTAGTATGTGAGTATTAAGCGTTCTTCTCTAACCTATCCAACTGTTTCTAGGAGGATGACTATTTCTTTTAACCCTATGGTAGGTTGTCTCTAAGCCAAAATCTAATTAAACTCGTACATGCTTGCATACATATGTATAGATCATGTTCTTATTATTTTCCCCAATTTTTATCATGTGAATTTCGTGGATTAAATCTTGCATGTTTAGAACATTGTACTGTTCTGTTAGAACCTTGATCTGTCTTACGAAATCTATATCTTTTATTTGAGTCGTTTTTAGATCAAGAACTCAACACAAAACTTGTTACCTTATGAGTTTAGTTTCATTTGACACCTTTTCGCCCAATTTTTATTGTCTATACAGAGAATATTAGCCCGAACATGAGTACTGTCTCAGATCTATGTAGACAGTCACAATATTTCTTATTACCCTACTAAACGACCACTACTTCTTGATTACTTGTTCTTTTACTTTTGCTAGGAAGTTTTCTAACTAACAACAGTGGTTTCATCTGATTTTGATCACTACACTAGTAATTTTGATTTCTTGTATCAAACCTAGGTTGAGTCGGAATAGGAAAACACCCCCTTAAGACCTCCCAACACCTAGATTCTAAAGACGACTTATTGACCTGTCACGTTCAGAAGGCAACAGGATCAGTGTCGCCTTCAAGCACAGAGAGCCAGTCAGCCTTGTTTCACCCGTTTTCGTCATTTGCTCATCCCATTTTCTCTGTGCGAAGTTAATTACTGCTAGCATGCATTAATCAACCCATGATTAAGTTGTAATTACCTTAACATGATAGTTAATGACCATATTCTCTACATGATGATTGCTTATACTTGCTTGCCTTGCTCTTAAACTTGCTAAAATAAAAACGACAATGTGTTAAACTTAATCATGTATGATTTGTTTCCTATTTTAGCTTTTTGGTTACTTGCCATAAACAGAGTTTCCATAATCGGATTTAGAAGATACTTAAACACGCACTTGAGCAATTCTCACTCGCGACTTGCGCACACACTTGCACGATAGGAAACCCCTTTTCTTGGCTTGTGGTGAACTCTCCATTGGATATTCCTTTTTCCGGACTAGTGATCCCTTGACTAAGGCCTCCATAAGTTTTCTCTGACCATGGATTCCCACATGGCCAACGAGTTAGTTGTACCACTAAAGTACTCAGAAGTTAGTGTGCACATATCTCTCTTCTCTTGATATTCTTGGCAAGATCTTTCTCCTCTCATCTTGATTTCTAGAGTACACCTTTGTTGAACATAAAACCAAGTTACTAATAAGTGATTGGACTAAATTGAAAACACGCCGTTATGATGCCAGATTGATGACGAATCTTGTTACATGCTATCTTATTCTTACTCGTGAACTTGACAATTTTGCTGGATCATTACTTATATTGTCTTGGCATTCTTACTTAAACCTAAATATCATGCCAATCTAACTATTACAATCTCTTGATTACATCTTGATATCTTGCACGTCACACTAGTCACGTTTTATTATCGTGGTTTAAATTGCATAGTTCATATCATGTTCATACCTTCTAGCTTTTAAAAATGTTAAATACTTATATCATTGCTGAAAGATGTAAATCCTACTGGGCGATTGCACTCATTACCTACTTTCCAACATTTTAGGAGAGCCAGAAAAACATGTGGAAGAACATGCATACATTGGGGAAGACTTGAAGTGATGAGCGAGCTTGCATCTTAGCAAATTTAGTTATGAGTCAAATGTTATAGCTTTTAGTAGTGAGTGTTAAAGAGAGCATAATAAATGTAGTAAAAAAGGTGGAAAGAATATATGCACTTTTCCTTTTCTTGAGTCAACTTATGTATCAAACCATATTTGAGTTAATGGAATAAAGTTAGTTTCATTTATTACTCTGAGTCGTGCATGTGTTGTGTGGTTTGTCTTGCTCGCTTGCTAGATGCTTATTCGCTGATTGTTCACATCTCAATTATTCCTTTCATTGTCATCTTTGGGATGTGACAATTTAGTGGTATCAGAGCTTAAGTACAAAATAGGGGGTCCTAGGTTTAAGTGATACCCAAGAACTTAGGTCATGGACATTACATATAGTGCCTAATGAGATTGGGAATAAGCTAGTTTCATAACTAAGCAACCGTACCCACAACTATTATGATATTTAATTGGTTGCTATCCTGTTCTTAGGAATCTCATTATTCCTTTTCAATGGCCGACAACTGAGCTCAGTGGCAGGCTATGCAAGAGACTATAGCAGGACTAACTCAAGCATTACAAAATGTTGTGCACGCTAGAGCTTAAGCTGGAGCTAGAAATGGAGCTGGCAATCTACATCATAGCTTCAAAATTCTGAATCCACTTCGCTTTTCCGGATCACTCGACCTGGATGAAGCTGAAAAGTGGATCGAAGAAATGGAGAAAACTTTTCAAGTAATGCAGTGCACTGAGCGGGAGAAGGTCCTACTGGTGACCTTCCAACTGAACAAGGACATCATAACATGGTGGAAGGCCACATCGGCCCATTTACGCAATGTTAATGAACTAGAATGGGAAGGATTCCTATAATTATTCTGAGAGAAATATTTCTCAGAGTGAGTGCAAGAAAAGAAGGCGGCCGAGTTTGTCGCGTTGAAACAAAGGGGATTGTCTGTGGCCAAATATGAGGCCTAATTCTCTCATTTGGCTCAGTATGCCCCACATCTGGTGGGCACAAAAAATCTGAAGGCTCATAGGTTCATGGATGGGCTGGGGCCCGTATTTATTGAGAAGCTGGGACCACTCAACATCCGTATTTACACGGAGATGGTCCAGTGGGCTCAACTAAGGGAGGATACCCTGGTGAAGCTGGAGAGATTCAAAGGGAAAAAAGTAGTAATGCCAATTTATGTAAAGAAGGAAGCACCCCACACTGCTGGGACTATTCACCCTGGAAACAAAGGTAATAAGAGGTCGAATGGGGGAAACGATGTCAACAATAATAAGAAGATCAAGGTGGAAGAGCAATCAATCATGGAGGATTGTAAATTTTGCAATAAGCCGGGACACCAAGCGGACGAGTGATAGAAGAAGGCCAGAGCTTGTCTGTGTTGTGGAAGCCGTGATCACCGCATTCCTAACTATCCCATGCTAAAAGATCAGGCCGGGAGAAACCAAGTTGTGCCCAAGCGACAAGGGCATTTCAATGCTGTGATCCAGGCAGAACTCCTAGAAGGAGATATGGTGAAAGATGCTAGTTTTGCTAATCCTCTAGACTTGTCTTATAATACCTTTCTTACTAATATATTCCTAAGTGGGGGAGACACTAGGGGGAAAATTCAAAATAACTTGATAGTCTTACCAAAGCTAATCATGTGAATTAAGGTGGAGTATTGTTAACCGTAGAAGAAGGAAAGAGTTGGAAGGAATTAGATGATAATATAAATGATCCATAGGTGGAAATAATTAGCACCTATGGCAATAAGGGTACATGAATGTGGATACAAGTGGGAATTTATGGAAGATCGGATCTTGAACCAAATCGAGAATCTGGTTACCAAGTTCACCTGCCAATTGGTATGAATTTGGGGACCAAATTTTTTTAAGTGGGGAGGATGTAGCACCCTAAAATTTTCATGATTTAAAATTATAGATAAATTAGAAATTGACAATTTAGTAATCTAAAAATAATAATAACGTACGCACCATTTCGTATATACGAAAACACATCAAAAGTTTTTGTAAAAATCATAATTCAACTCTAAATAATATTTCTAAATGAATCATGAAGAGATTCAGGTGAAGAAAAATCCGATTAGCCAAGTTTAAAGTGTTTTGCGATTTATCATCCGAATTCATAAATAAGTCAAAAAAATTATTATCACATGTACTTAGATGAGTCAGAAAATTAAATAAAAATCATAGTTGGACTTCAAATAATATCCTCTAATGACCCATCAAGCAATTTTGGGCAAAATAAATCATTTGGACCAAGTTTAAGAATTTTTGTGACTTATTATCATAGTTAGGAAATAAGTCGGAAATCTATTATCACACGTATAAAAATAATTCCAAAAATGTTATAAAAATTATGATGGACTCTCAACATCAATACTTAACTATCCATCAAGAAAAGTGGGCTAAGAGATGACTCTTGGGCCATGAATAAATTCAACACAAAAAAATAACATGAAATTCAGAAATTCTAAGTAAATAAGAATAATGGGTTAAATACTCACCCAATACACACTTATTGTACTCTAAATTGAGCCCTTTAGATCCATTAGAGTCGCAAGACCCACTTAGCGCTAGACATAACATAATAGTACGAGCAATAACAACTCAATGGTAGCAACAATGTACTTTCAAGAGTTTAAGAATATCACGTCAAGATGTTCAGGACACTAGTAAGATCTTGTCACGAACAATGTTCACTAGTAGTTCGAGACTATCATGTCAAGATAGAGCAAGTTTCAAGAGTAAAGTATCACGAACACGATAGTTAAGGGGACAAACGGACAATATAATGGCGTGTTTTTAGTTCCATAAACATTTAGTGTCTTAACAAAAGTGTAAGGCGGATGATATATCTTACACGGAACATGGTGCTCGCTATCTCCAGGGAACTTCATGGTACAACCATCTCAATCTCTATGATGGAATCCATAGAGTACGGAGATTTATGGAGGTCTTAAGAAAAGGTCCCTACTCCACCAAAAAGAATATCCAGTTAGAGAGGTTCCAAAACATCAAGAAGGGTGTGCCTAAGGTGTGCAAGTGTGAAGTGTCGTAACTCGGAAATTTTCCTAATCGTGCGTACGAATAATGGTCGATCGTGTCAATATCAGAAAGCATAAAAAATAAGGAAAGTCCAAATTCGGAAAGTCTTCAATAATGGTCGATCATGTCAATATCAAAAAGTATCATTCATAGTTTTACATTGTCTTCTTCGCTGCAGTTAAAATTTTTTCGGGAAGGAATTGGTTCCTTTGGTGATGCTTCAACAATTGCATCCCAACAAAGGCTTGACCTAGGTATATACAATTCACATATGAAAGCTAAAGAATGTATAACGACGAACAATTTGTAACTAATAATACTCATCTTTCCTTGTGGCAAAAGAGTGGTGGCTTAGTTATGGGAGAAGTGCACCGACACTTAGAGATATTGCAATTAAAGTTTTATCACAGACTTCATCTTCTAGTGGTTGTGAGAGAAATTGGAGTACGTCTGCTCTAATTCATACCAAGTTGAGGAATCGACTGTGTCACAGAAGGTTAGACAACTTGGTGTACGTGTGCACTATAATATAAAGCTCAGCCTGAAACATATGCAGCTGGATGCCAAAAAGGGGGAGGGATACTATGATCCCACAGACATGTCTTACCTCAGGGATGATGAAGGCCCAATGTTGTCATGGGTTTCTAGGTTCACTATAGAATGGGAGGAGATGAAGCTTGATGAGGAGGCCGACGATCTAGGAGATCTACTCCGGTCAAAACATCTTGGCTTCTATTATTGAGAGAATGAAGGCAAGTGCAGATGCTAGGGGTGCCGAAGATGAACATGTGATACAGACTCATCATTCAGATTCAGAAGTTGACTTAGATGATGCTATTGTCGTAGGCAACAACACCAAAGTTGAGAGAGGGCCTACTAGCTGAATGCACTACGAGATAGACACATCAGATCTAGATTGGTTGATTCATCCTAGAGCTCCCCCCATACTCAGTCAGCAGCTCCCCCTTCTTCTCGGCCTAGAGGCCAACCAGTTCAAAACAACAAAGGAAGAAGGATGCTTAACGGGGAGGACCACCGAAGAAATCTGGATGGACAACAAAGATTTTTGGTTCCAAGCAAAGGAAGAGCACGCAACAATAAAATCCCCTTGACATTGCAGATGCCACCATAGTGGATGACTTAGATGTGACTCTTTCGCCATTTAAGCCATCTCAGAGATAAAGTAATGGCATGCACTTTATAGGTGAGACTGAGTTCACGCATGCTACCCAGGACAACAAACATCATGGTGCTTCACAAATGTCACAAAGAAGGTGAAAAGCAGATGACAAAGGGTGGCATATAGGGCCTGTAGACTGTGGCAGCTATCAAGGCATTCTATCAGATTTTGAGAGATTGAGAACACATGATGACACAATGTTTGAGGTGCCATTGATGGTCATAGTTTCCTTTCAGGGCATGCACAACTGGATTTATATGCACATTATCATGGGTATGGTGGCTATTATGCTTCTGGATTCCAGTATGGGGATGATGGTTCGTACATGCACATTCCGATCATTCCACCACCAGGGCCTACAATAGTGCACCAAAAAACACGCCAATATATAGAATATCAACATATGTACGAAGACGTGTATCAAAATTACATGTCTTACACTTATTATTTGCGCTTTGTGGAGAGCACGTATAATGTGAGATTGTTTGGGATGGAAGTTATACCCTCTACTACGAAGATTTTGTGGATATACATGCTCAAAATGATGAAGAGGATTAGGTAAAAAAATTCATTACTTTCTAATATTCGTATTTATATGTTAAAGAAGATAGTGTTAATTTTTAATTTTTCGTTTAGATGACCATGAGAAGAGTTTGAGAAAAAGACAACCATTTAAAGAAAGAGGTCACATTGGGTAATATGACCATTTCATTTGCTTTATATGAGTCGATGTTATACTAATGAATGAAAACACTATATGAAATCATCTAGAACTATTATTATGTGAAAAGTGAAATGTGAACTACTTTGAATGAGATTTTCATAGGTTTCCATTGTGAAATGTGATGCTTATGTAATTTAGAATCATGCTTATGTATACTTTAAAAATCGGTCGATCGACTTGAGATTTTCGCGAGTCTTGGTACGGTCGATCTGTTGGGCACAAAATTGGTCGACCGATTCACCTAGTGAGCACCCCAGGCACCTAGTAGACTAAAGTTCAAATTGGTCCACTGATTTTGCTTGATCAATTGATCAATTTCTGTCAGGGTGACATCTAGATCCCATGGTCTATTAGTGACGAAAATCGATCAACCAACGTGAGATTTTCGATCGATCGATCCCACGATATAGATCATATCGTACTGTGCCAGGGCAAACTTGGCATGACCGAGTTGCCCGACACGACAAGCCTTGCTTTTGCCCAACTATAATGTAAAGGAAGTTTTGCATATATAGCCCTATTAGAATCTAATTGCTTGAAAATCCATTATATATTGGCCTTACATGTATCTCTTATGTATTAACGTGTTGTGATGAAAGTGAAACATTTCATTGATGGAAAACAACTTGTGGAATAATTTTAGGACTTTTTGCGTATATACTCTTGTTATAAGTCTAATTATGTAAAATCATTCTATATTAATATTTGTATATATGTATATATATCCTTCTTATGTATTAAAAATATCTTTAGAGATCTCACTATTATTGACCATGGCGAAATTGAAATTTTTTTATAAAAGAGTTTTTTACAAATATTGAGGGTTATTTTAGACATTTCTTTGTTAAAGATGTCTTGCTATTTAAGTGTTCGTCAACTCAACATTATACTTTCCACCACGATAGGTTATGATGAGGTGTCTCAGGATTTTTTGGGCATACATGCAAATACAAATGCTGGATAATTTTCACGCAATTAGACTTTTAATAAGAATGCACATGCAAAAGCCATTTTTTATAATGGAGTTTTTTACAAATAGTTAGGGTTATTTTTGACCTTTTATGCTAAGGATATCCAACCATTGACTTCGGTTAACGAAATATTTCACTTCCATCATGGCCAGCTACGACAAGGTCTCTTAGGACATTTTTAATGCATAAGAGGGGCATACATGCAAATGCAATGTAGGATGGATTTTTCATGAAATTAAACTTCTAATAGGGATACATATGAAACAGCCCTAATATAAAGGTCATGATATAGTACATTATATTCATCTGATAGTGCACGGAGATGTTAACATAATTTTTGGGCTTAAAAAGGACTGAAAAGTTGGCAATATGGAATGACTTTTATTGGCAGAAAATCATCACTTCTTTATTCATAGAAGATCGTATTTAGTCATTACCAATCCATTGGCATGGATTTCCAAGGCCACATCATTTTCTCTTCTGTATACAAGTCTACCTTTTTCAAACAAGGTTAAGTTTCATCAAAAAGGAAATCTTTGAGATATCAGAATGAGAAAAGCACCTATGGATAGTTTACACTTTCGTTGTTCTATACTCAAATGTCTACCGACCACTTTCTTGGTACTAGTGAGTAAGATTAAACTAACGAAGGTCAAAATGTCAAATGACAAATACTTTATTTTGAACATTTACGCTTAACATCTAAGAGAAGACTTCGTTCTTTCTTTAGAATCTTTTTCCTGCTGCACTATTAAGAAATGTAGATTGAAGTTTTATCCTACCGGCCATGCAAAAAGCAAGAAGCAAAACTTCTATTCCTGCACATGGACGAGGCAAGAATCGCAGCACAAGGAGCAACAAGTGACTGCTTCACCTGAAGATCTATGTGAAGACTCAAGGCAACCCATTTGAAGTACTTTAAATATAAGACTATTGCGTTGAGAAGATAAAACAAGTGAAAATTTCCTTCTTCCTCCAAAGCCTAAATTGAGAAATCTTTGCAAGAAGAGTTCAACTCGGGTTCAACAACCATTGTTCATGTTCTTTGAACTTCGTCAGCTGATACAACATCTTCTTGCCCTTCATTTAATTCATTCTTGACTCTTAGCATTAGCATTTGTTTGTGCTTATATTTGCCACATCCTTCTTGTAAAGAAAATATTTAGTTTGTAATTAGCAATCTTGTGTAACAATATTATACTTCCTTTGTGAAGTGTGGGGCCGATATAGATGTATTCCCCTTGGTGAAGGGAAGACCTATATGTGGGTACCCTAGGTGGCTGTACTCCCCTTGGTGACAGGAAGACCTGTATATGCGTAGCACTATGTGGCTATATTCCCCTTGGTGAAGGGAATACCTACGTATGGGTAGCACTAGGTGGCTGTATTCTCTTTGGTGAAGGGAAGACCTACATGAGGATGATCACTAGGTGGTTGCATTCCATTTATGTCAATGAAAGACTTGAATGCGGGTATGCACCAGGTGATTGTACTAGTGGCAATTTATTGTTAGTGAAATCTCAAGACATATCCCCTTAAGGGCTGGATATAGTGCTGAGTGGTTCAACTCTGAATTAGGATAAATCTATTTGCCTCTATTGTGTGGCTGTTTTATCTTGAACTTTATGTTCATTATCATTTTAACTCCATAATACAATTCGATTAAGACTCATTCACTGCCGTCTAGGTCTTCATGGCTTGGGCACCAATAATTCCATGAGTAGAAAGAAAATAGAGAATTGTGATGACAAATACTCTTGTGCATTATCAAATTGAAGAGTTTTCAATAGAACTAGAAAGTTAAGTTTTTATTTCTTGAAAAAATTATTGAAATACATCAAATACTTGTGAGCAACTCTTCAAAAGATACACTCATGTTATGTGAGAGTGTCACTAATGAAAGTGACTACAAGACTAGTACATGTTAAAGCTGCCATCAGGATTCTCTCTCTAGACCTTTCTAGAGAGAGAAGCTACAATTTGCATCACTGAGTTTCACTTCTTTGTGGCCTTCGTCGGCAGATTTTGTCACCGGCTCGGGTGGTTTGTCTCCAGCTGTGGTGGTTTTCATCGCCAGCTCTCCAGTAGACTTGTAACTGGCAGTTCTATCATCCCCCATAGATGGTTCTCGGGGGGGGGGGGGGGAGCACTGAAGGTGGCTCTTCCCCCCAACCGCCTTCTTTATCCTCCCTGCTATCTCCATTTTTTCTTTCTCAACTAGTTTTTTCTTCTTCTTCTTTTGTCTTCCTAGTTCTACCTCTAGTCCAAGCCCATACTTCCTCTCCTAGTGCTACCTCCACCTGCATGTTTCCCTTCCCACTGTCTCCCCCCCCCCCCAAAATCCAACCCCTTCGAGGCTCTTCCCCCACACACCCTCTCCTCTCTTCCCCCGGTCCCTTCTTCTCCGTTCCCCCAGATTCCCCACATTGCTCCTTGTCCATCTCTGTCTGTAGATCGGCCTTCTCCGCTCACCTCTCTTCACCCTTCACCATCTTGCGTCGTCGTTCACCGCTCATGTCCTTTGCCACCGCCACTCCCTTCCTTCAACACTAGCCTTCATCCTCCATCCCCTTCTTAATTTCTTGCCACCCCCTCCTTCCCCTCTAGCCCTTCCCTTTGTCTATGATCTGTAGCTTTAGGTTGTGATTCTCCCCTTTTTAGCCGTTTCCTCCTTTTTCTAGGTCTTTTAGTCTTTGTGGCTGGCCTCTTTGTCTTCTCTATAGTGCTCCTCAGTTTCGCCTTCCTTCCCACCTTCCTAGAACTTTTACCCCTTGCCCTCCACCCTATCCGTCTCTCCTTTTGATCCCTGGTATTAGATCTTTCTGGTGATCGATCCTCCGACCTTAGTCCAAGCACATTATCTTGTGTGAAATATTATTGTGTTACTGCCCCTTTGGAGGGTTGCTCCACCATTCTAGATTCCCATGTCCCTAAACCTTTAGATCTCCCTAGTTTGGGGTTGTGGAGATTGTGGGTTAGTTTGTGTATGCGGGAAAATCAGTACATTTTGTGGCAATGTACATCTTCTGAGCTCCTTCTCTACCGTAGCTACTTGATCGAAGTGTAGCCTCTTTGTTCCAAAGCAAGACTAGAATCTCTTGTGAATGGGGTGTCTTTCCTCTTTTGCAGGGCGAAGTTTGTTCCTGGATGTGTGCTCCCTAGTGTTGTGTCTTAGTCATATATCCTGCCTTTTGAGGATGATTTTGTATTTTGTGTTATTTTCACCCTTGCAAATCTCTTTGGTGTAGGAGCCTCCTCAAAGATTATGCTATTTGTACTAGTTTCTATCCAATGAAATGGAGCTTTAGCTTTGCCTTCCCATTCGAAAAAAAAAAAAAGAAGACTACAAGAATAGGACCCCATATATCATTGTGAATGACCTCAAATAGGGAGGAGCATTGTTTATTTATATGAGAAGGAAAAGACACACGATAATCCTTGCCAAGATCATAAGCATCACACTCAAAATGGGACAAATTAGAAGGTTCAGTAATAAGGGGATGAAGTTTCGTTGAAGTAGGTTGACCTAGGAGACAATGCCAATGATATGGATAATCTTACGTGAGAACCAAAGAGGTAGTAGAAGGCTAGCCATCAGTGTAACGACCTGGCCTCCCAGACCCCTGCGAAGGACCTCAGAGCCCGCGCCACTACCCACGGATCCGAAGACCTGGAAGGGTTAGAAGAATAGTCTAGTGAGATAAGCACTGAATTCAAATAACTATAACAAGATATACAAAAGTCTATAAAACACATTTCAAATAAAAGCACATGTATAGGAATAAAGGTGCAGTCCTTAAGGAATATACCCGAGGACTTGCAAAACACAACTCTTAGCTCACTCCAGTACAAGATCTCTCACACTCTTTTTCTTACTGCTGCTGGCAACACACGACGCCATTAACCACCTCCATAATGCTCCGGCACCAAGCTCCTGTGACAATGAGCCCCTATCTAAGGAGAGTAGGGGGATGAGCCTCGCGAATAAGACCCAATAGGGATTACCAGTCCCTTATCGGCTAGAGCAGTAGAAACTCCAGAAAATAGTAAACTAACTACACTAGAAAGTAGTATCAAGGAAACAACGACACTAGCTACTACAAAATAGCAAAAATAGAACAATACCACGACCACCAACTAGGGTCGGACCACACATGACTCTTGTAGAACCAATGGAGTTGAGCACCATATGAAAGTAGCCCTCGGTGCACACACCGAGACAGGGAGCACACAGGAACCACAGAGCAACCACATAAGAACAGAGTCTCACCATACAAGCACGACCAATCCAGAACCCCATGAGGTCGAGAAGACACACCACAAGGTCGACACACCACACACAGACATGCACATGGGTCACCATGAATGAACACCCAAAGAGCAGAGACACTAAGAAAGCATTGAGTTGGAAGCTACCCTACACCATCCCTCACTACACTGACCAGGGATAAAGACACACTCGCTCCAACCCTCAGGCTGTTGGCAAGGCTAGGGGCCCAACTCAGAGCGAGAACGAGAACACGACACACAAACCATGATGCAACGGGAAGCACAATGCACCATGACTAAGTGCCAAACCCAAACAGCACCCTCAGAAGCTAGACACCTCTAGACTACAGTCGTCGTGTAGGCAAGGGCAGCAGATCACACATGAAAACATGTCGCAAGGGAAATGCTGCCACAAGAACAACAACCATGCCACTGCCACTGGCATTCAAGAGCGCCCATAGGCTACTCACTGCTCGCTAGTCGGCTCCTACCATAAGAGCACACAATAAGAACAATAACTGTAGCCTGGCCAAGCTACGACCCCACGCCTGGCAACCACTATGTGGCTCCAGAACCATGTAGGGAGAGGCAGTAGGAGAATGGACTATCTGGGCCACGCTGGGATGAAACTCCACAACCACCTCGGTGTCCCACCCCAGCCAAGAGAGCTCTACAAATGACTTTACGTCGTTGTCCAACCATCATTTTCCCCTCTACTCTAGATCACTAAACTCGAGCACACTCATAGTTTGGAGTACTCCCTCAACGGGCTCATGATGACGGGGGTCCCAAAGAATGGTAACAACCTCTCAAAGGGACAAGCCCTCGAGTGCCAAGCACTGGATGAACAGAGAACAGGAGAGGCAAGCACAATAATGAAACATGCCACACAGCTGGCTTGTAACCCTCGACAATCCTAGCAAGCACGAGGCACGCACAGACCTACTTCTCGAGACTCTAGAGAGGGTCGTCGGCCAACACAAGTACATGCAATTCAACTAGAAACTCGATACACCGAAAGGAAGGGTACATGGCGGCACAGAAAGTCGGAAAGCGGCACAACGACTGTCGCCACCAGCTTGGATAGTCAGTGAGTCGCCTCCATAGCATGACAACCAAGGCGCCATCTCCAACTGAGAGCACGACATGGTAAACCATCACGTCCTTCATTTGAAGGCTAAAATTTGAGAGGAATAGGCCCCAGAGTCCACATCCAACGCCCGATACTAGAAATACGGGAAAACACATCGACAACCAACCAAGAATTGAGCGGGAACCCCAACTCAGTTCACACAGACACCGACCACCCTTACCCAGCTACAAATAGGGAGAAATTGGCAGCAAAGTAAATGCGTTGGAGGAATAGGCCATGACATAAGCACGTCCGGCCACCCCATCATGACATAAATGCATCAGATGGGCTCGCGGTGACACTAACGCATCAAGTCGCACACATGTCTTCTTTGGTAATGCGTCACCCAAGGTTGACGCGTAATCAGTGCAAAGGTAGACCTCAAGATGGAGCATCCCAAGGGTCAGCCACACACAACAAAACACACCATGCAAGAGAGGGGAGTTCGGGGATGTAGCACCCCGGAAGAAATTTAGTAATTTAAAATTTGAATAAATGGAAATAAAGGATTTTCATATTATCGGAGTATTTAAAACATACGTACCATTATCGTATGTGCAAGAAAAAATCAAAACATTCCATGAAAATTATAAATCAACTCCAAACATTATTCCTAAATATTCCATGAAGAAATTCGTGCAACGAAAAATCCGATTGACCAAGTGTATGTCACATTGTGACAAATTATCCAAATTAGGAAACTAGGTCGGAAAACCGTTAACATGGAAATACGACACGACCATAAATTAAATAAAAATGTTGGAGAGACTTCCAACATTATATATTGATGACCCATTATCAGAATTGGGCCAATGGACAACATTTGGCCCAAAAATCAAATGAAGCAAGAAAATGCATGGAAATTCGCAACTCTAAATAAGCTGAAAATGGAAGGAGCCAATTAGGGTACAATGGGATGCAATTATGCACTCTTGGCAACCCAAATTTGTGCCTAGCCATCCTTGGCAATTTCTTGGTGGCCAAGACACTCCAATGGGGGAAGAGATCTTCAAAACATGGAAGGGGGCATGCTAAAACTGCAACTTTGCCTTGTTGTAATAGGACTTCTAAAAGTCGGACGAGTTTTTACATCTTGTTGGGGTCGTGTGGAGGAGTTCTTGGTGGCTGGGGAGCAGGAGATCGAGCACACCAAGCCCTTCTTCTTCCCCATTGCGTCTGCTTTGACCTGTGCAAACAGTCCACTTGGAGTCGACCAAAGGTAGGCCAAACCTAAACCACATCGTGCAAGGCTTATACCCCTGGAAAGAGGGTCAAGTCTAGTTCCTAAAACGACTAGAATGCACAATTTTCATGCAGTATACTGGGGGTATTAGGCGTTCTCCAACTAGTGGTCCGAACAAGGGTTTTCTAGAGAACGAAACTTCCTCAACCCAGAAGGTAGGTTTTCGCGAGCCAAACTTTAACAAATCATATATCAATGTGTAGATCATCAAGTCTAGTTTCATTTCCAAGTGGTTTCATCGAATTCCAATGAGTACATCTTGAGTTATAAGCGTTTTTCCAAAGTCGCGCATGATAGGGACTTTTTACATTCATCTAGATTTTTCTCACATCCCAAGGCCGTTTTAAATTATTTAAAAATCATAGTTCTCTCCTAATCCATGTTACCAACAACTTTCGTGTTGACACTTTCGCCGCAAAAGCCCTAGTATAGAAGATATAAGCGTTGCATGGATCGAGCACCTGTGTTTCTGCATTTTCTGTGTTTTCGGGCTGATGTTTGAACCGCGTCCGGTCCAGGCGACACAATTCCAGCACCTGGTATCACATCGACCTTGGCCGACGTGATTCAGTAAATCACGACCATCAGGTACGACGTGATTCAGTGTCTGACCAGTCAACGACGCGCGTGAGACTTCGCGCCACATGGGAGTCTGTGCATGTTTGAACCGCGGCAGTATTCCCCGACGCGATTCAGGCAGTTTTCCCGCCCATTGCCTTATTTAACGATTTCTCATGAACACGTCGGGGTCCTCCGACGTGATTCAAGTATGAACGCAGCCACCAAGGTGGACGCGATTTAGGCTCTTCACCGAACTCAGGCATCGACTGTACAACTTGATATGAAGTGCGTCCACTGTGTCGGACGCATATTTCAGGCTTATCCGAGGACTGTTTTACATGGTATTAAGTGCATGATTTGCATATCTTGGTTATGATCATTTCATGAGGTCTGTTTAATGGCTTAAAGTTTATTAACCCATTAAAAGCTATAATTACCCGAATGTTATTCTAAATGCTCTTAATGATGTGACCATTCATGCAACTATTGATTTACTCTTTCTACTATTCTATCTTGCAAAAATGAGAATTATTATATTAAAATATTACAAACCATGTTTAGTTAATTGCATATTCTCATCTCATGTTAGCATGTTAATTGTTTTCCGCAAGTTTGAAACCGATGGATGTGGATTGAGATACGTACATCACTACACACTTGCACATATAGGCAGCCCTCTCTTGGGGATTTGGAAGCTCTCTATCGGTCATTCCGTATCGGTAGACTGACGACCTTTTCTCTAAGACCTTCGTAAATCTCCGTACTCCGTGGATTCCCTCATGGAGACCGAGTTGGTTGTACTATTGAAGTTCCCTGAACATAGCGTGCACTTTCTCTCTCATCTTGTTGTCGTGAGTGTGATTTATAATCTAGACTTAAGCCATTAATGTAAAGATTGAACTAAAGTATAAATTGTGCCGAAATTTTCTCTTGACCATTGTTATCATGAAATCATGTTCACATTAATTACTGCTTGTTCTCATCATCATCATGAACATGACATTACACATGCTTACATCTTGAAACTCTCATTGGCCATTATTAATAATTGTGGGTATCTACATTTAAAATTGAAATGAGATGCTGACCGGGCACGACGAGTGTCCAAGGGCTCCAGTCTAGCCCCAATGATGGAGAGTCATAAATATACTGTTAACCATAGGGTATAATGATTACTGGCGTTGCATCTGCGCTGGGAGTACTTGCGTGTTGAATGCTAGATACAATAACCACATACACGTGTCCTAGTGTGCATTTCAAGGTGAATATTTCCTTGGTGTGCATTAGTGTCTTCGTGCTTGATTAGTGTTACATGATCGTGCTCGTGCTCATGCTTACTTGCTTGCGTGATATGGCCATCCTGCATTTATTGCAATTAAAGTGATATCTTGCGTGCTTGTCACATGCCTCACTATTGATAACTCTTGCTCGTTATATCGTTCTAGATCTTGTTCTATCATGATCACTCTATCTAGCTTGTTTCATGTATCATGTTTTTAATGAGTTTTATTTGTACATGCATATCATGACAATCGTGCTTACCTAGTTCTAAATTGTTAATCACTTATATCATTGCCCGCACATTGAGATATAAATCCTACTGGGTTAGTTTGCTCATTCCCTACTTTTAACCATTCTAGGTGACTATGAAATACAAGAAGAGGAGAAAGTCGAGGATGGGAATGCATCCGAGTGATGAGCGTCCCAACACTTGACTCTATCTATAGTTAGTTTGCTTTGAGTGTTAGATTCATATAGTAGGTAGTGAGGAATAAATATACTTTTCCTTTTATTGAGTCTTAGTCCTGTATTAGTTCATTCGAAACAAAGAAATGTGATTTGAATACAATTTCAATTGAGTTAATTATTTGGGCCCAATTATGATGTGTGTTGTTATACTCTTAGTGCTTGCTAGCTAGAGGCTTATTTGCCGACTGTTCACGTCTCAGAATATCGACTCAAATTATCCGAATTAATATCTGCTACGTAATTCTTGAGACGTGACAGTTTAGTGGTATCAGAGACTAGGAAACAATAGGAATATTATGTCCTAGGTTTAAGTGACACAATAGAAACTTACGTCATGGAAATTACATATAGTACCTGGTGAGAATGGGTAGAGACTGGGAATATGTTAGAATGAACAAAACACTCCTACCCATGGACTCTTATAATGTATCTAGAGACATTAATTGGTTTCTATCCTTTTCTCAGGAACCCTCATAACTCTTACACTCAACTGCAATGGCTCGCAATCAGTGGCAAGCTATGCAAGAAATCGTAGCCAGTTTGACCCAAGCATTACAGAATGTGGTTCAAGCTGGAAATCAGGCTGTTGCTGCTGCTAGGAATGGAGCCAGTGATCTGCACTGCAACTTTAGGAGTTTGAACCCTCCTCGTTTCTCGGATCCCCTGATCCAGACGAAGCAGAGAATTGGCAGGAAGAAATAGAAAGGATCTTCCAAGTTATGCAATGCACCAATAGGGAGAAGGTGGTTCTATCCACTTTTTAATTTACCAAGGATGCCCGAGCATGGTGGAAGGCCACATCAGCCCATCTACCTAATGTAGCTGAACTGGAGTGGGCTGATTTCCTAAAGATTTTCCTAGGAAAGTACTTCTCGGAGAGGGTCAAGGAGAAGAAGGCGGAGGAATGTCCGTGGCTGAGTATGAGGCTCAGTTCGCGTGTTTGGCTGTGTATGCCCCACATCTGGTGGGAACAGAGAGATTGTAGGCAAATCGGTTCATGGATGGGCTCAGGTTCATGTTTATCGAGAAGCTCAGACCTCACAACATTCAAAACTACACTGAGATGGTCCAAAGAGCCCAGCTGGTAGAGGATACCATGGCCAAAGTAGAAGGCATGCAGGGGAAAGACAACTCAAAGCCAGTCTTCATCAAGAAGGGAGCACCTAATACTGCTCCAACTTTCCGTAACAACAACAACTTTAACAACAACAACAAGAGGCCGAATGCTGGAAGAGACAATGTTGTAGACAAGAAGGTCAAGGTAGAAGGAAGGCAGTTTGCTTAGAACTGCAAGTTCTGTGATAAACCAGGGCACCGAGCTGAAGAATGCTGGAAGAATCTCGGCGCGTGCTTAAGATGTGGTGGTCATGACCACCGTATTCCTGTCTGTCCAATGCTGAAAGACCAGCCAGGCAAGGCCCAGAATGTACCACAGCGTCAGGGACACCTTAATGCTGTCGTAGAAGCTGACCTACCTGAGGAAGGGGGTATGGTGGAAGGTACCATTTCCATACACTCTCAACCTGCTTTTGTGCTTATCGATACTGGAGCTGCATATTCATTTATTTCAACCACATTTGCAGCAACTCTACCTATCAAACCTGTACCTCTGAAATCCAAGATCACCGTAGCCTCTCCACTTGGCTCAGAATCTAAACTCACACACTACTTGCCAAAATGTGAAACTATAATTGGAGGACACAATCTCCCTGCCGACCTCATCTGTTTAGACATGAAGGGTTATGATGCCATACTGGGTGTCGATTGGCTAATTGAATATGATGCCGATGTAAATTTTCATCATAAAAGGGTCACCTTTAAAAGACCAAACCTTCCAACTCTATCACTACTTGGCACCCGTTATCATAAACACCCTATCTTGATATCCTCCATAAAGGCTTCCAAGCTGATCAACCAGGGTTGTGACGCTTTCCTAGTTTCAGTCATGGCAACTGAAAAGAAGAAACCAACCCTAGAAGACATTCTCATAGCCAGAGACTATCCTGATGTATTCCCAGAGAAATTACCTGGTATACCACCTGAGTGGGAGGTAAACTTCACCATCGAGTTACTCCCTGGGGCAGCCCCTGTTTTCAAAGCTCCATATCGCATGTCCCCTGTTGAATTGCAGGAGCTAAAGAGGAAGATCCAAGAATTACTAGATCAAGGCTTTATTAGGCCTAGCACATCCCTGTGGGGAGCGCCAGTATTATTTATCAGAAAGAAGGACGCGACAATGAGGCTATGCATTGATTACCGTTAGTTAAACCAGTTGACAATAAAGAACAAGTATCCACTGCCCGCATCGATGAACTGTTCGATCAGATCTCTGGTGCACAATATTTCTCCAAGATAGATCTAAGATCAGGCTACCATCAACTGAGAATAAAGGAAGAGGATATACATAAGTCTGCATTCCGGAGTAGATATGGTCACTATGAGTTCGTGGTCATGCTGTTTGGTTTAACAAATGCTCCAGCGGCTTTCATGCAACTAATGAACAATATTTATAGGCCATAGTTAGACCAGTTCGTAGTGGTGTTCATTGATGACATCCTCATTTACTCCAAGTCTAAAGAAGAACATGAAGAACACTTGAAGGTTGCTCTGCAAGTGCTTAGAGATAATCAACTCTATGCAAAACTTAGTAAGTGTGAATTCTGGATGGAGGAAGTGTCTTTCCTTGGCCACATCATATCCAAGGAGGGATGTAATCATGGGGATTGTGCTTCCCCTCGACAGGTAAATGGGTGTTAAATCTAATAGCATGAAAGATAGGAATGTGATCGCCACCTAGAGTATTGACAAATGAAAAGAAATGTATAGGCTAATTGCTCTAGGAAAGGGAGAGAGAGAACGGAGGAATACCTGATGTCGCGGTCCTCCTGACGACCGCGGCCATTCTGATGAAGCGTCAGTCCTGGTAGACGCGTTTCTTGTCACGTTGCCTTCCTCCGTCGCGTTTTCTTCTTGTGCGGGAGATGGTGAGTAGGACCTCCTTCCCGTCCTTCGGCCGACCAGAGGATGAGAGCTCCTCGTAGAACTTCGCTTGAATGCCTGCCAATCAAAGAGAGAAACAACAAAATCCCTATTAGAACATGATTAGTGTAGTATTTGCTCTAAAAATGAAAGGAAATGAAACAACATGAAGGGAACGAACCTGGGGGTGGTTTTAAACCCCTAGGGAAAGGGAAAAAACGTGGGAGGAAAAGGAGTGCAATCTATCTAGGAAATAAAATAACAATGCATGAAGAAATGAGGAAAAGGAGAGAGGAGAAGGTAAGCCCCATTGGGGCGACTCCTGGCTTGATGGATGTCCCAAATGTCGTCCAAAGGCTTTAGGGAGATGTTGGAGTCGCCGTTCATGCGTTCCTTGCTCCGTTCATGAAGAAACGAATGAATTTTGTAGAACAAGATGTGAAAGGAAATGGTGGGGATGTGAGGGCTACGAGTCTAAGCATGGACCAGAGAGAATTTTGGCAGCCCTTCGAGGTGAAAAATGGGGTCCCCCCATCCTTCAAGAGAGGCCTTGCTTTTATAGAGCCTTTAAGAGATAATATCTCCTTAGAATGAGAATTAATTAAAATGGGAGATAAACCTCACCCAAAATCGAATGGAGAGTCCTTGGGGTCCTCAAGGAGAGTCTCTAGGGCCCAAATCTCGCCCAAGGGGTTGAGATATTCCCTAGGGATAAAGATAAACCCATGGGAGGATAAATAGGAGGTGGTTGCGGAGGCCTGCATGCGCAGCTGCTGTCGCGGCGTATCGTAGGGTCGCGTCATGGAATCGCGACAGGGCGGAGCGTCGCGACAGTATTACCCACGTGCATGGATAATGCATGGGTTTTCGCGGTAGCCTAGACCGTCACGACTCAGAGACGTGGCACCACGATGCGTCGCGACTATTAAATCGAAATTTATGTGAATTATCAGCCAACCGCATGAATGGATAAGAGTTATTGCCCCTTAAGGATTCTCTCAAAGTGATAATGGGCGGGATTTCAAGGTAATTTAAATTGTAATGGGCTCAAATCAAGGCTAATGACGGGCTCAATGTGAGTGACCAATTAGGGGCCCACTGAAGTGACAAGAAATGTGGTTCAACCCATTAGTCGCAATCGGGTGTCTACAGATTTCCCCTCCTTGGCTTCCACTTTGCAAGGAAGCGAAGCGGGAGTGTATTGGAGGTGTCACGAAGTGATGGCGGAGCGGAACTGATGCAGAGTGAACTGAAAAGTGGGAGCCAAGGTAAAGAGACACCTGATCTGACTAACGAGCAATTGGAATCTTCGTGAAAGCCCCGAGTTAGCTGCTCGAGCAGAATGCAAAGAAAAGCGCAAGTCTGGACGAGAAGGAGAAAAGAAGAGGACGATCAACCCCTCGATTGAGAGGTACCCTAGCCGATTGGCCTGCAGGTTTCATTTTGGAGGGACATGTGTGTGCCAGGCAGGTAACTCATGACTCTGTCCAGGGAGCGGTTCGCAACCAAAATGGATCAAAGGAAAAGGAAAATTTAGATAGGTAATCCAGACAGGGAAATTCTTGTCAAACTGATGGGAACAACTCACTCGGAGGCAAACCTTCCGATTCAAAGTTAATTGGATTTCTTGTTTGGAAATTGGAGGATGATTTGGCACTCAACAAGGGCTCATCAAAAGTCAGGAATGAGACAGGAAAGCTCAAATTCCTACATGATGCATGCTGGGCTAAAATAAAAGAAATCATCAAAACGAATGCAAAGAAAAGAGAAAATAGAAAATATATCAAGGATAATATTGCTAAGCCAGATAAGGACGGGTCAAGAGACTACCCACAACCGCAGTGCAGGCCTGAATCCATCGTTCCCAAACTTATTTAACTCAACGGCCTATCCAACGATTAGCAATGTGCACTTAGATCATCATTGTTTTTGTTGAAGGGGAACTCAGATCCCAAAACACATTGAAAACCAGCCGGTCCTTGAGATAATATAGTAGCATAAGTACCATATAGTAATGCAAGGGAGAAAGGTTAGGGATACTTACCTGACTTACCTGTGGAGCGCAGAACTCGCCATTTTTTTTTGGGTTTTGCTTTTTCTGATTTTTTTATGTTTTTTTTTTTTGTAAATGAAGCAATAAACAAAGCACTAAACAAGCTAACAACAACAAGCATACACAGCTCAGTCACCCACATGATTGAAACAAAGCACTGAAGAACTGCCAGTTCACACATAGAGAGTCCTCTCATGGAGCCATTGAGGGAGAATATGTATAGGACTTGGGAAGGACTTGGTGGGATAATGAGTTTGAAATTCAAATCATGGGTGGAACTGAGGAGGAGAGAGAGATCGTAAAGATGATGTGAGCAAGACTTAGGCAAAAGTAATGAAGAAATGTGGAGATCTGAGCGATCAATGCTTGGGAGCCAATGTACCTGCACACTTAGCATGTATGATTAGATCTACTCATTTTTGTTATTTTTAGTTTGAAAACATTTGAATTTTTTTGAAGTTTTGAAATTATTTGATTTTTTTAGATTTTTGGCAATATCTATTTTTTTATTTTTGAAAATATTTGATTTTTTTGGATTTTTGGCAATATTTGATTTTTTTTGGATTTTTGGCAATATTGGATTTTTTTGGATTTTGAATAACGCCTAAAGCCGATGTTAGCCCTTCCTAAAAAGACACGTGAGACGGAAGGTACTCACCCTTGCTACTACAGCACTAAAGCAAGATCAAACTACTGGCAAGGGGTCCTCATTCGTTCCCCTTTCATTAAAGACCACCAAAAGGTCGGATGTGCATTAAGATGGTGGCGTCCTGTAGATGGTTGCCCCTAGTTTGCAGTGCCACTACAAAGGCCATACCCGGGAGACGACCCAGTCTTATAGAGAGAAAGAGAAGAAAGTTTGGGGATAAGTCTAGTGCAGGTTTTAAAGGACAAATTAGGCTTAGCTTCCTTCCACGGCATACCTCTTAGAGGTTCGATCTGTTGAGGAGGGACTTTTGGTCACTTTATTGTGCCTGTTTCTTGTTTGGGGCATGCGTACGACCGGGCTCAAGAGTGTCCCGCGGGGAACTATACTGCCACTCTTTGCCATGCCCCTATTCCTTGATTTTCTTTCATTTGTTCTTCTTCTCGCTTTTATTTAGCTTTTCTTTAGCAGGCCTGATTGACCGTCCCTATTTGAGATTTCCTCTCATCAAGGTGTGCTTAGGTCGGTCGCCTCGCCTAAATAGTCTTTTTGCCTTTATACTTCGACCGAGTAAAGAAGAGAACAGCTTTTGCACCACCTAGGTATGGCCTAAATAGTAGCGATGTTTGCTAGAGGAGCCGACTAAGGTTGCCATGTGAGTGTGTGATGATCCTTGCTTAAGGTGACCTTTAATGACAGGGGAAGGAATGTCAGACTCCGAGCACGGAGTAATATCTAGCTTGAGTGCTGTAGAAGCAAAATAAACCTAAGACTGACTCGACCACTCTAGTTGTGAATTGAGATGACTCTCTTTGATGTTCTTTGTGATGAAACAAAATTTACATGATTATTTGGTGAGCAACACGACCCCTTTATTGAAAGAGCGACCTGCATTAGTCTTTGAACTTTGATTTTGGTTGATTTTAATTAGCTCATTTGCAAGAAACCATGGAAAATAGGGATCAGCAAAAAAATATGAGTCAACTCAACACAAACAAGAGGAAGACAAAACTCTACATGAATATGAGGGATAAGAACCTTTCAACAAAAGAATTTACAGAGAAGGGAAAGAATGTTAGTGAGGACTAAAGCCTCGAAAACAATGAGAAAAAAGGTCAGGACCCCGAATAGGGAGTGAGGGAGGAATCAGGTCAGACCCGTGAGCAGGAGGGGTTGGAGGAAGGAACTGTAGAATGGAGGGTGGAGGATCTGGTGGATCAGAAGGTGAAGTGGAAGGAAGGGAATCAGGACCAAGATTGGATGTCCCTGAAGGATGTGGGCCCGGCCTACAATCAGGAGGCTCGGGTGGAAGAGGAAAAGGGGAATCCTAAGCATTAGGAAGAAAGTCAGGTGACCCAGGTGGATATGGAGAGAAAACCTGGGAACCCCGAGGGTGATCGGGTGGCTCAAGAGGAAGAGATAAGTGAGGGTCCAAAGACCCTAAAGGAGTAGGAGGGGAGTAATGCGGCACCAGTCCAGAATTGGGAGATCGGGCGCCTCCTCTGGGAACCAGATTGACCAAAATGAGTAGTATTGAAAGATCAAGGTCAGAAGATGACAAGATAGGGAGATCGATATTATTCTTGAAGAATTTCAATCTTGATCTCAGCCTCCTTTGCTTCTTGGTAGATTTCTTCTTATGACGCCACAACTTCTTTGCTCTCACAGACAGATACGACGGTTTCTTCTTGACATGTCTTCTTAAATAGCGGGACCAGGCAGCAGATGGCCTCGCTCTTCTCTGCAGCCACACGGCTCTCTCATCAATTATAGTCGTCACGACTGTCGTGTGCGCACTTGCCCCTTGGCTATCATTTGCATATCCAACCTTTATAGACACCCATGGGGGAATGCCATAAATTGGCATCTTCATTAAGAAGGATTCCTTTAACAGGTAGATAGTGCAAACCCATGGGAACTTGATGCGTGGCACCATAAGCTTGAGACTTGGCATCTTGGCCTGACAATCTGGCATGAAGACCAACTCCCTTGACAGTTGAAGAGGGGAGGCTTCTGGGAGTGTGATGGGTGGCACTAGCATGGCCAACTGACTGACAGGCTGAGGCAAATTGCAAAGGACTCTTGGCAAAACCTTGAGTGTTCTTGGTGACATAGCAATGTGCCACTGGTCAGGTTGAAACATGGCAAGGAGGGCTTTGGATGCTTCGGGCAGCGTGACTTCTTGCCCCTTGAGTGACAGCTGATTCATGATGGTCTTAGCAGCCGCGTGAGATAGCACGACATTTGTAGAGAACCCCTTCTCTTGACCAGCAATATGCAATATAACTGAGCGAGGAGTGATGATGGCATTAATGGTAGCATTTCCAACAAGCAACGTAATGGCTACCGTCCCCGCTTTGGACCTGGCTGTCACTAGGGCCTGGGAACTCTTTTTGACAGTGCTCTTCTCAGGAGATGAAGGCTCATCCTTCCCGAATGTGCCTGAGATAAGGACACAGACCGGCATGCGACTGATGTAGTTGTAAGGGTCGAAACACATGACCGGAACTGGGCTACCTTTACTCGGTCCATCTTGCATAGGGGAAGTAATTTCAAGGCATGTTGCTGGTGATGCACACCCGCTCCATTGGGATGTGGTGATGGGATGTATGGTGGCTATGGTGGGTTCGTCGAATGTGGAGGGCTTGATGTGAGGTGATCAGATGATGGCAAGGATAGGCTCGTGCAGAGAGAGCTCTTCCTCCAACTCAGAGGTTGAAACATCCTTACCCTTGGGAGTAGGAAACTCTTGCTCCGGCTCAGAGGTGAGTGGAGCTTGCTCGAGCCTTGGTGTTGTGATGGTGGTATGCTCAGGCATTGGTGGTGGTGGCATAGAGAGAATGGCAATGGGTAAGGATGTAGGGTTTAGAGTAGATGAGGGATTAGTGGGTTGTGGCATTGGTGGAGATGACCGACGGTGTACCGACACAATACGTCGAGCTGATAGCTTGTCGTCGTGTCATGGCACGGTGTCGGGGGGAGGTGTGGTGGTGCTAGCCTGAGTAAAGGTTGGTGGAGGGGGTTGTTGAGGTTGTGACAGAACGGATGATGAACTTGGGGGGTATGTAAAGAAATGCCTCTGGCCTTGCGCTGATGTAGACGACTGGCTTGATATTTGCGCTTGTTGTCTCGGCGGTGGCTGGAACTGATCTACCGGAGGCTGCTTGGGTGGCTGTTCCACCGCCTGTGATGAGGAGGGTTGCTGCCCCTGGCCTTGTGCCGCTCTCTTTTCTTGACAATGTAGGATGAGCCTGTGCATTTCTGCCCAATCTATCTTGTGCTCTAGATTATAGATCACATCCCGGAATTCGCAGCAGTTTGCGACTCTATGCCCCGGATGGCAATGATATAAGCAATATTCTGATCGGTCCACTGTCATGTCCCAGCTTGGCTTTTCTGGAGGGAGTTGCAATGCATTAATGGACATCAGGGCTGTGAAAACATCAGAGAGGGACTCAGGCAACAGATGATAATGGGTTCGCTTTGGGCCAAGTGAATGCTGTGATGGCTGGGTAGTGGACGGCAGGGTGCTGCGGCATGGACGAGGTGGTTGTTCTTGTGGAAGTAGGGCGAGTTGGCAATATGAAGGTGGAGGTGCATGGTGGTTAGTGGAGTGGGTAGGTGTGGGGTGGTGGATGGTATCAACTTGGGCCTGGGTTTGGACTCCCTCATATGTGGCCCCTTGAAATGAAGAATTTGCTTGTTGGGCCTCGAACATGGATGGCATGGGGGAGTCAAGGAGTTGGGTTTTAACAAAGCGAGCACGACTGTATAATTGTTGCATGGATGTGATGTCGTTCATATCCAGGATGTGGCGGTACATGGGCATTGCATTAGCAATGATAAGCTTGATTTTCTCCTCTTTTGGGATGTGCATCTGGACATGCGTGGACATTTGACGCCACCGGTCGACATAGGTTGCAAAATCTTCATCTGGTTTCATCTGCTCAGCCACTAGATTGGCCATTGAATACTCGGTCCCGGCCCGGTCTTGATATTGTTGTACGAATCTGGCCTTGACGATTTCAAAATCCTCGACTTCATTGAGAGGCAGGGAATAGAACCACTCCAGAGCGGGCCCATCCAACGACCGCCTAAAGAGGTAAGCCAATAGGCGGCGATCATGTTGATAGGACACCGACTCATAGAGAAAATCCTTCAGATGGATGTAAGGGTCTCCAGCCCCATTGTATTTGCGATAAACAGGGAGCTGAGAAGGTGGAGGGATCTGGAGACCATGGAAATCAGGGAGAGTATCATTGAAGGAAGGTTTTGGCTTTAACTGCCTCTGTAAGTCACTGAGCTCTCGCTTCATGGACTCAAACTCAGATTGGAAGTCCTGAGCCGAAGTGGATTGTGGATAGCGAGGGCTATCTTGGGAATGAGAGCGGAGTCGAGAGTCAAGGTCTGGGTCAAATTGAGCATAATGGGCCAGTTGTAATGATGTGGGTTGAACAGAAGGATGGCCCGATCCAAGAGTGACAACGTGAGGGGATCTAGAATGAGCAGGATAATGTGGGCCTGTTGGGCCCATTATGGAAGAAGATCGTAGAGCAAAGGTGGACAATAATTTGCGGGCCTGGTCAGGGCCCATTTCAAGCAGGAGGCGCTCCAATTCAGCAGCCTCATCAAAGGAGGATGGGGACGGGACAGAGTGGGAAACGACACTCTCGTCGGCCCGATGGGCCCTAGACTGGGCCGAATTTGGAATAGACTCATGAGACAAGGGGTCTGCATGAGGAGGAGAGGTTGAAGGATAGGTGAAGTGGAAAGGAGCCATGAGAGGATGAGAAATGGGGGAATTAAAAGGATACACTAAAATACAAATAAGGGGTACAACAACAATCAAGATCACACAAGAAGGGGATGAGAAAGGGAGTTCTCAAGCAAACACCCAAGTTAACATGATTTACGTTAGGATTTTAGGGTAATCACTTAGCCTTTTAATGGATTGATTGAATTGAATTACACTTGGCTAAAGGAGGACCCTAATGGGTATGGACTCAAGTACTCCGGTGACACTAAGGGGATGCACAAACTCACGCGTGATACAGCCTGATCTATGGGTACAATGGGTACAACCAGCCCGGCGAATCGCAACGTGCGTACGGCCATGGGGACTTACGGAGGCCCTCGGTAGGCGGCCCTGATCAGCCCACGAGTACTCGCAGGTGAGAGGGTTTGCTCTACCAAGGAGGAAAACCTAATCAGCACGGATCAGAAGTGTATGCATGAGCCTAGGTGCACCAAAGTGCATGCAAGTCTAACCTAAACTAACAAATAGTGACTGGCAGGTCTCTGCTGACGTCGCGACGACCAGATCCACCGCAACCTTATCGCGACCAAAGATTCGGCCGCGACAGCAACGGGGCACAGAAACCCACAGTCACACACAAACAGCAACAAACAGACTAACCTAAAGTACAATACAATCACGGAAGGAAGTAAACAACACAGTGTAGCTATCTAGATAGACAGAAACTGATGCATGGAGGGAAAACAATAACATACACTGTGTACCTATAGTCACGTCCCTGACCACCACCGCGTCCAGGTCGCGGTCACCCGATACGCCGCGATAAGAACTGAGAACGTACAGTGGAAATAAAAGGAAAAGTCGAGCCCTAGCAGGATTCTAACAGACAGAAGCGCGAATATACATAGCAGAACAGCATGGGGAAGACATGGATACACCTTCAGTGAAGGAACAACAGATGAGGAAGAGGGAGAACACGTACCTGTAGTCGCGTCCGCCCTTATGGACGCGATGCTATCGCGGTGGCGTGATGCGCCACGTTAACAACCGAGAACAAAAGGACAAGAAATACACAAAAAAAAACCTAACAGGGTATCTAATAAGCACATAAACAGATCATCATGGCAGGCACACAAGCAAAATCGGCGAAGCTAGCACTGAAGGTCCCACCGTGATCGCCAAAAGGTGTAATCACGGGGAGTTTGCCACCCCAGCTATGATATAGCTACGTTAACGGGCATGCACTGCCCCAACTATGAAAAGCCCACTGGGCCCCCCCTTCGGGAACTTGTCCCACCGTGATCACCAAAAGGTGTAATCACGGGGATTGTGCTTCCCCTCGACACGTAAATGGGTGTTAAATCTAATAGCATGAAAGATAGGAATGTGATCACCACCTAGAGTATTGCCAAATGAAAAGAAATGTATAGGCTAATTACTCTAGGAAAGGGAGAGAGAGAACGGAGGAATACCTGATGTCGCGGTCCTCCTGACGACCGCGGCCATGCTGATGAAGCGTTAGTCCTGGTAGACGCGTTTCTTGTCGTGTCGCCTTCCTCCGTCGCGTTCTCTTCTTATGCGGGAGATGGTGAGTAGGACCTCCTTCCCATCCTCCGGCCGGCCAGAGGATGAGAGCTCCTCGTAGAACTTCGCTTGAATGCCTGCCAATCAAAGAGAGAAACAACAAAATCCCTATTAGAACATGATTAGTGTAGTATTTGCTCTAAAAATGAAAGGAAATGAAACAACATGAAGGGAACGAACCTGGGGGTGGTTTTAAACCCCTAGGGTAAGGGAAAAAACGTGGGAGGAAAAGGAGTGCAATCTATCTAGGAAATAACAATGCATGAAGAAATGAGGAAAAGGAGAGAGGAGAAGGTGAGCCCCATTAGGGCGACTCCTGGCTTGATGGATGTCCCAAATGTCATCCAAAGGCTTCAGGGAGATGTTGGAGTCGCCGTTCATGCGTTCCTTGCTCCGTTCATGAAGAAACGAATGAATTTTGTAGAACAAGATGTGAAAGGAAATGGTGGGGATGTGAGGGCTACGAGTCCAAGCATTGACCATAGAGAATTTTGGCAGCCCTTCGGAGTGAAAAATGGGGTCCCCCCGTCCTTCAAGAGAGGCCTTGCTTTTATAGAGCCTTTAAGAGATAATATCTCCTTAGAATGAGAATTAATTAAAATGGGAGATAAACCGGATGGAGAGTCCTTAGGGTCCTCAAGGAGAGTCCCTAGGGCCCAAATCTCGCCCAAGGGGTTGAGATATTCCCTAGGGATAAAGATAAACCCATGGGAGGATAAATAGGAGGTGGTTGCGGAGGCCTGCATGCACAGCTGCTGTCGCGGCGTATCGTAGGGTCGCGTCATGGAATCGCGACAGGGCGGAGCGTCGCGAGAGTATTGCCCACGTGCATGGATAATGCATGGGCTGTCGTGGCAGCCTAGACCATCACGACTCAGAGACGTGGCGCCACGATGCGTCGCGACTATAAAATCGAAATTTATGTGAATTATCAGCTAACCGCATGACTTAAGGATTCTCTCAAAGTGATAATGGGCGGGATTTCAAGGTAATTTAAATTGATAATGGGCTCAAATCAAGGCTAATGATGGGCTCAAGGTGAGTGACCAATTAGGGGCCCACTGAAGTGACAAGAAATGTGGTTCAACCCATTAGTCTCAATCGGGTGTCTACAAGGGAATCTCTATAGATCCATCTAAGGTGGAGGTGATAAAGAACTGGGCAAGGCCGACAACTGTGTCAGAGATCAGGAGCTTTCTGGGTTTAGCTAGTTACTATCGCCGTTTCATCAAGGATTTTTCAAAGATAGCTATACCATTGACCAGGCTTACCAGGAAGGAGAATCCATTCGCATGGACTGCCGAATGTGAAGAAAGTTTCAGGGCATTGAACGAGCACCTCACCTCAGCACCTATACTAACACTGCCAGTGACTGGGGGTAGTTTTGAAGTTTACACAGATGCATCCGAGATCGGTCTAGGCTGTGTGCTGATGCAAAATGAGAAAGTCATATGCTACGCGTCCAGACAATTGAAGAAGCACGAGGACAATTATCATGTACATGATCTGGAGCTAGCTGCTGTAGTCTTCGCCTTGAAGATATGGCGTCATTATCTATATGGTGAGAAGTTCATTGTGTTTTCTGAACATTAGACAGCGGAGGTGGTTGGAGTATCTCAAAGACTTCGACTTCACTATCCAATATCATCCAGGTAAAGCAAATGTTGTGGCAGATGCTCTAAGTAGAAAGCCAATGATCACATTGTCAAGTCTAATGGTGGGCGAATGGAGATTATTAGAAGATTTTGCTAAGTTAAATATTGATGCTGACATCAAGAAGAAGGGATGTCTTATTGCTAGTGTTAGAGCCCAACCTACACTATTGGAAGATATTATAGCACTCCAAGACAATGACCCTGTGCTCTTGGAGATTAAGGCTAATCTAGACCAGAGGCCGGATTTCTCTGTAACTGAAGAAGGAAGATTATTGTTCTGGGATCGAGTCTGTATACCCGACCATGCGGAGACAAAGAAGATGATTATGGATGAGGCTTACAAGATCAGGTATACCATTCATCCTGGAACTACCAAAATGTATCAGGATCTGAAAAGAAGCTTTTGGTGGCCAAATATGAAGAGGGAAGTGGCAGAATATGTCGCCCGATGCTTAACATGTCAAAAGATCAAGGCGGAACACTTGCAACCTGCAGATAAACTTAAACCCTTAGAAATCTCAACATGGAAATGGGAAGGTATAGGGATGGACTTTATTTTCAGACTACCTAAATCTAGAGGTGGATTCGATGGCATTTGGGTAATAGTCGACCGCTTAACTAAGTTTGCTCACTTTCTGCCAGTAAAGAACAAGTGGTCAGTGGATGTCCTAGCTGCATTGTATGTGAAGGGAATAGTCAGACTACATGGAGTACCGGTGTCTATCATGTCTGATAGAGACCCTAGGTTTACATCCCACTTTTGGAAAGGACTGCACTATTCCTTGGGATCTAAACTAAACTTTAGCATGACTTTCCATTCGCAAACTGATGGTCAGACGGAGAGAACAAACCAGGTGATTGAAGATATGCTTAGAGTTTGTGTCCTAGATTTTGGAGGTAGTTGGCATGAGCACTTACCTCTCGTGGAGTTCGCCTACAATAATAGCTATCAAGCTAGCATACAAATGGCACCATTTGAAGCACTCTATGGCAGGAGTTTCCGATCTCCAATATGTTGGTATGAAGTTGGAGAGAAACAAATGCTCGAACCAGATATGATAAGGGAAACAACAGAGAAGGTGAAGCTTATCAAAGAAAGAATGGTTGTGGCGCAACAAAGACAAAAGGCATATGCAGATAATAGAAAGAGAGACCTGGAGTTTCAGGTTGGTGATCATGTATTCTTGAAGGTGTCTCCAGGCCATGGGATCAGGCGGTTTGGCATTAAAGGCAAGTTGTCACCAAGATTCGTCGGGCCTTTCGAAATCCTCGAGAGAGTTGGCGAAGTTGCTTACCGTCTGGCATTACCACCGCAAATGGATGGAATACACAATGTGTTCCATATATCCATGTTGAAGAAGTATGTACGAGATCCGTATCATGTTATAGAATATGATCTTCTGGAGTTCAACAAGGACGAAACTTATTAAGAAAGGCCAATTAAGATCGTGGACCGGGAACTGTGTCAACTGAGGAACAGCGTCATCCCACTAGTAAGAGTGAGATGGAATCACCGCAGAGAAGAGGATGAGACATGGGAAACTGAGGAAGCTATGCGCAAAAGATATCCGGAGCTATTCACAAGTACACCTCGCTTGTACAAGAAATTTCGATCCATGAATTTGGGGACGAAATTCTCTTAAGTGGGGGAGGGTGTAGCACCCCGAAACAAATTTAGTAATTTAAAGTTTGAATAAATGGAAATAAAGGATTTCCATATTATCGGAGTATTTAAAAGATATGTACCATTATCGTATGTGCAAGAACACATCAGAAAACTCCATGAAAATTAGAAATCAACCCCAAACATTATTCCTAAATGTTCCACGAATAAATTTGTACAACGAAAAATCTAATTGACCAAGTGTACGTCACATTGTGACAAATTATCCAAATTAGGAAACTAGGTCGGAAAATCGTTAACACGGAAATGCGACACGACCATAAATTAAATAAAAATGTTGGAGAGACTTCCAACATTATATATTGATGGCCCATTATCATAATTGGGCCAATGGACAACATTTGACCCAAAAATCAAATGAAGCAATAAAATGCATGGAAATTCGCAACCCTAAATAAGCTGAAAATGGAAGGAGGCAATTAGGGTATAATGGGATGCCATTATGCTCTCTTGGCAACTCAAAGTCATGCCTAGCCATCCTTGGAGGTTTCTTGATGGCCAAGACACTCCAATGGGGGAAGAGATCTTCAAAACATGGAAGGGGGCATGCTAAAACCGCAACTTTGCCTTCCTTGTTGCAATAGGACTTCTAAAAGCCCTAGATGCATAAATACTCTCCACAAAACTCTAGGGGACGAGTTTTTACATCTTGTTGGGGTCGTGTGGAGGAGTTCTTGGCGGCTGGGGAGCAGGAGATCGAGCACACCAAGCCCTTCTTCTTCCCCATTGTGTCTGCTTCGACCTGTGCAAACCGTCCACTTGGAGTCGACCAAAGGTAGGCCAAACCTAAACCACATAATGCAAGGCTTATACCCCTGGAAAGAGGGTCAAGTCTAGTTCCTAACCCGACTAGAATGCACAATTTTCATGCAGTATATTGGGGGTATTAGGCGTTCTCCAACCAGTGGTCCGAACGAGGGTTTTCTAGAGAATGAAACTTCCTCAACCCAGAAGGTAGGCTTTCTCGGGCCAAACTTTAACAAATCATATACTAATGTGTAGAGCATCAAGTCTAGTTTCATTTCCAAGTGGTTTCATTGAATTCCAATGAGTACATCTTGAGTTATAAGTATTTTTCCAAAGTCGCGCATGATAGGCACTTTTTACGTTCATCTGGATTTTTCTCGCATCCTGAGGCCATTTTAAATTATTTACTAATCATAGTTCTCTCCTACTCTATGTTATGAACAACTTTTGTGTTGACACTTTTGCCCCAAAAGCCCTAGTTTAGAAGATATAAGCGTTGCATGGATCGAGCACCTGTGTTTATGTGTTTTCTGCGTTTTCGGGCTGATGTTTGAACCGCGTCTGGTCCAGGCGACGTGATTCCAGCACCTGGTATCGCGTCGACCTTGGCCGACGTGATTCAGTAAATCACGACCGTCAGGTACGATGCGATTCAGCATCTGACCAGTCAACGACGCGCGTGAGACTTCGCGCCGCATGGGAGTCTGTGCATGTCTGAACCGCGGCAGTATTCCCCGACGCGATTCAGGCGGTTTTCCCGCCCATTGCCTTATTTAACGATTTCTCATGAACGCGTCGGGGTCCCCCGACGTGATTCAAGTATGAACGTGGCCACCAAGGTGGACGCGATTTAGGCTCTTCACCGAACTCAGGCATCGACTGTACAACTTGATATGAAGTGCGTCCACTGTGTCGGATGCGTATTTTCATGCTTATTCGAGGACTATTTTACATGGTATTAAGTGCATGATTTGCATATCTTGGTTATGATCATTTCATGAGGTCTGTTTAATGGCTTAAAATTTATTAACCCATTAAAAGCTATAATTACCCGAATGTTATTCTAAATGCTCTTAATGATATGACCATTCATGCAACTATTGATTTACTCTTTCTACTATTCTATCTTGCAAACATGAGAATTATTATATTAAAATATTGCAAACCATGTTTAGTTAATTGCATATTCTCATCTCATGTTAGCATGTTAATTGTTTTCCGCAAGTTTGAAACCGATGGATGTGGATTGAGATACGTACATCACTACACACTTGCACATATAGGCAGCCCTCTCTTGGGGATTTGGAAGCTCTCTATATGTCATTCCGTATCGGTAGACTGACGACCTTTTCTCTAAGACCTCCATAAATCTCCGTACTCTGTGGATTCCCTCATGGAGACCGAGTTGGTTGTACCATTGAAGTTCCCTGGAGATAGCGTGCACTTCCTCTCTCATCTTGTTCTCGTGAGTGTGATTTATAATCTAGACTTAAGACATTAATGTAAAGATTGAACTAAAGTATAAATTGTGCCAAAATTTTCTCTTGACCATTGTTATCATGAAATCATGTTCACATTAATTACTACATGTTCTCATCATCATCATGAACATGACATTACACATGCTTACATCTTGAAACTCTCATTGGCCATTATTAATGACTATGGGTATCTACATTTAAAATTGAAATGAGATGCTGACTGGGCACGGCGAGTGTCCAAGGGCTCCAGTCTAGCCCCAATGACGGAGAGTTATAAATATACTGTTAACCATGAAGTTTAATGATTACTAGTGTTGCATCTACGCTAGGAGTACTTGCATGTTGAATGCTAGATACAATAACCACATACACCTGTCCTAGTGTGCATTTCAAGGTGGATCTTTCCTTGGTGTGCATTTGTGTCTTCGTGCTTGATTAGTGTTACATGATTGTGCTCGTGCTCGTGCTTGCTTGCTTGCGTGATATGGCCATCCTGCATTTATTGCAATTTAAAGTGATATCTTGCGTGCTTGTCACATGCCTCACTATTGATAACTCTTGCTCGTTATATCGTTCTAGATCTTGCTCTATCATCATCACTCTATCTAGCTTGTTTCATGTATCATGTTTTTAATGAGTTTTATTTGTACATGCATATCATGACAATCGTGCTTACCTAGTTCTAAATTGCTAATCACTTATATCATTGCCCGCACATTGAGATACAAATCCTACTGGGTTAGTTTGCTCATTCCCTACTTTTAACCATTCTAGGTGACTATGAAATACAAGAAGAGGAGCAAGTCGAGGATGGGAATGCGTCCGAGTGATGAGCGTCCCAACACTTGAGTCTATCTATAGTTAGTTTGCTTTGAGTGTTAGATTCAGGTAGTAGGTAGTGAGGAATAAATGTACTTTTCCTTTTATTGAGTCTTAGTCCTGTATTAGTTCATTCGAAACAAGGAAATGTGATTTGAATACAATTTCAATTGAGTTCATTATTTGGGCCCTATTATGATGTGTGTTGTTATACACTTAGTGCTTGCTAGCTAGAGGCTTATTTGCCGACTGTTCATGTCTCGGAATATTGACTCAAATTATCCAAATTAATGTATGCTGCATAATTCTCGAGATGTGATGGGGAAGCTACGAAATCGAAATCTAAAGGAACATCGATCCAATCGGATCAAGAAGGGAACAAGCATCCCTACCTTCAAACGAAGAAACCAACCTACCATAGGCCTTCTCTTGTAAATGGCCACCTTCTCCTCGCTCCATGCAAGCTCCATGACCTTGGGCCACCTCGATATCGCCTCAAAACACACAAGGGAAGAGAGAGGGAGAGATCTCTCCGTGCAAGAGAGGAAATAGGAAGAAGAGGAACTAGCGTCGACCAAGGCTTTAAGCCTTCAACACCCATAATGCGTTAGAGCGACATGCTATGTTAACAACCTTACTGCGTCCTGTCACCTTGCCATGACACCAACACATCCACAAGGATGACCACGACAACCAATCATGTCGTATTGACATGCCTGCCATGCTAACAGGTGTCAGTTACTGGTGTCGCGAACCACTCTACGTGGCTCGAGTGTGGCGATCCCTACTTTAGCTCGTACACGTAATTGAGTTTTGTCGTTTATTTAATTACTTTGTTCAATATAGTCGGCAAATGGTAAGTATGATTATTGCTTTAGTAACCTGCGTGGTTGTGCTATAAATTGCTAGTATAATTTACTGCTTCCGTACTTGTGTATGGTTTGTTCGAGTTGGGGGAGTTCTTACTGAGCCAGTGACTAGTGAGGCTCACCCCTACTCCCCACAGGCGAAGGCGAGGAGGAGGTTTCGTTACCGTCTTCCAGTTTAGGGCCGCGTCGTAGCGGTGTTGGGTCAGCGCCTCCAGCAGTGTAGCTTCCGTAGCAGTGTAGTTTCTTTCCTCAGTTGTACCAGTTTACCTCGGGGTATGCCCCAGGCTCCTGTACTTTCTTGTACTTTTGTTGAAATTTGGCTATGTAAATCTTGTACATTATATATGAAATGGTGAATCATATATGTGAACAAGTGTGTTCCTTTTTGTTTTCACTGACTCGTGTGTGGTGTCCCTTGCGAGGCTACGGCTCGATCGTGGGAGGTAGACTCGGTTCAAGTTCATTAATGGTTTAACGGGCTTGAACGAGGCGTTCTGTCACAGATATGTTGCGAGCATGTTGTTTGGTTTGGGGAGGCAGATGGGAGCAACATTTAGGTATGGTTGAGATTGCCTACAACAACAGCTATGACGCAAGTATCGGCATGGCACCATATGAAGCACTTTATGGAAGACCTTGTAGAACACTGTTGAATTGGCATGAAGTGGGTGAGAGGCAGATGATAGGACCGGAAATAGTGCAGCAATGTGCAGAAATGGTTAAGTTTATTAAGGAAAAGCTTCAAATAGTGTAGAACATGCAAAAGAGTTATGCGGATACACGGTGCAGGCCCCTACAGTTTGAGGTTGGTGATTATGTATTCCTGAGAGTTTCTCCAACCAAGAGTGTAATGAGGTTCAGCAAGAAGGGCAAGTTGAGTCCCAGGTATGTGGGTCCATTTCAGATTGTGGAAAGAATTGGAGAGACGACATATAGGTTGGAGCTTCTAGCGGACTTCACGGAGGCACACAACGTGTTTCACATCTCAATGCTAAGAAGGTACATCCGAGATCCTTCCCAGGTAGTCAGCTATCAAAGAGATGATTTGAAGCCTGATATGTCCATGCCGGAGTATCCCGTGATGATTACAGGCCGCCGAACACAGAAATTAAGAAACAAAGATATTGAGTTAGTAAAGATCAGATGGGAGAACAAGAAGGGTGGTGAAGACACTTGGGAGTTGGCCGATGAAATGTACAAGACGTATCCATATAGGTTTGAGTAAGCATTAATTTCTTTTTAGGTGATAGTTGCATATATGTTGAACTGTGTTTTTTCTTATCTTTTTAATTTTGAGAATAAAATTCTTTTTAGGTGATAGTAATGTAATAACCGGTATGTTCGGATCGTAGTTTATCGAGTTTGGGGGCCAATGTATGGCCCATTGGTAGATCATGTGGGTCTATAAGTGTTTTTACATGTTTGTTGTAGCAGGTGGGAGGCTGGAGGGTTGGGCATCCTAGCCCAAACAAGCCTCTATCGGGCTCACTAAGAACGTGTCGAACACATACGACACGTCTCTTATATGAACGCGACCACCTGTGTCGACGTGATTTGGCACCGCCATTACGTGAGCGCCGCTGCATGCGTGTCGCGTGGCGCATGCAGGGACGTCGGGGATTAAACACGTCGCTGATGTTGGACGCGTTTCTAAACGCAGCGAGAAGACACGACGCTATTTAAACCCTGTGTGTTTTGGGGTCCTGCCCTTGGCCGAACAGTGCAGTTGCACTGTTCAGCTGGGAAGAGCTCTGTTGTGAGCTTTGAAGGGGAATTGAGGCGAATTTGCTGGTTTTAGTGTCCGTTTGGCATGATTCCGATGCGAGGAGGTGCTTTGGAGCACAGGGAACACTGGGATATCGTCGGATTCGCGTTTCACTTGCATGTAGGGGAACTTTCCTTTGTTTTAGCTTGTATGAGACATGTGAATTAGGGTTTAAGAGTTTTGACTCAAAAATCATGAGAGCATGATAGAAACCATGCTAGGGTTTCAATTATGAGCTTATTTTCCTGATAAAATAGCATGTATGGTTCATTGGTGTGATTTCCGGAACAGGGTTTGGCTCTTGATTCTGTCACCTAAAAGGCGGCGAAACCAGACGTCATGATTCAAATGATAAGGCAACGGGTCGGCCCGTCGCGATTCAAGTTAAAAGATGTCCACTGTGTTGGACGCATTTTGAAGTGTGGCTACCCGAGCTCTGGGTTCTGTGTCCAATTTACCCCGTTACTGTCCTACATTGTTCGGGCAGTGTTGGCCATGCAATGTAGGGACTGTGTGGGTCATGTCGGCTTGTATCGTGGTGGTTAACGAGAGGTTTTGCATGAAAATGTGTGCATAGCAAGTCGGGTTATTACGCCTTCCGAGGTTACCTCTCCAGTCGGTTACCCAGGCATCGGGTGCTCGGGTTTTGTCCTGGTACAGTGAGTATCGTCAAGGTCTGAGTCGTCTTCCTGGACACCTTCACTCCTGAGTTTGAGTTGTGCGTCTAGCTGAGGGATAAACGACAAGGGGCGACACGTTTTTGTGGGTGTGCGGTCGTTTATAGCGCACTCTTGGTTGGGGGACGGACACTAGTAGACGTACTGGTCCCCAACTAGTCCTGTTTCCAGTGCCTCACTTTAGGGTTCTCGGCCGGAGTCCCTAAAGGTGTCAGGCTTGGACCTATAGTTGTGTAGTCTGTAGGGGTGGTGTTAGTTGTCTCCACAGTTTTTGTCTTGTTGAGGTGGAGCGGAAGCTAGACCTTTCGCCTGTGGCTGCGAGACTGAGAGGTGGACTTGTGTTGTTTGTCCGGGTCTATAGCTGGTGTCATGAACTAGTTCTCGTGACTCGTGTGTCGCGTGCCCTTCTTTAGCTTGTACACGTATACGTGGTTTGCCGTTTATTTACTTAAAGTTGTAGCATCATGCATAGGTGGTTATGTCATTTAAATGCTTACAACTTTGTTAGTTATATTATGTTCCTCGGCTTTGGGGGAGTTACCCTACTGAGCTAGTGACTTGTGAGGCTCACCCCTTCTTCTTCCAGGTGAAGGAGAGTAGGAGGGTTCCCGTCCCTCTTCTAGTTCCGGTCGGCATCATAGTGGAGTCGGGCCTTCACCACCACCAGAGTAATGCTTTTACTTGTAGAGCCTTGGGGGTTTGTTCCAGGCTGTTGTACTTTCTTAAATGACTATGTTTTGGAACTGAATATGTACATTCATGTGAACATATGTGACAATTAATATCTTATATGTGTTCATTGTGTTTCTTTATATTTTCACGGACACGTGTGATGGATATTCCTTGCGAGGCTACGGTCCGATCGCGGGAGGTGGAGTCGTGTCGGGCACGTTATTGGGTTAACAGGCCTGAACAGCGGGGACCGTCACAAAACCAATTCCTGAAGCATTGGTATAGACTGAGAAGCCTTCTCCCTCTATAGGAAGAGCAAGAACAAGGGTAGAGGTCAAACACTCTTTTAATGTTTGGAATCTTTTCTCACACTCTTTACTCCAAGCATAGGGATTCTTCTTTCGTGTAAGACGAGTGACAGGAACAACGATCATGGAGAAATCTTTTGTGAACCGTCTGCAATAACCAGCCAGTCCTAAAAAGCTCATGATTTCCATAACATTAGTTGGTCTCTCCCAATTAAGCACAACTTCAACTTTGAAGGGATCAACAGAGATGTTGTCTTTGGAGATGACATTGCCCAAGAAGAACACTTCTTCGAGCCAGAACTCGCACTTGCTTAGCTTAGCATATAGTTGGTTGTCTCGTAGGACTTGCAGAGCTATCTTCAAATGTTCTTCATGTTCTTCTTTGGTTTTGGAGTATATGAGAATATTATCAATGAAGACGATCACGAACTTATCAAGGTATGGATAGTATATGTTGTTCATGAGTTGCATGAAAGCTGCAGGAGCATTGGTCAGACCAAAAGGCATAACAATGAATTCATAGTGTCCAAATCTGCTCCTGAAAGCTGTTTTGTATATGTCGTCATCCTTGATTCTTATTTGATGATAGCCAGATCTAAGGTCAATCTTGGAGAAGTATTGAGCTCCAGATATCTGGTCAAAGAGTTCATCGACTCGAGGCAATGTATACTTGTTCTTGATGGTCAGCTGGTTAAGTTATCGATAGTTGATGCATAACCTCATAGATCCATCTTTCTTCTTAACAAATAGAACAGGTGCTCCCCATGGGGAAGTACTTGGTCTAATGAACCCCTTTTCTAATAATTTCATCAGTTGTGCCTTTAGTTCTTTTAACTCGGCAGGCGACATCTTATATGGTTGATGTGACACTGGTGCAGCTCTAGGGATTAAATTAATAGAGAAATTTTCATCTCGTTCAAGGGGAATTCCTAGAAGCTCCTCGGGAAAAACGTCAGGGTAGTCCTGGACTATGTGTATGTCTTCTATCTTAGATCCCTTCTTTTCAATTACTACGGTTGCAAGGAAAGAAAAGCAACCTTTCCTTATCATCTTGTGGGCCTGTGTAACACCCTAAAAATTAATATCAAAATAATAATATGATATCAAAATTAGAAAAATTTTGATTTTCATAAAGGACATTTTGAAACATTTGAAATGTAGAGGCAATCGATGTTTAATTATAATAGTAATCGATGTTTGAATGTAATCCATGTATGTAATCGATGTTTGAACATAATCGATGTTTGAGTGAAATCAATGTTCTAAATGAAATCGATGTTGAACCGAAGTCGATGTTTGAATGGAGTCGATGTTTAAGTGAAATCGATGTTTTAAATGAAATCGATGTTGAACTGAAGTCGATGTTTGAATGGAGTCGATGTTTAAGTGAAATCGATGTTTTAAATGAAATCAATGTTGAAGTAAACTGTAATCGATGTGTTTGTATAGTAATCGATGTGGCACTTAGTCAGTAATCGATATGCATTGAACAACAATAGATTTAGCTTTTCAGTGCAAATCGTGAAACGATAGTGCCATAGTATCTTGTATTTACGAGAAAAACATGATATTAAGTATATTCATGATATTTAAGTTAATCATGAGTTTTGTTATCACCAAAATAAAGGATAAAATATAAGAGTGGTTCAACAATAAATATCCTGAATTGTTGACGAACGGATTTCAAGATTAAGTCGATACAATAATTTTCTGGGCAATTTTTACTGAACGAAAAATTATTTCAAAAATAAAAATTAAATTAAAATCACCATAATTGGTAAAACCTTTCAATTAGCTTATGTTTGAAATTTCAACTTGGTTTGACATCATTTAGATACAGAAATATAAGGACAAAGGGTCCAGATGAATTATCTCTTAATTACGTATCTCATTTTTTAGAAATTTTTTTGCTTACATAGCCTTGGCTACGTAAGACACCTATCCTTTGTGTAGGAAAGTTACACGTATCATAATACATGTTTAGGACACAAATAACATGTCTATGCTGTAAAAAGGGAGATTCTTACGGCAACAGGTGTACGGTTACGTGTCGTACATGCACATAACCTGAACACCTATTTATACTCTTCTTTACACACTCTTGTGAGTGTTTACCCACTTGTTCATCGTCTCATACTTCTGCTACTACAACTGTTGTTGTTGCTGCTGCCGCCACTACCACAACTGCTTCTACTGTTACTGCAGCTGCTACTGCTGCTATTGCTGTTTTCCTTGTTGAAGGAACCTCTTACTAGAAGAAGAGGAGGATTTCCATTTCTCCTGTAGTCAGGTAGGATTCTTCTTTCTCTTGTTTCCTTCTTCTTATTCCTACCCTCTATTTAAAACTTTGAGGACAACCATCTACCTTGGCATTATCCTTGATTTATATTTAGTAAGCTGTGAATTCATTCTTTTTCTTCTACTCTATTCATATTTCTAGATATTGTTCATGTACATTTGATGTGAGAGTTCTTTCAATTTCTAGGAAGAATCTCATGAAGGACTTATATAAATTTTTCTCTCTTCCAAAAGTCCCCCACATCATCCATATTGTGAGGATCTTCTCTCTTCATTCTACTAAAGTTGTTTACTTTCTTTCATGATAAGATGTGTAAAGAAATATACACAAGACCCACAAACCATTGTTTGATCTTCCATAGAAAGTAGAAGCACATAGAAAGTGTCTTTCTAGCCGGTTTTAAACCTTTCTCAAAGAAAGACCAACGTCTGTCGACAGACAGATCATATCTGTCGACAGATACCCATGGTTTCAGAACTTAGAAACCAGAGCTGTTGACAACCACCAGTATATGTTGACAAACAGAACCACTTCTTCATAAATCAAAGTTGACACATTCTTGAACTGTCTAAACAAGTTGTTTTTACTATTTCCTTGAATTCTAAACTACTATACCACTAGGATGAGTTATTTAACCATCAACCAAACCCATTGGATTATTCTTGGACATCCTAAATTATGTTGTTTCTTATACCTTTTGGGTATCTTTAACCACTATCTCATAGAACCTTGTTACATGTGATATTATTTTACTCATGATGAGTGCCCAAGTACCACGTATGTATGTTTATAAGAAATGGAAATGGGATGACATACTTTTGGGTCTTCGGACTCTCATGGACTAATGCCTGTGCAAATGGGGCAGATCCAGTCCCGGGAGGAGCACCTGAATTCGTTTAATCTGCGCAGAGCAGTATGGATCCACGGGGTGTTTGGCATGACACCACTATATTCTAAATTGGTCGATATTTCCATGAATTATATCGAGACATGAATGTTTATTGCTTGCTTGAGGAGTGGACAGGGCATCTCTACACATACTCTTTCTCTATTTTCTTCTGAACTATTGTTCATACACTCATACTTTGCTATTTCACTGATGGTCACTATATGTCAGTTCATTGGCATATTACTTCATCCTTGTTACTGTTTGATAATCATGGTTCACTTCATCTACGATCTGATTTGTACCATTCTCCGTTACTTGTACTTACTACTTATTACATTCTTGTACCACAATCATCTTTGACTCATGTAAGCTTTTATATTCCTTGATTTTGGAGAATAAATCCTACTGGGCAAAATTGCTCGTACCTACTTTTTCCCAGGTAATCTACAGCTCTAGAAGGCGGGACATCGGGATTTGTGTGCTGAGAGATCAACCTTTGCGGCGTCTTCCTTTGAGTTGTAAATTTGAGAATCGTGTAATACCTAAAGAATGACGATTAATTAGTTTTTATTTAGTGAAGCCATTTCTACTCGAAAAGTTCAAAATTTACTCTTGATTTTCTATTCACTCACATTACGACATTTATAGATATATTAAATATCGGGACGTGACAGCCTGTATGGCAGAGACTAGAGACATCCATCTCTTGTGTCTAATCCCAGTGAATGATAGCTTAGGAAATTCACTGAACCTAACCTTCCCTTTCTTACAGTCGACGCTTGCCCCATAGGTGGACAACCAATCGGCTCCAAGAATCACGTTATAGCCTTCCATGGGCATACAAACTAGGTCGACTCTTAGGTTGAGTTCTTCGATCATTACTTCGGCTAATGGGAAATATTTGTTCAAATTTTCTTTCTCTCCCAGTGGTGTTGTGACAGAGAATTCAGAACCCATAGATGCAGGTTTAACATTTAGAGTATCAGTAAAGTTTTACGATGTGAACGAATGTGCAACACTAGTATCAAACAAAACAAATGCTGATTGAGAGAAAACTTGTAATGTACCTTCCACCACGCCACCTTCCTCAGTGGTTTCTTCATCTCGCAGGGCTTGCAGTCTACCCTGTTTCTTTAGCACGTTCATGCATTTCTCGTGTTCCTTGAGAAGCGGGCATTCAGGGATGCGATGCTCGCGACTGCCACAGCGCAGACATGCGTCAACCTTCCTCCAGCACTCATCGATGGTGTGACCTGGCCTGTCACAATGTTTGCAGTTGCTTTTAGCCAGAGTGGTGGGGACAAATACCCTCAGCTTATTTTCTTGACTAGATCCTTCCACGATATTGAAAGGACGCTTCTTGCCGATAATCGGCTTAGCACTTGAAGCGCCAGGTGTCAGCTCCTTCTTTACGAACTTTCCTTTTATACGATCAGTAAAGTCAGTAGCATCTTCCAGCAATTGGGCTTTCTTAACCATCTCGGCATAAGTTTCGATGTCGAGAGGGGCCAGCTGTGTAATATAATGGGGCTTGAGACCATTAAGAAAATGCTTATCCTTCATCTTTTTAGTGTTTACCAGATGATCGGCGTAGCGTGCCAGTCTAGAGAATTGAGCTTCGTAGTCAGCTACAGAAAGGCTCCTCTGTTTGAGAGCAGCAAATTCCGCAACCTTCTTTTCTTGTACACGTTCAGAGAAGTACTTGGAGTTGAATGCTTCCTTGAATTCATTCTAGGTAAATTAACCATTTGCCTTGGTCGCTTCCACTGACTCCCACCAAGAGCGGGCATCCATCTCAAGTTGAAAGGTAGCAAGCAGTAGCTTACCCCCTGCCGCACATTGCATAACCCAGAAAATTCTTTCCTCTCCTTAAGCCAGTACTCGGCTTCATCCGGATCAGCAGTACCGCTGAATTTCGGTGGGTTTAAGCTTCTAAAGTTACGATGTAGCTCGCTTGCACCGCGATTTCCTCCTCCCTGAGCAACTTACAGGAGGGCACGAGTAAGTTCCTGGATGGTTTGTTGAATTCCCCTCATCTGAGCACGTTTAGCAGTCATCTTAAATGCTTAAGTTCAATTCTCTTCAAAAAGGAAAAGATAGTTAATAGGTTATAATATCCTTGGTTTGTGCGTGTGTGGGTTTATTTTAACTAGTTACCCATGGTTCTATCCACATCTCACATGATGATCAGTCTGTCTTCATATAATTTTAATTAATTACACATTTATTTTGGTGATTAACAAAACCCTATCAAAAGTTCTCTAACACATATTCTATGAAGTCTAAGTACAGGAAATACACCAAGGACAAACAAGACAATATTGGTAAGTATTACCCTTCTGAAGCATTAACAATGTCAAGATGATATTTCTCTAAGTCCACATCGATTTCTGTTGAGAATCACAACGATTTCCTTTATGGCATAACGATTTGCTCGTCGTAACGATTCCTTAAGTCATCACAACAATGTCTTAAGACGTCGTAATGATTTGCTCGTCGTAACGATTTCTTAAGTCATCACAACGATTTCTTAAGATGTCGTAACGATTTGCTCGTTGTAACGATTTCCTAAGTCATCACAACGATTTCTTAAGACGTCATAACGATTTGCTCGTCGTAACAATTTCCTAAGTCATCACAACGATTTCTTAAGACGTCGTAATGATTTGCTCGTCGTAACGATTCCTTAAGTCATCACAACGATTTCTTAAGACGTCGTAACGATTTGCTCATCGTAACGATTTCTTAAGTCATCACAACGATTTCTTAAGACGTCGTAACGATTTCTTAAGTCATCACAACGATTTCTTAAGACGTCGTAACGATTTACTCGTCGTAACGATTTCCTAAGTCATCACAATGATTTCTTAAGACGTCGTAACGATTTGCTCGTCGTAACGATTCCTTAAGTCATCACAACGATTTCTTAAGACGCCATAACGATTTGCTCATCGCAACGATTTGCTTCGCGCAACGATTTCTTTAGCGCTCATAACGATTTGCTTCGCGCAACGATTTCTTCAGCGCTCATAATGATTTGCTTCGCGCAACGATTTCTTTAGCGCTCATAACAATTTGCTTCGTGCAACGATTTCTTTAGCGCTCATAATGATTTGCTTCGTGCAACGATTTCTTTAGAGCTCATAACAATTTGCTCTCTATAACGATTCCTTTAATGAATACAACGATTTGTTTTCTATAACGATTTCTTCAGTATTCATAACGATTCCTTTAATGAATACAATGATTTGTTTTCTATAACGATTTCTTCAGTATTCATAACGATTCCTTTAATGAATACAACGATTTGCTTTCTATAACGACTTGTTAAGTGCTCATAACGATTTCTTCAGTAAACACTTGATCATAACGATTTCATAAGTCATATAGGCATCGACTTTATGTTTTATATCGACTTGATATTTATCCTATTTCTGAAAGCGTTGAATAGTCAAAGTCTTCACATATCTGTCTGACTGTTGTGCATTTAATGAAGACAGAACGCATCTATGCATGCATGCAGATGATATCTTTTCATTATCGTGCATACTCTGTTAACATCTTTTAGAACAAGCTATTTGGCATTACTATTTTGGTGAATATTCACATCAACGTTTTCTGACATCAAGAGACAGTCTAGCTGTCTACTATTCTAGTATTTAATGTATGCAGGGCCCTAAAGATATTTTGTCATACAACGTTGGACCATATAGACGCCAGAAGATCCTATCTCTTTACGTGCTCAAATGGATAAAAGATTGTTGACTAGAAGCTTCCAAGTGTCAAGCAGTCTAACGTCTACCAAACTAAGAGACAACGGTTACTTCAACGACTACATTTCAAATTGGAGATATAAATACAAGATAGCAGCTCCAGAAGAAATAGATAGAAGAGAGAGACTTACCATCGAATAAGACAAGCATTGCAGATCTTCTGAAAGAATCCGAGAGCCAAGAATTCAATTCTAGTGTGTCTTTAGCTCTTTGCTCTCTGTGCTGTAATAGAAATCCTAAGAGAGCCAGTGTAGTTTTGAGAGAGTGCCTTGTTTAGATTATTTGCTCTCAGTGCTAGTAGCTTAAGATCTTGTCTTGCTAAAGCTTGATCTTGGGGCTTGAATTCCTACTTATTCTTGTTGTGTTGAATTCCCTTCAGTTGTGAAGGAAGACCTGGTGGGGAGCCAGGGTGTTGTGTTCCCTTCTGTTGTGAAGGAAGACCTGGTGAGGGATCTAGGGTGTTGTAGTTCCCTTCGTGTGAAGGAAGACCAGCTGAGCTGGGTGTTGTATTGTCCATAGGGGGACTGTACCCTAGTTAGTGGAATCCTGAGTTGTTGCTCAGGGACTGGACGTAGGACTCCTAAGGAGAGGAGGTCTGAACCAGGATAATTCCTTGTGTTGTATGATTGCTTATTGTGTGTTTGTCTTTTATTCTAACCTTCGCTAACCTTCATCGAAGAACATCTTTGTATGAATGTTTTAAGTACAAGTACTAATCAAATAATTTTTTAAAAAGACCCATTCACCCCCCTCTGGGCTCGTCAACTGGGCAACAAGTGGTATCAGAGCGAGTCTCTTCAACAAAGAAGAAAGATCCAACGATCTGAAGAGTAAAGATCCATGGCAGCCCAAGGTAACATTGAAGGTCAGTCTGTCAACCGACCCCCTCTCTTTGATGGTGAAGATTATGCTTATTGGAAGACCAGAATGGAGTACTTTCTCCAAGGTTACAACTATCAGATATGGTCAATAGTAGAAGAAGGCGATCTCCCGGTTACAAATGAGAAAGCTCAGTGGACAGATGATGACAGGAAAAAGATCTCCTTGAACTGTAAGGCTAAGAGTATTCTGTGCTGTGCACTAAGCAAAAAGGAATTCAACAGAGTTTCAGCCTGCAAATCCGCAATGGAGATGTGGGAAAAGCTTAGAATTACCTATGAAGGCACAGACAAGGTGAAGGAGACAAGAATTGATATTCTTGTTACACAATTGAAAGATTTCAGATGCAATCAGGTGAGTCCATAACTCAAATTTCAGTCGATTCACAGATATTACAAATGGATTGGCTGGACTGGGGAAAACCTATGAGATTGGAGACATGGTGAGGAAAATTCTTAGATCCTTACCATCCTCATGGACCCCAAAGGTCACAGCTATTGAGGAAGCTAATGATCTGAAAAGGATGTCTTTGGAAAAGCTCATTGGGTCCCTTATGGCCCATGAGATCAATATGGAAAGGCTAGGAGAGTCCTCAAGTAGAAAGAAGCACTCCAATGCTTTCAAAGTTAAAGAAGACTCATCAGAAGTAAGCTCAGATGAAAATGAAAGTATTGAGGACAGTGAAAATGAAGAAGCAATGCTATCAAGAAGACTGCAGTGGATTTTAGCCAAGAAAAAGAAATTTCAATCTGGCAGAAGATTCTTTAAGAAAAACAAAGAATTTAAGAAGTCAGAAGGAAAGGATCTGAGGAAAGGAGAACCAACATGCTATGAGTGCAAGAAACCTGGACATATCAAGGCAGAATGTCCAAAGCTTAAGAAAGAGGGACACAAAAAAAGAACAACTTCAGACGATTCAAGAAGTACAAGAAAAAGGCAATGGCAGCCGCTTGGGAAAATAGCAGCGACTCAGACAGTGAGTCAAGCTCAAGCAGTGATAAAGAAGAAGCCAACCTGGCATTCATGGCAAATACAGATGATAAGATAACATCTGACTCCTCCTTTGATTCCTGCAATAATTCTGATTCGGATAATTTAGAGGAAGCATTCAATGAACTATACAGTAAATATAGAGAAGTAACCAAACTGTTAAAAATAAGTAAGAAAAATAATGCTTGTCTAGAAAACACAAACTCAGATCTAAAATCAGAAAATGAACAGTTAGAAAAACAATTAACTGAACTTAAAAGAAGAAATGATTTATTATGTGAAGATCTAAAGGATAAGAATGAACAAATAATTAAATTGAAAAACAAGCAAGCTCAGATGAACTAAAAACAGAGATAAACTCATTAATAGAAGAGAATAAGAAGTTATCTAGCACATTGGAAAAATTTACAAATGGTAAAAACTCTCTCATATTAAAAGGTGCTAGAAGATCAGGTAAGAAGAAAAATAGATTAGGATATACACCCCCAGATAATGAAGAAACCATAGTTTATCCTAAAATATATCCAACACCAAAATTTGTACCTGAACAAGACATTGCATACAAGGCAGATTTCAAATATATAGAAAAAGTAACCAAATTGTCCTGCTGCAGTCACTGTAACAAATTAGGACATATTATAACTACATGTCCAACTAAACATAAGAAATGGATAATAAAAAAAAGGAAACCAATGATACTAACCAATCAGGACCCAAAAGAACTTAGGTACCTAAAACTTAATGTTTTCATTTTAGGGTAACTCTCGAGCATCCAAATGGCATCTGGATAGTGGGTGCTCAAGGCACATGTCAGGTAATCGAAAGCTATTCTCTCATCTTCAAAGTGAAGAAGGAACTGTTACATATGGAGATAACGGAAAAGGAACAGTGATAGGCAGTGGTTCTGTGAACAATAAAGGAAAGACAGTTATTGAAGATGTATTGTTTGTCAAAGGGCTAAAACATAATCTTATTATTATCAGCCAGCTTTGTGACAGAGGCCATCAGATCCAGTTTCAAGAGTTAAAGTGCAGCATATTAAAGGATGGAGCAGTAATTTTCTAGGCAAATAGAGAAAAGAACTTATATGTGCTCTATCTTGAAGAACTCAAGGATCAAAATGTTTGTCTGGCAGCAAATAAAGTTCAATCAACTGAATTGTGGCACAGAAGATTGAGACATTGCAGCATAAATGGTATGAGAAAGTTGTTAAAGAAAAATCTTGTGGAAGGTCTGCCAAAGGTCAGCACCAAGATGGAAGGTGTTTGTAGACCTTGTGCCAAAGGAAAGCACACTAAGAGCTCCTTCAAGTCGAAGACTGTGGTAACCACCTCAAAGCCTTTGGAACTCCTTCACATGGATTTGTTTGGGCCAATGAGGACCACCAGTCTTGAAGGAAAGAATTTTGGTTTTGTTATTGTCGATGACTACTCCAGATTTACATGGGTGTCATTCCTAGAACATAAAGATGATACATTTGAAAGCTTTATCAGTTTTAGCAAGAAGGTTCAGAAAGACAAGAAATTCAGTATTGTTAGTATTCGATCAAATCTTGGAGATGAATTTCAGAATGAGAAATTTGCAAAGTTCTGTGAAAATGAAGGAATTGAACATAACTTCTCAACACCAAGGACACCACAGCAGAATGGAGTTGCTGAAAGAAAGAATAGAACCTTATTGGATATGTCTAGGACAATGTTGTCAGAATATAACTTACCAAGGTATTTTTGGGCTGAAGCAGTAAACACAGCAAGCTACATCATTAATAGAGTAATGATCAGACCAATATTAAAGAAAACCGCATATAAGTTGTTCAAAGGGAAGAAACCGAAGATCAGTCACTTCAGAACTTTTGGATGTCCATGCTTCATCTACAACAACGGCAAAAGAGACATTGGTAAGTTGGATGCCAAATCAGATGAAGGCATCTTCATGGTGTATGCTTCTAAACCCAAAGGTTATAGAGTATTTAACAAACGTACCTTATTGATTGAACAGCCTGTGCATATTATTTTTGATGAGACTAACCCTTCCTTGAGAAAGGAAGAAGATAGTGACAATGATGATGCAGACGAACTGTCCAAGAAACTAAAGGATACCTCAATTGAAGACAGGGATGATCCACCTCTGGAAGACTTGCAACAACAAGATATTACACATGAAAATCTTCCAAAGGAGTGGAGATACAAGAAAGATCACCCACCTGAGAACATTATTGGTGATCCATCTGTAGGGGTAAGAACAAGAGGTAATGTAATACCTTGTGATTATCTAGCATTTGTCTCTCAAATAGAGCCTAAGACAGTCAATGAAGCTCTCGCTGATGAATCTTGGATTATAGCCATGCAAGATGAACTTAACCAGTTCAAAAGAAACTAAGTATGGTCACTTGTTCCCAGACCATCAGACCATCTAGTTATTGGCACCAAGTGGGTGTTCAGAAACAAATTGGATGAGGCTGGTGTGATCTTAAGAAACAAGGCCAGGCTGGTAGCTCAAGGCTACTCCCAAGAGGAAGGCATAGATTTTGATGAAACTTATGCACCTATAGCTAGACTTGAGGTTATTAGAATTTTATTAGCATATGCATCTGCTTTGGATTTAAAATTATTTCAAATGGATGTTAAATCCGCATTTTTAAGTGGTTTTATTAAGGAGGAAGTGTATGTTGAATAGCCTCCAGGTTTTGATGATACAGAATTTCCAAATAATATTTTTAAACTTCATAAGGCTTTATATGGTTTAAAGTAAGCACCAAGAGCCTGGTATGAAAGGCTTAGCTCTTTTTTATTAAATCATGGTTTCACTAGAGGACAGGTAGATAGCACTTTATTTGTAAAAACGAAAGTTAAAAACATGTTAATTGTACAGATTTATGTAGATGACATTATCTTTAGATCTACTGATGAATCTCTTTGCAAGTATTTTGAAAAGTTGATGCAGGGAGAGTTTGAGATGAGCATGATGGGGGAGCTCAATTATTTCCTTGGATTACAAATCAAGCAAGGAAAAGATGGCACCCACATCTGTCAAGCCAAATACACCAAGGAGCTTCTAAAGAAATTTGGATTCGATAACACCAAGCCACTGTCAACACCTATGAGTACATCAACAAGGATGGACAGTGACAAGGATGGTAAAAAGGTAGATCAAAAGATTTACAGAGGTATGATAGGTTCTTTGCTTTATTTAACAGCTAGCAGACCTGATATTTTATTTAGTGTATGTATGTGTGCTAGATATCAAACAGATCCTAGAGAATCTCATTTAATCAATGTCAAAAGAATTTTCAGATATTTAGCTAGAACTCATGATTTAGGTCTGTGGTATCCGAAGTCATGTGAAATTAATTTAGTAGGATGCTCTGATGCTGACTATGTTGGATGCAAAGTAGATAGAAAAAGCACCAATGGATGTTGTCAATTTCTTGCAGGTTGCTTGATATCATGGTCCTCTAAGAAGCAAAACTCAGTGGCACTATCAACTGCTAAAGCAGAGTATGTTGTTGCTGGAAGTTGCTGTACACAACTTCTATGGATCAAGCAACAACTTGAGGACTATGGACTTCATATCAAGACAATCCCACTATTATGTGACAACACAAGTGCTATAAATCTCACCAAAAATCCAGTACAACATTCAAGGACCAAGCACATTGAGGTTTGATATCACTTCATTCGAGATCATGTAGCTAATGGTAATTTAGACATATCATTTATTGATACAAATGGTTAGTTAGCAGATATTTTCACAAAAGCCTTACCCGAAGAGTGGTTCACATCTCTTAGAAGGGAATTGGGCATGTGTAATTTGTGAAAAGATTTCTGTTCAAAACTGATAGACAAATTTTCATAAGTTAAGTAAACCTTCACTACAATGGCTTTAAGCAAAAGGAAGTTAAATTATCTCTCCTGGCCGCTCTCTTTTTAAAGTCTGTTGAGTTGGTCAAACTTGTTTGTCGTTTTCTGCCACCCTTTTGGCACTTCATTTTTTGGTAAAGCCTTTATTTAACTCCAAAATCGATGTGAAAGCGATTCATCTCCTACCTTATACTTTTTCCCTCTTTCGTCTGGTTGCCTGAGCCGATGCCCTAACTACTCTGACATCGACTTTCTGCTAATTTGAAGCTCCTCTCTTCTTCTCGCGAAGAATTTCTTGAGGACTTTCTCTCCTCTTTCCATATCAACCCTCCAGAAAATCTTCCTCACCCAAAATCCATGGCTTCGTCCATTGTCTCCGGCACCGTTAGGGGCTACGGAGCTGCGTTCCTCACAGCATAGCAGCAAAGTAGGTTCGCGTCCGTCAAGGCAAAGGTCTGTGGTAACAAGGCAGTGGATTTGGCAAACTTGGAGAAGAATGGCATGGGCAGTTTGGTTGAAGCTCTACAAAGGCTGAAATGGACAAAGATCACAACCCTATCTGAAGTAAGTTATCCGAATTTGGTTAAAGCTATTTATGTGTGCTTGAAGACTGAGGCGGATGGGACCCTGACTTCCCTGGTCAAGGGTACCCGGATCAGAATCTCTAGAGACCTTTTGGCATCTCTGTTTGACGTTTCTACCACCGGTCACAGTGGCGTCCACTCAGAGGACACTAATATCAAGGGTTTAGGGATTATTGGTCCGGAGTTTAAGCTGAAGGATGGGAAGCTGGATATTAACCAGCTTAATGCTTTCAATAGATTGTTGCACTTTATTATTTGTCAAATTATTGTGCCTAGAAGTGCATCGTTTTCAACCTATGCCAGGGTAGACTCAGACCTGATGTACTGGGCTACCCAGAATCAGGAAATTAATACAGCTGAATTGATAATTGAAAGGATGAAGTTTGCCAGCTCTCAATTATGGGACACCAAAAGCAAGTTAAATATCTCACTACCCTATGCCCATCTTCTGACAAGAATTTTCCAGCATTTTGGGATTAGCACAGTTGGTGATGTGTCTGAGAAAATGGGCCAAGCCATTAGGTCCAGAAATTTGAAGAAGAGTGGTTTTTCACTAGTTAATGGTATCTGGTCAAAGGTTGGCACAGTTGAGGGTGAAGCCATCGTTGGTGAAGCCCAAGAGGATCTAGAACCAGCACCAGCAGTAGTAGAGTCACCTGCAGCATCAGCAGCAGTAATAGAAGAAGCACCAACAACAATTGTATCAGAAGCAACAGTTGATCCAGCAGTTCCAGCAGCAGTACCATCAGCAGCAGAGGAAGAAGCAAGCAGAAGAATCGAGGACATTCCTCCTGAGTACATTGAGCTCTTTGGGCAATCTTCAGAGGATCCTCCTCCTTCTTCCCAAGTAGGCTATCTACTTAGGGAGGTACTGGACTCCATTTCTCAAGGGGAGCCAGTTGCAAGTGATCCACATGAAAGGGTCATGGAAGAAGCTCCAGGCCAGCAGGAGCAAGTTTCAGCTCAAGTCGATTCTGTTTTGATAGATGCTCCCATTCAGGGGAAGCAAGGAAGAATTGTGAAAGAGGCTCCCATTCAGGGGGAGCAAGGTATTGAGCAAGAGGCAGTAGTATCTCAGGGGGAGCAAACTTCAGATGCCCCTGCAAATGAAAAACCCAATACTGTTCATACTGAAGATCCTGATCAAGTTGAAAAGAGACGCAAGAAAATTGCTCACAGAAGGCAGATGAAAATTCCAAAGAAAATGAACTTGAAGCCTATCTTGAAGAGGTTGGATGATCAAGGTGAGATCTTGAGTTCAGTTCAGTCATGTGTGAGTTCTGTTATTATTCGCCAGGACTCAATTTCTAATGATATATCTAATATAAGAAATACAATGAAATGGTTCAATAAGGCGATGAGCAGCATGCAGGCAACACTCTCTGAGATTTTGAAGGCAGTTGGATCCAAAACTCCTCCTCAACCCTCTGCCACTCAGAGCAGTTTAGGAGCTATTCCCAGGCCATCAGGGCCCTCAGTTCAAGTATCTGGGCCATCAGGGCTAGCAGTAGCAACAGAGAGTAGTGCTCAAGTACCATCTCAAGGCAGGTAACAAGCAGAAGGGGCAGTGCCATCTGGGCAGATCATGGAAGAACCTACAAGGTCAGTGATCTCCATGGAAGTACTGCATGGTGCAGAAGAGGCCACTGTTGCGCCTGAAGCCACTGAGTCTTCAACCCTTGCAACACCAACCCCCTCTACACCACCATCATCATCCACAGCACCTCCAGCTCCACCTACCTTCAAACAACACATGCCCCGCACAATTTCCTCACCAACACCTTTTCCATCTCAATCTTCCTTCTCTCCTTCTTCTTCCCCAGTCATTCCTCCTCCTCCTGTTATTGAGAATCCTCCAGCCTCCTCATCAGCTGGAGCCTCCTCTTCATCTAGTCATTCTACTTCAAGATCTTCTTCCACTTTCAATTCCAAATCTCTTCTTTATCCTTCTACTCCACCTTCTTCCATAACCTTCATCCCTGAGAACCCACAGCTTGGCAGCGCGTTTCTCTCTCAACTTGCGGATGAGTTTGAACGATCTACACTCATCACAATTCTAGCTGTTGCCAATCATGTTCACAGGACTAATTCTTCCAGTCCTGTTCAGAAGAAGAGAAAACTCTCCACCTCTATCTCTATACCTTCTACACCCAAATTCCCTCCTCTTTGGTTCTCCCTCACTGCTGAAATTGATAGGAGACCAATCTATCGAGAATATCTGCAGAAATGCATTCTCTCCACCATTTTTGGCATTCTGTTTTTGAACCTCACTGATCACCTCACCATTGTTCTTCCCTATTGCCACTTGTCCAAAGCCAATCAATCCAAAATCTTTCAATTGGCTGAATGCAAGTCTAAAGACCAGTGGGCCAAAGGGCACAAGACTCTCTACACCAAATACCTCCAGGCCAGGGATGAGAGCATTTCTAGTCGAGATCACCCACTCACTCTCTCTGAGTGGTTTGCTCTTCGTCATCAAACTATCTGGGGTGAGTTCATTCTTAAGGAAATCAGAATAGCAAGGCATTTTCAGCTCTATAATGATTACTGCTATCTGAACAAGCTCCCTGAGGTTCAGTTTAGTCAATTCCATGGCGCCCTTGCTCTCCTCCGGACTGAGCATCCAGTCAATTGCTCTTTCCAAGTAGATTTCACCAGCCTCAAAATGCCTGATATAGTTTTCCTTCCCAAGTTACACTCATTAGTGTTTGACTCCTCCGCTGGCTCTCATGCTTTTGAGAGATTTGCTCGAGTAATGGGACGTCTGTCAGCTAAGCAGGGTCGCCTCCCCTCATTTCAGAGATTCATCTTCAGAGAATATCACGTGGGCCACCTCTCCTCTGAAGTTCTAGCTCTGCTAATTTCCGAATGTGAAAGGCTTTCTCCCACAAACTGGGAAAAGCACTATAGACAATCTGCTCTCCAGCTGGAATCAGTCAATAGTTCTTTGTTCAAGGCCGGGAAGCCGAGCTTATCTGCTGAAGCCTTCTTGGATCTAAACTCTATCAATCCAGTTCAGGAGTTGTATGTTCAGTGGGCTTCAAGATACTCAGCTTTCTTTTCTTTGAAGAAGGACCTACTTGATCACCAGCATTTCTATCCCATCACTCTTGATAGATTCCTTCAGCGTGCTAGTTTTGGACAGAGTACTTTCTTTAGATTCACTATGGACAAGGATCAGTATGCACTATTCCTGGAGGACCAGCGGCAGCTGTACATTCAGCGCATGCTCCCTTCCATGGGTGACTCTTTCACTATAGCACCTGGTGTTTTCACTCAACTTTTTGAAGACCAAGAGATTAAGGCATGGGAAATTATTTCTCAGCATGCCTCTCTTCTTTCTCCTCTCTTCTATCTCCCTGTACCTTCTCAACCTTAATACAATATCCTTGAATGTGTATCTCTTCCTTTCTTCTTTGTCTCAGTTTATCTTTTTGCTTAATGACAAAAAGGAGGAGAAATATACTAAGCATGTCTGAAATACATTCCAGAAATATTTAAGTTTTGTCATCACTAAAAAGGGGGAGATTGATGATCAGTCTGTCTCCGTATAATTTTAATTAATTACACATTTATTTTGGTGATTAACAAAACCCTATCAAAAGTTCTCTAACACATATTCTATGAAGTCTAAGTATAGGAAATACACTAAGGACAAACAAGCCAATATTGGTAAGTATTACCTTTCTGAAGCATTAATAATGTCAAGATGATATTTCTCTAAGTCCACATCGATTTCTGTTGAGAATCACAACGATTTCTTTTATGGCATAACGATTTCCTCGTCGTAACGATTCCTTAAGTCATTACAACGATGTCTTAAGACGTCGTAACGATTTGCTCGTTGTAACGATTTCTTAAGTCATCACAACGATTTCTTAAGACGTCGTAACGATTTGCTCATCGTAACGATTTCCTAAGTCATCACAACAATTTCTTAAGACGACGTAACGATTTGCTCGTCGTAACGATTTCCTAAGTCATCACAACGATTTCTTAAGACGTCGTAACAATTTGCTCGTCGTAACGATTCCTTAAGTCATCACAATGATTTCTTAAGACGTCGTAACGATTTGTTCGTCGTAACGATTTCTTAAGTCATCACAACGATTTCTTAAGACGTCATAACGATTTGCTCGTCGTAACGATTTCTTAAGTCATCACAATGATTTCTTAAGACGTCGTAACGATTTGCTCGTCGTAACGATTTCCTAAGTCATCACAACGATTTCTTAAGACGTCGTAACAATTTGCTCGTCGTAACGATTCCTTAAGTCATCACAACGATTTCTTAAGACGTCATAACGATTTGCTCATCGCAACGATTTGCTTCACGCAACGATTTCTTTAGCACTCATAACGATTTGCTTCGCGCAACGATTTCTTTAGCGCTCATAACGATTTGCTTCGCGCAACGATTTATTCAGTGCTCATAATGATTTACTTCGCGCAACGATTTCTTTAGCGCTCATAACGATTTGCTCTCTATAAGGATTCCTTTAATGAATACAACGATTTGTTTTCTATAACGATTTCATCAGTATTCATAACGATTCCTTTAATGAATACAACAATTTGTTTTCTATAACGATTTCTTCAGTATTCATTGATGAACAGTCCATCCCCATATACTTTTAAATTAATTACTTGCTTATTTTGGTGATAAACAAAACCTGTCAAAAGTTTTCTAACCTTGTTTTATTTAGCCTTAAGCACAAAGAAAGTCAAGCATTTATGGTAAGTACTTACATACATCATTTCTCAGAAGAGCCATAACGATTCCTTCATTAGCTGTAACGATTTCCTCTCAAGTTCAACGATTTACTTGAAAGATTGAATAACCTTGTTGTGTCAAACAAGTCGATGTTATAACGACTCTGTAAGTTATCGTAACGACTCCTTCAGAAGTTATAACGACTTGCTCATTATAACGACTCTATAAGTTATCGTAACGACTCCTTCAGAAGTTATAACGACTTGCTCATTATAACGACTCTGTAAGTTATTGTAACGACTCCTTCAGAAGTTATAACGATTTGCTCATTATAACGACTCTGTAAGTTATCGTAACGACTCCTTCAGAAGTTATAACGACTTGCTCGTCATAACGATTCTGTAAGTCATCGTAACGATTTCTTTAGAGAGTTATAACGACTTGCTCGTCATAACGATTCTGTAAGTCATCGTAACGATTTCTTTAGAGAGTTATAACGACTTGCTCGTCATAACGATTCTGTAAGTCATCGTAACGATTTCTTTAGAGAGTTATAACGACTTGGTCGTCATAACGATTCTGTAAGTCATCGTAACAATTTCTTTAGAGAGTTATAACGACTTGCTCGTCATAACGATTCTGTAAGTCATCGTAACGATTTCTTTAGAGAGTTATAACGACTTGCATCTCATAACGATTTGATAAGTGTTTCATAACGATTTCTTATATCATCTGTTATAGAACGACTTGGTTGTGGTAACGATTTCATGAGTTATCATAACAACTTCTTATGAGTCTACAGCAACTTGATCATAACGATTCTATCAGACTTTCATAACGACTGCATAAGTCATGTTTCCATTAATTAAATATTTTCCTTGATTTAGGCTACGTTGAATAGTCAAAGTCGCATCACGTCTGTTTGACTGCCATGCATTTAATAAAGACTGAATGTATCTCTGCACGGATACAGAACATATCTTCCATTCTCGTGTATCCTCTGCATGCATCTTCTAGAACGATAAACTGTCACTACCATATTTGTGTCTATCTGCTCTAACGTTGATTGACATCTGGAGATAGTATAGCTGTCTACCATTAAAGCTCAACCTTGCAGAACCTTAAGGATATACTATCCTACAACATCTGACACAGAAAGAACTACAAGCCAACTAAGAAGATCTCATCACTTTGCGTGCTCCAAAGAACAAAAGACTGTCGACAGGAAGTTTCTACAGATCCTTCAGTCTAACGTACACCAAAGCTGTGAGACAACGGTCATCTCTTTGTCCTCATTCAAATTGGAGATATAAATACAAGACGAAGTTCTGAAGACAGAGATGAATCAATGAAGGAAGCATTATTGACATTCAAGAGAGTCTAGAACTCTGCCACTTTCAAGTCTTCAGAAGATCTCTAGAGCCAGAAATTCTCTCCTTTCAATCTTGGCTCTTAGCTCCTCGTGCTGTGAGAAGAAAAATCAAGGAAGAGCTAGATTAGTTCTGAGAGAGTCCACATTGTGTAGATCTTTGACTCTCAGTGCTTGTAGCTTCAGATTGAGTTTTGTAAAAGCTTGATCTAGGGGCTAGTCATTTCCTTCAAGATTTTCTTGTGTTCTTCCCTTCGTGTGTGAAGGAAGACCTGGTGGTGTCCAGGGTGGTGTTTTTCCCTTCGGGAGTGAAGGAAGACCTGGTGGTGTCCAGGGTGGTGTTTTTCCCTTCGGGAGTGAAGGAAGACCTGGTGGTGTCCAGGGTGGTGTTTTCCCTTCGGGAGTGAAGGAAGACCTGGTAGTACCAGGGTGTTGTGTTCCCTTCAGGAGTGAAGGAAGACCAGCTGAGCTGGATGGTTGTTTTTGTCCATAGGGGGACTGTACCCTAGTTAGTGAAATCCTGAGGATTGCTCAGGGACTGGACGTAGGACTCCTAAGGAGAGGAGATCCGAACCAGGATAAATCTGTGTGTTGTGTGATTGTCTTTATCGTGTGATTGTTGCTTTTACTAACCATTACTAATCCCTTCCAAGAACTCTTTATGTTTGTTTGAGCTCAGGTTTTTATCAGATAAATTTTATTTAAAGACCCATTCACCCCCCCTCTGGGTTAGCCAACCGGGCAACAAGTGGTATCAGAGCGAGTCTCTTCGACAAAGAACAAGATCCAACGATCTGAAGAGTAAAGATCCATGGCAGCCCAAGGTCACTTCGAAGGTCAGTCTGTCAACAGACCTCCTTTGTTCGACGGTGAAGATTATACGTATTGGAAGACCAGGATGGAATACTTTCTACAAGGCCATGACTATCAAATCTGGTCGATAGTGGAAGAAGGTGATCTGGTCGTCACAAATGAGAAAGCACAATGGACAGATGAAGATAGAAAGAAAATTTCCTTGAACTGTAAAGCTAAGAGCATTCTATGTTGTGCTCTAAGCAAGAAGGAGTTCAACAGAGTTTCAGCATGCAAATCCTCCATGGAAATGTGGAAAAGCTAAGGATTACGTATGAAGGTACAGACAAAGTAAAGGAGACAAGAATCGACATTCTTGTCACTCAGTATGAAAGATTTCAAATGCAATCAGGTGAGTCTATTACCCAAATGTTTAGTCGATTTACTGACATCACTAATGGTCTAGCCAGTCTAGGAAAGTCATATGAGATTGCAGATATGGTAAGGAAGATTCTCAGATCCTTGCCATCTTCATGGACGGCAAAGGTCACAGCTATCGAAGAAGCTAATGACCTTAAGAGAATGTCAGTAGAAAAACTCATCGGGTCTCTCATGGCCCATGAAATAAATATGGAAAGATTAGGAGAATCTTCCAGTAGAAAGAAGCAGTCCAATGCGCTTAAAGCTAATGGAAACTCATCCGAAGAATCCTTGGATAACAGTGAAGATAGCAAAGACAGTGATGATGAAGAAGCCATGCTGTCAAGAAGATTGCAGAGAATCTTGGCCAAAAAGAAGAAGTTCCAGTCTGGTAGGAGGTATTTCAAGAAAAACAAAGATCTCAAGAGACCAGACGGAAAAGATCAGAAGAGGAATGAGCCACTTTGCTATGAATGCAAGAAGCCTGGACATATCAAGGCAGACTGTCCAATGCTAAAGAAAAATGATCACAAGAAGAAGGACAGCTCCAAGAAGTTCAGAAGATACAAAAAGAAAGCCATGGCAGCTGCATGGGAAAACAGCAGCGACTCAGACAGTGAGTCAAGCTCCAGCAGTGAAGAAGAAGAAGCCAACTTAGCTCTTATGGCAAATACCGGGGATAAGGTAACCTCTGATTCCTCTTTTGATTCCTGTAATGATTCAGATTCCGATAATTTGGAAAGTGCCTTTAATGAACTTTACGATAAGTATAAAGAAGTGTCTAAATTACTTAAGCTTAGCAAGAAAAATATCACCTGTCTCGAAAATACCAACTCAGATTTAAAATCTGAAAATGAAGAACTAGAAAAACAGATAATGGAGCTTAAGAGAAGAAATGAACTATTATGTGAAAACTTAAAAGACAAGAACAATCAAATCATTAAATTAGAAAAACAGGAAAGCTCAGATGATTTAAGAAAAACGGTAAAAGAATTAAATGAAGAAAACAATACACTTGCAAGCACCTTAGAAAAGTTTACAAATGGGAAGAACTCCTTATTACTAAAGGGTGCTAGACGATCTGGTAAGAACAAACGAGGTTTAGGATACATACCTCCAATTAATGAAGAAGAAATAATCTATCCTGAAAAATATCCAACTCCTAAATTCACTCCAGAACAAGATGTAGCATATAAAGCGAATTTTAAGTACATAGAAAGAGTAACAATAACATCATGTTGTAGTCACTGTAATAAGCTAGGACATTTAAAATCCACCTGTCCAACAAGACATAAGAAGTGGATAATAAAAAGTAAAAGTAATGATACTGACCCATCAGGACCCAAAAGAACTTGGGTACCTAAATCTTGATGTCTTTATTTCAGGTTAATCCTCGAGCATCCAAATGGTATTTGGATAGTGGGTGCTCAAGGCACATGACAGGAAACCTGAAGCTTTTCTCCCATCTCCAAGATGAAGAAGGAACAGTCACTTATGGAGATAATGGAAAAGGAACTGTAGTTGGCAGTGGATCAGTAAACAGCAAAGGAAAAACAGTCATAGAAGATGTGCTGTTAGTCAAAGGTTTAAAGCACAACCTCATAAGTATTAGTCAGCTGTGTGATAGAGGACATCAAATCAAATTTCAAGAGTCAAAATGCAGCATACTAAAGGATGGTGCAGTCATCTTTGAAGCAAATAGAGAGAAGAATCTGTACGTGCTCTACCTTGAAGAACTCAAAGAGCAAAATGTGTGTCTGGCAGCCAGCAAAGACAAATCAACTGATCTGTGGCACAGAAGGCTAGGCCACTGCAGCTTGGATGGCTTGAGCAAGCTCAGAAAGAGGAACTTGTGGAAGGTCTACCGAAAATCAATGGTAAATTAGAAAGTGTTTGCAGACCTTGTGCTAAGGGAAAGCACACAAAGAGTTCCTTCAAGTCAAAGACGGTGGTGACCACCTCAAAACCCTTAGAGCTCCTACATATGGATCTATTTGGGCCAATGAGACTACCAGTCTTGGAGGAAAGAATTTCGGATTTGTTATAGTAGATGACTACTCAAGATTCACATGGGTATCATTCTTAGAACACAAAAATGATACTTTTGATAATTTTGTTAGCTTCAGCAAGAAAGTCCAGAAAGATCAGAAGTTCAGTATAGTATCCATTCGATCTGATCATGGTGGTGAGTTCCAAAATGAAAAGTTTGCTAGATTCTGTGATGATCAAGGAATTCAGCACAATTTCTCAGCACCAAGGACACCACAGCAAAATGGTATAGCCGAACGGAAGAACCGAACTCTCTTGGATATGGCAAGAACCATGCTTTGTGAATATGAGTTACCAAGATATTTCTGGGCAGAAGCAGTCAACACAGCCAGCTACATTGTCAACAGAGTCATGATCAGGCCAATCCTGAAGAAGACTGCATATGAGCTGTTTAAAGGGAAGAAGCCAAAGATCAGCCATTTCAGAACCTTTGGATGTCCTTGCTTTATTCACAACAACGGAAAAAGGGATATTGGTAAGTTGGATGCCAAATCAGATGAAGGCATCTTCATGGGGTACACCTCTAAACCCAAAGGCTATAGAGTGTTTAATAAACGTACCTTATTGATTGAACAGTCTGTACACATTATTTTTGATGAAACTAACCCCTCCTTGAGAAAGGAAGTAGAAAGTGATAATGATGATGCAGATGAACTGTCCAATAAACTGAAAGACACATCACTTGAAGACAAGGATGATCCGCCTCTGGAAGAAATGCAACAAGAAGAAATTTCTCATGAAACTCTTCCAAAGGAATGGAGATACAAGAAAGATCACCCACCTGAAAACATCATTGGTGATCCATCGGTAGGGGTAAGAACAAGAGGTAACTTGATTCCTTGTGATTACCTTGCTTTTGTATCTCAAATAGAGCCTAAGACAGTCAATGAAGCCTTAACTGATGAATCTTGGATAATAGCAATGCAAGATGAATTAAATCAATTCAAGAGAAACCAAGTATGGTCACTTGTTCCTAGACCATCAGACCATCCTGTGATCGGCACTAAATGGGTGTTCAGAAACAAATTGGATGAATCTGGTGTAATTCTAAGAAACAAGGCCAGACTGGTGGCTCAAGGCTATTGTCAAGAGGAAGGCATAGATTTTGATGAAACCTATGCACCAGTGGCTAGACTTGAGGCTATTAGAATTTTACTTGCTTATGCTTCTGCATTAGATTAAAGTTATTTCAAATGGATGTTAAATCTGCCTTTCTAAATGGTTTTATAAAAGAAGAAGTTTATGTGGAACAACCGCCGGGTTTTGATGATACAGACTTTCCGAATCATGTTTTTAAATTGCATAAGGCTTTATATGGTTTAAAACAAGCACCTAGAGCCTGGTATGAAAGACTTAGTTCTTTTCTCCTAAAACATGGTTTCAGTAGAGGTCAAGTAGATAGCACTCTTTTTATAAAAACAAAAGTCAAAAATATACTGTTGGTTCAAATTTATGTGGATGACATCATCTTTGGATCTACTGATGAATCCTTGTGCAAGTATTTTGAAAAGCTAATGCAGGGAGAATTTGAGATGAGTATGATGGGAGAGCTTAACTACTTCCTTGGACTTCAAATCAAACAAGGAAAGGAAGGAACTCACATCTGTCAAGCAAAGTACACCAGAGAACTGCTAAAGAAATTTGGATTTGAAAACACCAAGCCACTGTCAACACCAATGGGTACATCAACTAGGATGGACAGTGACAAGGATGGTAAGAAGGTAGATCAAAAGATCTACAGAGGTATGATAGGTTCATTACTTTATCTAACCGCAAGTAGACCTGATATATTATTTAGTGTATGCATGTGTGCTAGATATCAAGCCGACCCTAGAGAGTCACATTTAATTTCTGTGTAAAAGAATTTTTAGATACTTAGCCAGGACTCATGATCTAGGACTATGGTATCCAAACTCCTGTGATGTAAATTTAGTAGGATATTCTGATGCTGACTATGCTGGATGCAAGGTAGATAGAAAAAGCACCAGTGGTTGCTGTCAATTTCTTGCAGGATGTTTAATCTCATGGTGCTCAAGAAACAAAATTCAGTAGCACTATCTACAGCTGAAGCCGAGTACGTAGCTGCTGGAAGTTGCTGTACACAACTCTTATGGATAAAGCAACAGCTTGAGGATTTTGGACTCAAAATCAAGAAAATTCCACTGCTATGTGACAACACCAGCGCTATCAACCTCACCAAAAATCCAATTCAGCACTCCAGGACCAAACATATTGAGGTCAGATACCATTTTATTCGTGATCATGTAGCAAATGGCAATATTGAAATATCGTTTATTGATACAAACAATCAGCTAGCAGATATTTTCACAAAGGCCTTACCTGAAGAGAGATTTACATCTCTTAGAAGGGAGTTAGGCATGTGTATTTTGTGAAAAGATCTTCATTTAAAGCTGGTATAAAAATTCTCAGAATTTAAGAAGGTTCTCTCTCTCCTTTTGTGGCAAAATCAATTCAAAAGTCTCAGTTTAAGCGTTCCGTCCGATAAGTCATAGTCCTTCAAGGCGGTCAACCCTTTTGTCGTTTTCTGACGCCTCACCTTTTGGAGCTTTATATTCTTTAAATCGATGCGTTAACGATTCCTCTTCCTCATTCACCTTTTCCCCTCTTTCGTCCCGACGCATGAGCCGATGCCCTAGCGACTCTTGCCTCTATCCTCTGCAAATTTGAAGCTTCCATCTCCTTCCCGCGAAATCGTTTGAGGGTTTCTTCTCGTCACCCTCCTCTTCAACCCTTCAAACCTTCTCCTACCTGAATCCATGGCCGCACCAGCTATTGCCGGCAGTGTGGGTGGCTACAGCGCCGAATACCTCACCCCAGCGCAGGAGGAGCGTTTCACCTTTGTGAAGACAAAGCTCTGTGGTCACAAGGAAGTAGATGTTTCAGATCTGCAGAAGAATGGAATGAGCAGCATCATTGAGAAGATCAACCAGATGAAGTGGAAAGAACTCACCACTTGCTCAGAAGTAAGTTATCCGGACTTGGTAAAGGCGTTCTTTGTGTGCTTAAGAACAGAAGAAGATGGGGCCCTCGTTTCTTCAGTCAAGGGCACCCTAATCAGAATCGACCAGGAACTGCTTAGGATGCTATTTGGAGTAAGCACATCCGGTTTCAGTGGAATTCATTCAGTAGAAACCCAAGAAAAGGGTTTGGGGATTGTTGGGCCAGGGTTCAAGATGAGGGATGGCAAGCTAGATATCAATCAGTTAAGTGCCTTCAACCGCCTCCTTCACTTCATTGTTTGTCAGATTTTGGTTCCCCGAAGTGCAACCTTCTCCTCTTGCACTAAGGCTGACTCCGACCTGATGTACTGGGCCATTAAAAATGAGGAAATCAATATGGCCGCAGTGATGATAGAGAGAATGAAATTTGCCAGGGAGCAGATTTGGGACACTAAAAGCAAGTTGAATGTGTCCCTGCCCTATGCCCATTTACTCACCAGAATCTTCAGACACTTCGGTGTAGATGTCTCAGGGGCAGTTGTGGAGAAGATGGGCCAAGCTATCAGGTCCAGAAATTTAAAGAAGAGTGGTTTTTCAGTAGTCAATGGGGTCTGGTTCAAGGCCTCAGTTGCAGAAGGTGAAGGACTCATTGGTGAGCCTTCAGTTGCTCAATCCCAGTTGGAGGCAGATTCTGTGATGCCCGAATTGCCACTGGAATCAGGTTCTGTTCCAGTCCTTGTAGAAACAGAGCAGGAAGGGCCATCTATGGCCAGAAATCAATCAGAGGCAGCAACAGCAGTGAGGGCAGAAGAAGACAGGCCAGCAGCAGCAGATCCAGTTGTGCTTCATGCTGAAAGGAGAATTGAGGACATTCTCCCAGAAGACATCTTGCCTGTTATGGAGGAGTCTGTGGTATCAGGCCACATCTTTGAAGAAGGTCCAGTGGAAGAAGAGCAGCAAAATCCTCAGGATGATTCGATGGAAATGGATGCTCCCTGTCAGGGGGAGACTGGTGCCGTTGCAGAAGATGCTCCACTTGAGGGGGAGCAATCCCAAGAGACACCAGATGTTGCACCTCCAGCCACCAGAGATCAGGAGGAAGACCAGAGAGAGTCTGAAAATTTGGATGCCAGAGAAGGGGAGACAGCTAGTTCATCAAGTTCTGATGAGGATAATGATCCACCTCCTCCAGCTACAAAGGGCAAAGAGAAAGATATAGCTCCTGAAGTACCCCTTTTAGCTGATGCACCATTTGAAAGACAGGTCAAGCAAAAGATTGTCATCAATTTAAAACCTGTGATTGAGAGGTTGGATGTTCAGGGTGAGCTGCTTTGTTCACTTCAGTCTGATGTGAATTCCATCTTTCTAAGCCAAGCTTCAGCCCGCAAGGAATTGGCTCAGATTCGCTCTGCCATGACATGGTTCCATCAGGAAATGGGAATCATGAAGAATATGCTATCTGACATCCTTCAAGCAGTTGGAGCTCAAGCTCCTGCTCCTCCAGCAGCTCAGGAGCCTCACTCAAGTGTACCTGAGCCCTCCGGGCAGTCAGCAGCCAGCTGCAGAGTCAGGGCCATCAGGGCCAGCTGAAGATTCAGGGCCATCAGGGCCAGTTGTAATGGAATCAGGGCCACCAGGGCCGGCAGTGTTGGATCCCTTGCCCTCCTTGCCTGAAGAAGTGGTTTCAGATCTTCCACCCATTGCTCCCACTTCTACCAACACTCCCATTCCTCCTTCTCCACCCTCTAACTCCACAGCTCCACCTGCTCCACCTCCCTTCAAAAAGCCTAGATCCAGGCCCATTTCCTCTCCCACACCTTTCCCTCCTCATCCTATCTCATCCTCTCCTGTTTCTTCTACTTCTCATCTTTCTTCTTCTCAAGAATTTGAGGCCCCTCCAGCATCCTCAGCTGGAGCCTCATCCTCTTCTGGTACATCTTCACTTCCAGAAGTAGGATCTCTCAATTCTGATGCATTTCTAAACCCCCCTGCACCTCCCTCCTTTATCACTATTATTCCTACGGATGTCCAAATCGACTCTCCCTTTCTTGATAAAATTAAGGATGAGTTTGAAGAGGTTATCCTTAGGTCTGTGCTAAAGGTAGGAGACCACCTTTCCAAGACAGACTCTTCCAGTACTGTCTCAAAGAAACGCAAACTTTCTTCCTCCACCTCTCCTCTTTACCCTCCCTTGTGGTTTTCTCTTACAGTCACCCACAAGCATACCTCACTGTACAAAGAATATCTTCAAAAGGTTGTCTTTGCCACTCTTCACAATCTTCCTTTTCTTAACCTCTCTGACCATTTAGATGTCATTCTTCCCTATACTCCTCTGTCTAAAGCCGACAAATCCAAAATCTTCTCCTCAGCCCACTCCAAAACTGAGGAGCAATGGGCTAAATCTCATAAAGATTTGTACAATCGCTTTCTTCAGGCTAAGGCAGCAAGGTTTCCTCCCAGGGATCACTCTTTGACCCTTTCTGAGTGGTTCCAGTTTCACCACCAGAACACCTGGGCCCCTGCTATTCAGAAGCTCATCAAGCTGGTCAGGCATTTCCAAATGTTCAACAACTACAGGTATCTCAATAGATTGCCTGAAGTTCAGCTTAGCCAGTTCAAGAGAGCCATCAAGGTCCTTACCCACTCTGAGCAGTCTGAGGAAATCAGAGTAGATTTTGCAACTCTTCATTTACCTGAAGAAATTTTCCTGCCTCAGATTCATTTCTTGATCATGGAATCTTCGATTGGCTCAATCATTTTTGAGCGTTTTGCAAGAGTCATGGGCAGAATCAAGATTCAGAAAGGCCTTCAAGTTGGTTTTCCTAGATTTCTCTTCCGGGAATATCATAGAGGGTTTGTCAAATCTGATGTTCTTGCCCCTCTCCTCTCAGAATGTGAAAGGCTGAATGCCTCCGATTGGTCCAAGCTTTACTCCCTGTCAGCACAACAGCTTACTCATCTGAATGCTGCTCAGGCCAGGGAAGGAAAGCTCCTGTCTCTCCTGCCACCTTCTTGGATATGAACTCAATCCATCTGGTCCTTGATCCCTACAAAGTTTGGGCTGAAAGGTACAAGGTGTTTTTAGCTCTTCGCCAGGAACTCAAGGAGAAACAGATATTCTACCCTGTCACCATGGATCAATTTCTTGCCTGTGCAAGTTTTGGTAAAACACTCATCATCTGCTCCTCCATGGATCCAGATGAGTATGACCTGTTTCTTACCAAGCAGCGCAGCATCTATCTATCCAAGATGGCTCCAACCATGGGACCAACCTTCTCCATTGAGAGTGGTGCCTTTAGGCAATTCTTCAAGCGTCAGGAAGAGCAGGCCTGGGAAGCTATTTCTCATTATGCCTCCCTTCTCTCTCCTGCTTTTTATTTGCCTGTACCTCCTCAACCTTAATGAATGGATTGTGCTCTTTCTCCTCATTGTCTCTTCTTCTTTGTCTCTTTCCTATTGCTTTTTGCTTAATGACAAAAAGGGGGAGAATGTTTAACCTACATGTGTCTGACACATTCTTGAATCATGATTAAGTACTTTAATTCCTCTTTACTGTTAAGTTCTACTCAAATGATGATCATAGTTTTGTCATCACCAAAAAGGGGGAGATTGATGAACAGTCCATCCCCATATACTTTTAAATTAATTACATGCTTATTTTGGTGATAAACAAAACCTGTCAAAAGTTTTCTAACCTTGTTTTATTTAGCCTTAAGCACAAAGAAAGTCAAGCATTTGTGGTAAGTACTTACATACATCATTTCTCAGAAGAGCCATAACGATTCCTTCATTAGCTGTAACGATTTCCTCTCAAGTTCAACGATTTACTTGAAAGATTGAATAACCTTGTTGTGTCAAACAAGTCGATGTTATAACGACTCTGTAAGTTATCGTAACGACTCCTTCAGAAGTTATAACGACTTGCTCATTATAACGACTCTGTAAGTTATCGTAACGACTCCTTCAGAAGTTATAACGACTTGCTCGTCATAACGATTCTGTAAGTCATCGTAACGATTTCTTTAGAGAGTTATAACGACTTGCTCGTCATAACGATTCTGTAAGTCATCGTAACGATTTCTTTAGAGAGTTATAACGACTTGCTCGTCATAACGATTCTGTAAGTCATCGTAACGATTTCTTTAGAGAGTTATAACGACTTGCTCGTCATAACGATTCTGTAAGTCATCGTAACGATTTCTTTAGAGAGTTATAACGACTTGCATCTCATAACGATTTGATAAGTGTTTCATAACGATTTCTTATATCATCTGTTATAGAACGACTTGGTTGTGGTAACGATTTCATAAGTTATCATAACGACTTCTTATGAGTCTACAGCAACTTGATCATAACGATTCTATCAGACTTTCATAACGACTGCATAAGTCATGTTTCCATTAATTAAATATTTTCCTTGATTTAGCTACGTTGAATAGTCAAAGTCGCATCACGTCTGTTTGACTGCCATGCATTTAATAAAGACTGAACGTATCTCTGCACGGATACAGAACATATCTTCCATTCTCGTGTATCCTCTGCATGCATCTTCTAGAACGATAAACTGTCACTACCATATTTGTGTCTATCTGCTCTAACGTTGATTAACATCTGGAGATAGTATAGCTGTCTACCATTAAAGCTCAACCTTGCAGAACCTTAAGGATATACTATCCTACAACATCTGACACAGAAAGAACTATAAGCCAACTAAGAAGATCTCATCACTTTGCGTGCTCCAAAGAACAAAAGACTGTCGACAGGAAGTTTCTACAGATCCTTCAGTCTAACATACACCAAAGCTGTGAGACAACGGTCATCTCTTCGTCCTCATTCAAATTGGAGATATAAATACAAGACGAAGTTCTGAAGACAGAGATGAATCAATGAAGGAAGCATTATTGACATTCAAGAGAGTCTAGAACTCTGCCACTTTCAAGTCTTCAGAAGATCTCTAGAGCCAGAAATTCTCTCCTTTCGATCTTGGCTCTTAGCTCCTCGTGCTGTGAGAAGAAAAATCAAGGAAGAGCTAGATTAGTTCTGAGAGAGTCCACATTGTGTAGATCTTTGACTCTCAGTGCTTGTAGCTTCAGATTGAGTTTTGTAAAAGCTTGATCTAGGGGCTAGTCATTTCCTTCAAGATTTTCTTGTGTTCTTCCCTTCGTGTGTGAAGGAAGACCTGGTGGTGTCCAGGGTGGTGTTTTTCCCTTCGGGAGTGAAGGAAGACCTGGTGGTGTCCAGGGTGGTGTTTTTCCCTTCGGGAGTGAAGGAAGACCTGGTGGTGTCCAGGGTGGTGTTTTTCCCTTCGGGAGTGAAGGAAGACCTGGTGGTACCAGGGTGTTGTGTTCCCTTCAGGAGTGAAGGAAGACCAGCTGAGCTGGATGGTTGTTTTTGTCCATAGGGGGACTGTACCCTAGTTAGTGAAATCCTGAGGATTGCTCAGGGACTGGACGTAGGACTCCTAAGGAGAGGAGATCCGAACCAGGATAAATCTGTGTGTTGTGTGATTGTCTTTATCGTGTGATTGTTGCTTTTACTAACCATTACTAATCCCTTCCAAGAACTCTTTATGTTTGTTTGAGCTCAGGTTTTTATCAGATAAATTTTATTTAAAGACCCATTCACCCCCCCTCTGGGTTAGCCAACCGGGCAACATTCATACCGATTCCTTTCAAATAACGATTTCTTCACAACGATTTGCTTTCTATAACGACTTGTTAAGTGCTCATAACGATTTCTTCAGTAAACACTTGATCATAACGATTTCATAAGTCATATAGGCATCGACTTTATGTTTTATATCGACTTGATATTTATCCTATTTCTGAAAGTGTTGAATAGTCAAAGTCTTCACATATCTGTTTGACTGTTGTGCATTTAATGAAGACAGAATGCATCTCTGCATGCATGCAGATGATATCTTTTCATTATCGTGCATACTCTATTAACATATTTTAGAACAAGCTATTTGGCATTACTATTTTGGTGAATATTCACATCAACGTTTTCTGACATCAAGAGACAGTCTAGCTGCCTACTGTTCTAGTATTTAATGTATGCAGGGCCCTAAAGACATTTTGTCATACAACGTTGGACCATATAGACGCCAGAAGATCCTATCTCTTTGCGTGCTCAAATAGATAAAAGATTGTTGACTAGAAGCTTCCAAGTGTCAAGCAGTCTAACGTCTACCAAACTAAGAGACAGCGGTTACTTCAACGACTACATTTCAAATTGGATATATAAATACAAGATAGCAGCTCCAGAAGAAATAGATAGAAGAGAGAGACTTACCATCGAAGAAGACAAGCATTGCAGATCTTCTGAAAGAATCTGAGAGCCAAGAATTCAATTCTAGTGTGTCTTTAGCTCTTTGCTCTCTGTGCTGTAATAGAAATCCTAAGAGAGCCAGTGTAGTTCTGAGAAAGTGCCTTGTTTAGATTATTTGCTCTCAGTGCTAGTAGCTTCAGATCTTGTCTTGCTAAAGCTTGATCTAAGGGCTTGAATTCCTGCTTATTCTTGTTGTGTTGAATTCCCTTCAGTTGTGAAGGAAGACCTGGTGGGGAGCCAGGGTGTTGTGTTCCCTTTTGTTGTGAAGGAAGACCTGGTGAGGGATCCAGGGTGTTGTAGTTCCCTTCGTGTGAAGGAAGACCAGCTGAGCTGGGTATTGTATTGTCCATAGGGGGACTGTACCTTAGTTAGTGGAATCCTGAGTTGTTGCTCAGGGACTGGACGTAGGACTCCTAAGGAGAGGAGGTCTGAACCAGGATAATTCCTTGTATGTATGATTGCTTATTGTGTGTTTGTCTTTTATACTAGCCTTCGCTAACCTTCATCGAAGAACATCTTTGTATGAATGTTTTAAGTACAGGTACTAATCAAATAATTTTTTAAAAAGACCCATTCACCCCCCCTCTGGGCTCGTCAACTGGGCAACATCACATAGGTAGGATAATTGACTCTAGTCGAGGCGGGTCAACCCAGATCATCCTATACTTAAGAACAACCTAGGCTCTGATACCACAAAACTGTCACGCCCCGACGCGGAATATCGGAACGTGAGGCAATCGCAAGTAAGCGAGTATAGAGCGTAAAATAAACATCAAACCATTGGACAAAGAATAATTCTAAATCAAATGTATTTCATTGATAATTCCACTAATGTCTATTACAACCACTAATTTTAGAGTCATTACATAGGGCCCAAATGACATCATTACATTGAATGAAAGTAAAGGACTACACTATGAATCTAACATAGCACTAATGCGCCAGGGTACTCTTGATTCACTCCTGGTCATCCCCATCCTCATGAGTGTCGTGGTCTTCCTCAGTCTCACCTGAGAACACATATCAAAATAACGCAGGGTGAGCGATAATGCCCAGTAGAACTTAACTCTCATGATCATACATGCTTTAAATGATTAATGTATTAAAGAGTAGAATAACTAATGATAGAGAGCGAGAGTCAAGTAATGTCGAGTAATTGATAGCACAATAGCATGATTCAAATAACACGTGTCAAGTATAGCACATAGAGCAGGATTGCCATAGCACAAATAGCACAATATATTTCATGATAGCACAACGAGTCGAGTATAGCATAGCACTTTGATTGTCATTTAGATAGTCGAGATAGATAGCACTTGAGTGTAATGCCAAACACTCTGGTCAATTAACTCCCGTGGGCAAATAGCACTTTTGGGCGCACCTCCCAGGACTAGACCGGGTCCTTTATATTGTCAAGAATTAGTCATATTGTTTATCTTTAGACAGTCAGTCAAATGGCCATAGAGAGTACCAAGAATAGATAAGAGTATTTGATGAATAGACGAGAGTGTAGAGAACGTGAGTAGATGAGCGAATAGAGTATATATGAGAACTATTAGTCAATGCGCATGAAACAACGTTAAATAGGAGATAGTAATGGTTGCACAGCACACGTGATTGGTGCTGGCAGTCAGGTAGAATTCACTAACCAACCACTGGCCATGCTATGAACATAGTCCAGAGGTTCGGCGTGATCTCTTGGTAAGAGAGAGAGTATTCTAAGGCCGTTTGGATCACACTGATCCCTAAAGGGTGTTATAGGTATTGAGGGTACAACCGGCTCATCGACCATGTAGGAATCTATGGACAGAGGAGACTTACGGAGGCCTTGAACAAGGATTCACTAGTTCGGCAGAAGGAATATCCGACGGAGAGTTTGTCCAAATCAAGAGAAAGTGTATATAGAAACAAATTACTCGACGTTCTGGAGGAATTCTAGAATAGTGGAGCACCGGTAACGGTATTCCAAAACCATGTGAGAAACGAAGACAAGTCCATTATAAAATAGGATAAAAATATACATTATTGAAATAAATTACCAGATGTATTATGGGATATTTTAATGCCTTGTCAAGTCATATTGGATGGTTGCATGTATGTGCATGTGATAAAGAAAATCATAGTTGTGAAAGGTCAAGTGTATGACTTTTAATTAACTATTACATGTTCATGTTCAAAAATCTTCTTTTACTGCGTTTCAGACAGTTAATAGGAAGTATAGCCACTGTAGAAAGACAAGAACCATAGAAATTTAGGGTTTATACACAAAATTCCAAAAGGCGATTGTAATACCCCAAGGTATAAAATGACAAATAAGTAAGAAACAGTCAAGAAAACGTAATGCAGTTTGTAGGAAGATGGAGAGATTAAGCAAATCCAGATCTATATAAGTCCTTACTGAAAATATGCTAAAGGATACTATTATTGGTAAAGGATATTGCTAATGATAAATAATAATGATATTGTTAAAGGATACTACTAAATGTAAACGATAAGAGTAAAAGATGTTACTAGAGGTAAGTATATTGGTAAAGGAAACGGATAAGGATATGGATCCCTGTTCACATTGAGCCCATAATTAAATAAAAGGAAAAAAGTATAAATGCAAATAGGAAGGGCATATCTACAATTATAAAAATATGGGGTTTTTATGTAAATGTTAATTTTTCTGGGGACCCTAATGAAATTTCTATAGACCCCTAGAGACACAATCGGATTCCCAATCGGAGGTCATTCAAGGCCTGAACGGCCGATCGGGGGATTAGGAATGGACATATCTCCAATTTTCAAAACTTGAGGGTTAAAATATAATTGATAAAATACATGAGGGGTTAAGTGAAATCATGAAGGAATCTCCAAGAAGATCTTGGAAGCCCCTAGATGCCCTGGAACCTCTTGGAACCCCCTAGAAGGGGACACTTGTCCCACCCCAGGCTAACCCTAGAAAGTGTGGCCAGGAATGTGCTACCTCCAAGGGGCAAGTGTCACCCTCTCACCCACTCTCTTCCCTTGGCCACCTTTTCTCCTTGGCCTATAAATACCCACCTCCTCCATTCCATCCATCTCCTCCAAGCTTCCAAGTAGGGTCAAGCTAAAAGAGAAGAGAGAAGAGAAGAAATGTTTATCCCGAACTTCTGTCGATAGGTAGGTTCTTTTAAGTTAGTTCTAGATCTCTAGTGAGTCAAGTGTTGCTAGTTGTGTTCTTCTATTCCCTCACTACGTCGGAGCGCTACCGGTTCGATTTATCGGAGTCTCTCGCTACGTCAGAATGTTGTCGATCTATCTTGGAACTCTGTTGGAACGTTGCATCGATCTCTAATTCATACCGAAGTTTTGCCGGAAGAGGAGGAGATCAAGGATGTAGTTTTCTCAACTAACTGGTAGGTTTCTTTCTAATCTTTCTAGATCATTAGTTAACACTCCTTCCAATCCTTCTTCGTATTGAGATTCTATTTGTCTAATCGATTTTAACCATCTTCTTTGTCGGGGCTCTGCCGAAATGCCGAGTTTTATATCTTTCCTATGCCGAATGCTATCAGATTGATTACTCGAGTCCCTCTCTTATGTGGGAATGTTGTCAGATTGATTACCTGAGTCCCTATCTCATACTGGAATGCTGTTGGATTGTCTAGTTGAAATCTTATATCATATCGGAACACTACCGGATTAGTTAGTCAAATCCCTCTCTTATGCCGAGACTCTGTCGAATTAGTTAGTAAATACATTTGCTTTACAAGAACTTTGTCAGGTTGCTTAGTGAAATACCTCTTCTATGCTAGAATTCTACCGAACTACAGATTGGTTCCTTTTCCATTTTGAATTTTGTTGGTTGAAAAGTATTTTCTAAATTACTGAATTGTCATGAAAGTAATTTGCTGGGGTCTTGGACCTAACTGAACTCATGCCTGTGTAATGGGGCCCTGATCTGGTCCCGAGAGGAGCGCCCGAATGTTCTAACTGAATGCCACGGAGGGCAATGATATGGTGTTATGGCATGACACCATACTGAGAGATTGATTGATTGTTACTAAATTGACAATTCAATTATTTGATATTTGATTGACACTGTATTAAGTCCTTGATTGTTATTGACCTGATCATTCATCTAAATCCATTTCACTGATTACATGCCACTATTTACTACCTATCTTGCTTCATATTATTCACTATTGATCTTCTCGACTGAGTTTACTTAATTTTGAGCATCCTTTCTATTGTCCTGTTACTTGTGTTTCTCAGTAAATAATTGGGTAACAGTTAATTGGTGATTTAGAGTAAATTAGAAGGTAATTTACTGGGCATTTTATGCTCATACTATTTGTTAACATTTTTCAGGTAAATATCTGAAGTAGGAGCTAGGTGGATGGGTTGAGAGATGAGTCGAAAGCAGCCCCTTTCGTCAACAAGAGTTCAAGAATAATTTTGTAATAGTAGCTGGTTTCTACTCCTGGTGTACTTGTGTAAAGAACTTGTAAAGTGATTAATATGTATGAACTCTGTATAATAATCTAAGAATAGAATATTATGTGAATTTCTTTTGCTCCTGCGTGTTCTGATATTGTGGTCATGTCCTCACCTTGGGGGAGTGACAGCGTCGTACCTCTGTGAGGACCGCGATAGGGTACCTCAAGAACGCGAAGGGGGGCTGTCAAAGATCGCGACAGGTCCGTCAGGGATAGACAGACAGAATGCAATGCAAGGGCCTGTCACGTTCAGAACGGGACAGGTTCCTTATCGTGATCCACCCTCGAGAACGCGACCTATTGGGCCGTCGCATTCTCAGGGTTTCTACCTGAGCTCGAGAAGGGAAAAACTTGCATTGGATTGTGGTCCATGTTTTCCAAAGATTGACATAGGGGTGTTTAAAAATCAAAATCTTGATGTACAGTTGATGAAAAATCATGAAACAAGTTTTAAATGAAACTAGACTTGCAAGAGTATAAACAGTAAAAAGTAATTAGAAACTTATCATGGTATTGATAGGCTATGATCTGGTTCTTTCTCGATGAACACAGAACATGACACAACGATGGAAAGAGAATTAATTCGAGCAAGGTACTCAATAGAAATTGGGGGAAAATATGGCAAACAATTCCTGACAACATGTAGTATGCACAGTAAAAATTGCACAGTACGAGATTAAGTGTACATAGAGGTTTAGGGTAAACATGATGGGTCGGGTACATGTTCTTAACAGAATTTCCAACAAGAAATTCACATGATAGGGTCGATATAAATTAGGGAAAGGAGAGGGATTTTGTTCCTAGTATCAAGAACAGTCTACAGATGAGAGTAATTTAATTTAGCTTGTGAGATTGCCTACCTTTGAGACGATTTGACTTCTAGGGCTAGAACTCGAAGAACAAGCTTGTAGATCTTCTAGCAAGCCTTCTCCTCATGATTTCCTTCTCCTTTGGCCTCTCCTCCACATCCAAGAAGTCCCAGCAATGCAATAGGGTCGGCCATGAAGGGATTGAGGGTGTATTTATGCATCTAGCATGTTTAATTCCTAATACAACTCTAACTTCCATAAAACTCCGAATTTTCCTTGTTTCCTCCAACCTTCTTAGCATTACTCCTAATTGGGTTAGGTTGGGTTCCAATTTCGTACCTAGCTAGTTAAGGTAGGGTTAGGAGTCCAATTTAGATGTATATTAGCTATATTAATGATTCACAATAGGGTTACAAATTTTTGGGTATTTTCTTTTATCCTATCTTTTAAAACTCCTATTTTGGCCCAATAACTTTTATATGAACCATTCATTAAAGCCCATCACTTATTTCCGATTAATGGGTTTTAATTGCTTCATTTTTCTTTTAATATTTGAATTTATTTATTTATTAAAATATTGGGTTGCTACACTATACATGCATTTTATCTATTTTCTTCTGAACTATTGTTCATACATTCATGCTCTGTTATTTCACCGATGGTCACTATATGCTTGCTATTTGTCATCCTAGCTCAGTTCATTGGCATATCATTTTATTTTGTCATTGTTACTAAATCCTGGTTCAATTCTTCTATTTCCTGATTTGTACCATTCTTCGTTTACCTGGTTACTTGCTATTAGTCAGATCAACAATTTCCTTGAATTCATATATGTTTCTTCAATTTCTTGACACTAGAGGATAAATCATACTAGGCATGATTGTTTCCATGTCATGCGTTCATGTTAATTACTTTCCGCTTTGTTTTAAACTGGTGGATTGTGGATCTTGAGACATGTTCTACACGACAAGTTTCACACATAGGAAGCCCTTTCTTGGAGGATTGGAAACTCTTTACTAGACATTTCGTTCTGTTAGACTAGTGACCATATCGCAAAGGCATAGGGAATTCTATCCATATTTGTCCTTTCTTATGGAGTGTTTGGAAACATACTCCTAGAAAGTGAAATTCCAAGTCTCATCGGTATGAGACCCCTCTTGGAATTTTCTCTGTCAAACCTTTTGATAATAGTGTCTATGTTCTTGGACTAGGACAAGTCAAGCATCCTCTTGGATCTATCTCTATAGATCCGAATCCCTAAAGTGCAAGATGCTTCCCTTAAGTCCTTCATAGAGAAATTCTTTGATAACCAAACCTTCAATGTGGACAACATTCCTACATCATTCTCAATTAGAAGGATATCTTCCACATACAACACCAAGAAGGTGATAGCTCTTCTACTTACCTTCCTATACACACAAGTCTTATCTATGTTCTTAACGAAGTTATAAGATCTGATTGCCTCATCAAATCTATGTTCCAACTTTTGGAAGCGTACTTTAGTCCATAAATAGATCTAAGCAACCTGCACACCTTATTTGGACTTTCCTTGGAAACGAATCTCTCAGGCTATATCATATACGCCTCTTCCTCGAGATCTTCATTGAGGAATACAACTTTTACATCCATCTTTCAGATTTCATAATCATGGTGTGCCACAATGGACAATAGGATTCTAATGGATTTCAGCATGGTGACAGGTGAGAAGGTTTCATCATAGTCAACACATTGCCTTTGACGATATCCTTTAGTCACAAGCCTTGCTTTATAGGTCTCTACCTTTCCATCTACTCCAATTTTTTTTGGAAGATCCACTTGCATCCAATGGGTACAATACCCTTAGGTGGATCAACTAGGTTCCAAACGTTGTTGGAGTACATGGAATCCATCTCAACATTCATGGCCTCTTGCCACTTTTTGGAGTCTATCCTCGTAATAGCCTCCTCGTAGGCCTGAGGATCAATATAATCGGATTCATATCCCTTGATATGTCGCACATATCTCTCAGAAGGGATAGGCACTTTGCTTGACCTACACAAAGTCGGATCTTGTATGATAGGTGCCTAAACATATTCTTCTTGTGGAATGGTGCTTGAGTCAGGTACTCCAACCTCACTCAATTTTATCATGCTCCCACTATTTCCACAAACAATGTGTTCCTTCTCAAGAAACACCACCTACTTGGCAAAAAAAAACCTTTTTGGTCCTTAGGGTGATAGAAATAATACCCACAAGTTTCCTTGGGGTATCCCACGAACATGCACATTTTCGTCCTTGATTTCAACTTATCGAGGTCGTGTCTCTTAACGTGGGCAGGGCAGCCCCAAATCTTAACAACCTTAAGGTCAAGCTTCTTCCCTTTCCATATCTCATATGGAGTGGACACTATGCCTTAGTTTGAATTCTGTTTAGAATGTAAGCTGCGGTCTTTAGGGCATATCCTCAGAATGACACACGTAGGTCAACAAAACCCATTATGGACCACACCTTGTTCAACAGTGTGCGATTCCTCCTTTCAGATAAACATTGACCTGAGGTGTATGAGTAGGAGTATCCACCTCTAGCATGTGTGGACATAAATCCACACACAGCAGTATGTATGTGTTCTTATAATTCAGAGGCTCTCTAAAAGGAGAGTTGGTCAATTTTCTTTGAAGGCAAGATTTGCAGGTTGCATATGATTCATAATTAAATTGACCCAAGTATCCATATTTTAGCAACATTTAAATTATCCCTTCATGGATATGGCCTAGCCTATAATGTCAAAGGTATGTGTTGTTTCTCTTCCTCTTAGAGACACTATGAATGTTCATGACACATAAAGCAACATCTAGTACAAACAAGCCATTTGTTAAAGTTCTTCTACCAATGATCTTATCATTCAAGAACCTTTGCGTCATTTCCCAAATCTTAACAACCATTGTTCTAAAAAAGGAATTTGTATCCTACATGGCTCAAACATGAAACAAAGATAATGTTCCTGATGGTAGAGGGTATAAAATAACGTGTGTCCAACACAAAAGTAGCTCCACTAGCTAACGCAGGTTGACTTCTTCGATAGCAACATCAACAACCTTTGCATCATTTCCCATCCTCAGGTCGACCCCGCCCTTGGCCAAGCTCCTATACCTTGTTAGGACCTGCAACTTATTGCATATATGAGATGCATATCTGGTATCTAATACCCATGCATTATCATAATTTTTGACTAATGGAGATCAATCATGAACAAACCTGAAGCTACCACAAGCTTATGTTTTGCATTTTCTTCAAGATATTCTTGCAGTTCTCTTTCTAATACCCATCTTTGCCTCAATGGAAGCACTGCCCTTTGTCCTTAACCGACTCTTTCTTAGCAACCGGCTTCTTGCCTTTGCCTTTGCCCTTCTTAAGGGTCTTCTTTTCCTTCCTTTTCTTGTTGGTCTCACCAACATAGAGAACTAGCTTCTCTTTCTTGATACCACCATCATCCTTCCTCAACATATTGAGGAGCTTAGGAAGGGTGGCCTCTATCTTGTTCATGTTGAAATTCATGATGAACTGTGAAAATGAATCTGGAAGGGATTGACGTATGAGGTCCATGCACAGGTCATCTTCTAGGACAAGTTTTAGAATTGTGAGTTTCTAGATCCACTCAATCATCATGAGGATATGGTTCTGAACCAATGTCCCCTCAGCCATCCTCGCCCTGAACAAACTCTTTGGTATCTTATATCTCTGAGTTTGTCCTTGCTCCTTAAATAGTGTGCGGAGATACAGCATGATGGATTGTGCATCCATCTTTTCATACTGTCTCTGCAGTTCGGGAGTCATGAAGGCTAGCATATAGCATTGAGAAAGGTCAAGTCCTCTTTATACTTCTTGTAGTGAGAAACATCTTCCTCGCTAGCCCCTTCCACTAGCTTAGGCACAATCTCATCAAGGACATACGTAATTTTCTCCACTGTGAGAATAATTCTCAAGTTTCTGAGCAAATTTGCATAATTAGGACCACTGAGACGGTTGGCATCAAGTAGGCCACAGAGTGTGTTTGCAAGCGATATATTTCTGAAAATAAAGATGTAACAGAAAATTAATAACATATAGACTTTTAGATTTTTTTTAAATTAAGATATGGACTTTTATCTTAATTAGCTCCCACTATTTTCTCAAGAGATAGATGACACCCTCCAGCATGTGAATCTGAAGTTTCCGACAAACTTCTAGCGGGGATCGAGATCCAATTGTCATCTTGGCATGACCTCGAGGGACTCGACCAATCATACAAAGCTCAAAAGGTGGGCAACTCTTGTCAATCACAACTCTGTGTGATTCCTGTCATATTTGGCCTCCAAATCATCATGACCTCGAGGGACTCGACCAACCATGATGTTTGGTTAAGTCAACACCATCATTACAAGAAAAGTATGATTAGATGATATGCTGCCAAGGGACTCGGCCAAGCATACCATCTCCTCAAGTCACCGGTGGCATCTCCATGTCATAGGCCAGGTGTCAAAACCCAATATGAATGAGCCTCAAGGGACTCAACCAACTCAGCTCATATATATCAAGAAATGATGTCTACCTTATAATAATTGAAGGCCACGTGAGTCAATCTCATTGCCTCATGCTTGTCAACTTAATATATTATTAATAGACTGATTTTATTTTAATTGGTCTCATAGCTAAATAATATGTGTCCTACACGTATATTTAGCATATATTTACATCGCATGCAAAAATGTACCTAGTCGGTGCAAAAATGAATATATATCGTATATATAAATAACCACTCCCGATGATCATGGACTAGATACTAATGTGATCAGGACTGAGCCTAAAAGCTTTATCACAAAAATCTTATGCATGCCTTAGCACATCCCATGCTCGGTGATCTTCCTTCTCATCCTCATTAATCATGCTAGTAACTCCATGCTCCCGCTGCACCTTCTAATGTAATTATAACTTAATTGCATGCATATTCACTCATTGAATGATAAATGACTACAAGTGAAGGAGATACACGATTTAAATTTAGGTGCAAAATGTACATTTTATTCAATAAGAAATCTTGATCTTATCAAGGTGATATACAATTTAGGGGGAGAAAGAATTTTACAACATGAATTTAAATAAGAGAGATAGGGAGGCTCGTAGGCCCCAAGAAATCACCATACACATATACAAACATCACATTAAGGTCCATGATCATCCACCCATATCATACACACCACATGGATATATATAAGCTACTAGAAATTAAATAATAATAAATAATTATATTAACTTGTAATCCTAGTTTGTAATCCATATAATGGCAATATAATTTTTTGAAAAATCGAATCCTCATGTTTGGTATTTTCCAGAATGACCTAGCTTCTCAAGCTAGACATTCCCTTAAATAAGCAAATACCCAAAATCTATTAGAGTTTCTGAAACCCATGTGTCCCATGAGGAAATGCCAAAAATATGTGTTTTCTTGTTCAGCATAGACACTCCATGCATCAAGAGAATAGGATTTTAGAACCAGTCGCGAGAAGAAGAACATGCAGGCAGAGAATGAACTTGAAGTTAACCGCCTCCGCCGCCAAGAAACTTGACGTCAAACTATCCCACCGTTAACTATGAACTCAACGTCAATCGATACCGTTGCCAACTACGTGACGATGATCGACGCGCAAAGTTCTCAGTAAGAATTGTTGGCCCTCTTGATATGGCAGCAATACTAACTTAGAGGGGGGGTGAATAGGAAATCTAAAAATTGAAACAAAAATTCACTACTTGAAAATGTTTGGTTAGTATAGATAAGCGTGTGCAATGGAAGTACAGAGCGCGGAAGCAAGCACACAAGGAACACAAAAATTTATTCTAGTTCAGCCCTTCCAAATGGAAGTCCTACGTCCAGTCCTCAAGCAAACTCTTAGGATTTCACTAACCACCAAGTAACATTGGTCTTCCCTTAAACAAGGGGCATACAACACCCAACAACCCAACTGGTCTTCTTCTCTTTCCCGAGTAAGAAGGCAGCCCACTTCTTTTATAGGCTCAGAAGTAAACCGACTGTAACAAACCCCAGTATGATTACACCACCAGACACAAGTTGATCTTCTTCTCTTTCTGGGTAAGACGTACACTATATATATATATATATATATATATATATATATATATATATATATATATATAAGCCCTATCCACATAACTAATCATGTCCATTTTAATAAATATACCCACGAACATCAATTGGCATCTATAGCATGTAACAATTAAACATGTAATACAAACTAATCAGCTATACAATAGGGGTTGATAATTAATAGGAAATCATTTTAAAACTGTTGCATGCATGAATAACATCTACATGGAGACAATAACTTTTCAGTGTAGTAACAGTGATAGTGCACTTACAATAGCAGTAGCATTTAAGTGGCAGTATCAGTGGTAATAGGGCAGTAGCAGTGACAGTACCAATAATGATAATGATAATAGCATTTACAGTGGCAGTATTAAGGCAGTAGCAGTGACAATGATAGTGACGATAACAATAAGCCAGACACAGTATTCAAACCGTAGTAGGGAGTCAGTTAGTACAGTACGCTACCACCTAAGCAAATGGTGATAGGTCTTGGTTGCTATGCAGAACTAGGAGAAGCTCTCTCCACCTTAACTAGTGGTACTTATCCACCTCCAGGATTTTATTCTCGTTTCCCTCGGGGCCAGTGACAGTCTGAGCTTTCCCATTGGGACATTTCTATAGGTTGGCTCTAGTCACTTCCTACGACGGCAGTGTCTGTTTGTCTTATAAAAATGGATGATCATGCCATGCACAAAATACTTTTATCATGCAATATTAACATTTAAAATATGCATCATGTTGTAACTAGGGAGTCTATCATGCTATAACTAGAGGAACTATCATGCTATGTATGAAATCTCATAAAAATATAATTAGAGAATAGGATTGTGAACCAAAATTCTAGTCTACTTGCCTAACCAACGAATGAAGTTGAAGCCTGCCTTCGGTACAATGTGCTTCCTCTATTAGATCACCCTAATACGCCTTGACGGATGCCTCCAAAGTGTGGTTCCTATGAGCAAAACTTCATTCTTAACATGAAGAGGAAGACCTAATGCTCCCTTCTCTGGCTCTTGGCTTCCCCCATCTCTCTCTCCTATGGCATGGGATGCTGGGATGGGAGGAGAGAACCCCCTATTTATAGACCTCCAACGCCCCTAGGATTGTGCCACCTTAGCATCTTCTAGAAACTTTCAATGGTTAGGATGGTGACACTTGTCACCATCTCCTCCATGCATATCCAAAATGCCACCTTACCCCTACCAGAAGGTTCCAACAACCAGAAGGGTGACACTTGTCACCATCTCATTCAACCCTATCCTAAGCATGCCACCTAACACTCACTTTTCAACATCTCATGCATACACATGTCATCACCTCTTTCATCCTCATCTCAACAAGCCACTATACCTTCTCTATAAATTATTTCCTTATATGCTCAATCTGTTTGCATACATACCCATTTCATCCAACATGACGGTAATTCCTCAAAATGACCTCCAACTGAGGATTTGAAGGTAGTTTTGTAAACTTATAAAATTTAAATTAAAACCCTATGAAATTGGTCAATCATAGTTTGAACCCTAACTTTTCATAATTATGTTCATATTTTTCTATTTATAAATATACACAATAATTATGTTTATACTTTCTTAGCATTTACATGTATACACTTTTTAAAAAAAAAATAAAGGATTACTAATAATGTTTGTAGGGTGTTACACCCCAACTAGTCACATATTCTCATTTGTCTCACTTTGTGGCTCCCGGAATCCAAAGAGGTGGTTAAGCATGGTACTACATCCCGCCCAACTGCAATGTTGTGTAGACTCCACGACCTCTTTGGTCAACAGGTAGTCAGGCGTGGGTGTAGTAATTGGAAGGTGTTTCCAACTGCGAGACTATGAGGTTTACTTGTTTACTCTTGTCTGAGTCAGGGAATGGCTTCACGGGCCAGTTCTATGATCTGTATGGAAGCGGTGTGCCTTTTGACTTGTAGTTTATGTAAATATTGAAAATGTGCAACGATGTGGTTTATTTCCTATTTAGTAACAACACTTATTTATTTATAACATGAATATCTATTTAACTGTGTTAGTTGATACTTGCTCTAAGTTTTAGGGGTCTCCCTACTGAGTCAATGAAATTGTGAGGCTCACACCTCTACTTCCCCTTTCAAGTGAAGGAGAGTAAGTAAGTTTTCAACTCTAGATCGATCCACCACAGCAATGAGTGGGGACCATTGCTACTAGTGGCTTGTGAGTTGTACACCTTGGGGTATGCCGCCGAGTTGATGCATATTACTCTTGAACTTTTATTATGTACTAGATAATGTAACCTTATATGCTTATGTATAAGATCCTATGAATATCTATGTATCTATGCATGTTATCTTCTTTCTCTATACATTCCTATTGAACATACTTCTAGTTTACCCTTTTGAGACTTCTCGGCTCATGGGTTGGCAGAGTCAGATCATATGCTTAGGAGATTCAGATTACGAGGATCGCCACATGACAACCTCGTAGGCTCCATAGGTAGATCTCCCACGACCAGTGCTAGCCTTTTTGGTGATCTTTCCAAAGGTGCCTTCAGCGCCAAGGGAGGATGTAATGGCCCTGGATGTTTATGCCCAATAAGGCTCCATATCCAAGTCCGCCTCCCACGATCGGATCAGAGACTCACAAGGGATATCTCATACAAGTGTCCAATAAGAATATAAAAGACAACCACGATAGTATAATATACAAGAAAGTACATGTATCTATACTCATTTACCACAATTTTACATTGTCACAATACATTATTAAATGTACAAGAGAAAGTACAACTATCTGGGGCATACCCCGAGGGAGCAAAGCTCATACTGAACACGACTACTACTCAGCTACTGGTGGTACAAGTCTGCCACAATGCCACTGCAAGCCAAACACACAGCAAGCCTTAGAAAGAACTGTAGGGGAGTGAGCCTCAACAAGTCACAGGTTCAACAGAAACCTCCCAAAAACAATCACAACTAACAACTGAAAGAGGGAACCAAGCCTTCAACCCCTAAGGGTCTCACTAGCAGCGCTAACTGAAACACTAAAGAAGCAAAACGTACTAACAATAAATATAACAGAACTGCATTAAATAAATATAACAGAACTGCATTAAATATGAACACACTAATTGTCACGGTTTATAGGAAATAAAAGAAGCAACAGAACTAGTGTAGACACACAAGTCCACCACGACAACTGAAAGAACCACTCCACAAGCCATATAGACCAACCACTGACTGACGGTAACGAGACTGACAACAAAGAGCCAGTCCCCCACAAAACGAACGAGTGATGCAAGGTCACATAGGCCAACAACCAACAAAAGGTAACGTGTAACGGCCCTGGATATTTATACCTAATAAGGGTACATATACAGATCCGTCTTCCGCGAACGGACCGAAGTCTCGCAAGGGATAGCTCGAACACGTGTCCAGGAAGAATATAAAAGACAAACCACAACAGTAAGTGACACAAGAAAGTACATGTGCTCATAACTGAATATAGCAATTTGCAACTGTCCCATTACATTATTACATGCCCAAATTAAAAAGAGTACAACTACCTGGGGCATACCCCGAGGGAGCACAAGTTCACACAACTCTACTAACACTACTGCTGGTGGTACAAGTCTGACACGACACCTCCGCAAGCCACACCAACGGTAAGCCCTGAAAAGAACTGTAAGAGAGTGAGGCTCAACAAGTCACTGGCTCAGTAGGGAACCACCCCAAAACCACACACAACACAGAAGAAACTCAACCCCAACGGGTCTCACTGGCAACACCGGAAGCCAAACCATTTCATGCTCACAGTAAAGCGTAATTATATCAATTCACACTAATTTCGGAAATAAGATGAGACAACAGCAGACTAGCACCACACTACTAGTCTGCCCAATATCTGGAAAGCCTAGGCCACAAGCCTCACAGGCACACCACCTCAACAACTGGTCGCCTAAACTGTAAGCCACACAGGCAAAGCATTGCCTAAGCTACTAGCTTCACTGGCAAGTCTCTAAACATGTGAGTAACAGGATTGCTAACCAAGAGCTAATCCTTTATACCCTTAAATCACGATATATCGAATGTCACACTAAAGAAACAGGACTGGCTATCACGATACCAATCCATCGCACACTAAATTCTATTCGGAAACTTACCCAAGGAAGGATAAAACACAACAAGTGGAAGGTCTCACCGCATGACCTTCACTTCACCACCTGAAAAGGCTAGTACTCAACGTACTACGAGAAACCAGTACCCACAAAGAGTACAGGTACCTACCACCACAAGGTACCACCACGGAACACAAACACAATTGTGCCACCACGAGGGCACACCACAACCAATCAAACCACAACCAGTGAGTCTCCGCTCACTAACCAAAATAACAACCGTGCCAACACCATGGCACACCTCAACGGGTAAAACTACAACTAACACACGCTATAGCCAATAGCAAAGCACGAGCCGGAAAGCACGACGCCACCACACGGGACAGACTACTGATTCTTGACGCCAGTATCCAACCCGGACAACACAACACAAGAACTACCTCTCAGTCTCGCAGTCATGGACGTAAGGTCCAATTGTAGCTCCACAACACAAGTAAAGCCAAAGAACTGTGGAGACCAACCAAACTAGCACAACCTACAGGTCACACACCCTGCAAGCCCATGCCTGGCACCTTTAGAGACTTTGGCCTGAGCTCTCTAAAGTGAGGTACTGGTAACAGGACTAGCCAGGGCCCAGTACGTCTACTGGTGTCTGTAACCCCCATCTACGAGTGCACTACAAGTGACTAAACATAAACTCTCAGAAGTCACTGTCCCACTGCCGTCTTTCCCTCAGCCGGACGACAACTCTCCCCGAGAGTGAGGGTGTCCAGGAAGACGACAAGACCTCGATGGTACCACTGCACTGGGACAAGCCCCGAGCACACTCACGTTCCTGGCTCTCCTAGGAACCTGGGGCACCCAACTGAAGAGGCATTCCGGAATTGGCGCCGGACCACCAAACTCAGCAATGCACAAACCACGATATATATGCTTATATATTTTTATTACAAACCACAGTACAAATATCAAGAATAGCTTAACCTCGATCACCCTGTGAACTACAAACTACCTCACACCAATACACATGTAAACCACGATAACCATTTACAAACTGGCCTATCATTGGTCATCACATGACCTCCTTGCCACATACATACCATATACACTAACTATACATTAACTCTTAACCTTACTTGCATTACATTAATTAAACCATCTCTATTAGTCCACAAGGATGCTACAAAACTAAGGCTAGGTTCACACTTGAACCATCATTGCCTAGCCATCACACTACTATGTGCCATGCACATATTCATATTACATAAACACACGCAAACTATTTAAATGACATGTTTTAGAGGTGTTACAGGTGCCAATGCACCTCACACCACGATAACACCACACCGATTATGTAAACCACCTACTAACCATGTGGGCAACCTACTCACAGACTTTTACGGGTGTCAATGCACCTCTTACCAAAGCCATACACAATAAACGACGATAATTGGATAACCAAAACACCAAAAGCATGCAAAGCAGAACCCTCAGCTGTGATCGCGACAGAGGCCATGACCGCCTTCTGATCACGACGCCACGATATGGCACGACAAGAAATCCTGTCGCGACGGATCGGCCTGTCGCGAACTAGTCGCGACAGCAGGGTTCGTCGCCTTCTCAGGCGAAAACCCTAATTCGGGAACCATCTCCGAATTTTCCATGCAAACCACCCTAAATCCCGTTTCAACACGGTTTTCATGCTCATTTCACCTCCTAGACATGGTATCTACTGTTTTTAAAGCAATAAACAAACCAATAGGCAATCCATGTAACAAATCAAGGTAGAACTCCCTACCTTCACGATGAACACACAATCCATGCATGGCGCGGCGTTTCTCCCACTCCTCGCGACGTTCTCGCGTCGAGAGCGCGACGAGAAGTCCGCCGAAACGCCAAATTGGCCAACAAAGCCGCAGCAGCTTCTTCCCTGGTCGAGCAGAGCTTGTGAAAGCTCTGTTCGGCCAGCCTGCTTAAAAACCGCACAGCGGTTGGGATCGCGACGTACCTTCCCGTCGCGACCTGATCGCGACGGACTATGGCGTCGCCTTCCCATTCCCGACGTCAGCAAACCCCACTCTATGTGCGACACGCGGCGCACATGCAGACGTCGACCCCATCGGCGGCAACCAGAACGCGACCCCTACTGCTGTCACGTTCAGAACGCAACCTACACCCCCGTCGCGTTCACTTTCAGTGAACCAACGGGCACCACGGGCCTAACCTGCCGGCCTACAAAGCTTCACACAGCGCACGGAAACCACAACCAAGGCCCAATGACCCCATATTGGTCATGAGCACCATACCAAAACCAGTAAGCACAGTTCCGAACTACCACTAATCAACTATCCGCGAAGATCCGAAAAACGCGCTGCATTACATTACTATCACCTAAAAAGGAATGTCGTCCTCGACATTCAAAACGAGCGACAATAAACCACACTATCATCTAAAAAGAAACAAAACCATATGCAGAGCTTCCTCTGCATCCTTCTTTCAAACCATCTGCTTATTTTCATACTTGCTCTGCCTTCCCTTTCTTTTTAATTTATTCTACCATTACTTTATTTTATGGATCCATTCTACCATTCCTTACCTTTCAATTATAAGCGATTCTACCTTGCTATTAGCGCTTTATCTCCTTGGACTGAACCTATTTCCACATTTTTCCTGGTTATATTTGCATCATTTCTTTCTGGGCCATTTTCTAGCTTAAATCCTTCCACTTTATATTCTTAAATTTTCAAATTTCCAGATATTATTCCCCTATTTACTCATCACCACTAATCATCACTTGGCTTAATTGCACACAAATCTTTAAATTCTCTTTTAATTACTTAAATTTCAGATAACTTATGAATATTAAATCTTCCACGCTTCCACTGCGCTACTCTGATCATACTAAACCTTTCACCAAAAATTTCATGAATTCTGGATTCTCTTAATTTATTAATAACTTATCTCGCTTCAAATTATACTTTCCAACTAACTTTACATTTCTCTTATCATACATCAATACCACTTCATTGACTACACTCATATTCTATCTTCTGCTATATCTGCTTCACACTAAATTTTAAATCTTGGCATATATCAATATTGATATACTTTTCCCTTTATATATATATTCTTTGCTTTAAACAATATTCTCTAATTGATTTAACAAACCCAATTCATATCTTTTCACATCTTCCATTCTCATTGTTACACATACTCGAAAATTCACCTTTACCTTTATTCAAGTCTTGCTCAATTATATGACATCAAATCTCGGAATTCCTTTACCATTAAACCGATTATATTGCTCCTCCCTTTTTCTATTCCCTTTCACTATACCTTAATCTGCTCACTACTCCTTAACTGATTTATTATAGCTTTACTTCAAATTCTAGAAATATTCTTATAACAAAATTTATTTATTCATCCAAATCACCTTACTGCATATCGTAAATTCTTATTGCACATTTTCTGAATCATTTAATTATCACTATTCTATAATCTATCACATTCTTTTTCCCCACTTGATCATTAATACTAAATTTTATCTTTACTATTAATAACATAACACCATTTCTGCAAAATATTTCTCTTAACTAGTTTACTAGCTGACTAATTTCCAGGTGTCATTTATGCTACAATCTTTCTTACTTTCCACCATAACTATAAACTAAAATTATTTCTTTAAAACACAATGATTTATTCTACTTGATTTCTTTATTCCACATTACTAATTTACCACCAAATATAAACATTTTCACTGTTACAGCTCATTTACAAATATCCATTCATAATCCACTTTGCTATTCCCCATTACTTTTCAATAGATTTAATCTTGTCCATTCTAATTTACATAGCTTTAACTTACTTTAATTATTTAGTTTTAACTTCAATTTACTTCTGACACCAATTTCCCTTTTCTGCTTCTGCAATCTACACACAAATGCTGGCACCACTACTCTTATCTTTAACACTGCAACAACCTTATACAAATCTTTCTGCGAAATCTTTATCCACTGCCTTTTATTAACTAACATCCTTTTCTTATAATATTCTCGAAAAAATCTGACTTCCCACTGCTCTTTTACTCTCTCTTTAGCCAACGGTCACCTTTACATCCACTTACATGAGTTTCTATATCAAACTTTCTATTATTCTTATTATTTATATCAGCACTACCCTTAAATTCATTACAGCAATTATTTCTAATCACAAATCACACTTAAGAATCATCTTGATCACTGCTCCTCTGCTTACCAGCCTCTCATCTCAAGCTAGATTACCTCACTTGATCATTTCAAACCTAACATGCCATTAATCATACTATTATCCAAGCAACTTCTTAACACTTAATTGACATAAATCTCAAACACAATGACTATCTCTGCTACAATTTTCAACCACAATTCACCCATTTAACAGTTCTAATCACAAAGCCCTATTTCTCATCATAATACAATTCCCTCTATTATTCCATCACATCACTACTTTAGACATTTATCTACCAACTCTGATTCTCATTAAAAACACTTTTTAGTGAATTTCATAACTGAATGCACTAATTCTTTCAATTTCTATAATAAAAAATCTTTAATCAATCATACTTTAACCACAATCTAATAATTACTCATACTACACCACCAATCATATCTTCTATTACCCACAACTATTGATCTAACCAACTATACATACAATTCATATACCAAAATTCATACGGAAACCGTACTAAAAAAACACAGGAAACTACAGACTTACTACCAACAGTGGACATTAAATCATGTATTGGGACATTGTAATCTTAATGTCTTTTCATATTCTAACTGGACCATTGCTCTGATATCAACTATAACGGCCCTAGATATTTATACCTAATAAGGGTCCATATCCAGATCCGTCTCCCGCGAACGGACCGAAGTCTCGCAAGGGATAGCTCGAACACGTGTCCAGGAAGAATATAAAAGACAAACCACAACAGTAAGTGACACAAGAAAGTATATGTGCTCATAACTGCATATAGCAATTTACAACTGTCCCATTACATTATTACATGCCCAAATTAAAAAGAGTACAACTACCTGGGGCATACCCCGAGGGAGCACAAGCTCACACAACTCTACTAACACTACTGCTGGTGGTACAAGTCTGACACGACACCTCCGCAAGCCACACCAACGGTAAGCCCTGAAAAGAACTGTAAGGGAGTGAGCCTCAACAAGTCACTGGCTCAGTAGGGAACCACCCCAAAACCACACACAACACAGGAGAACCTCAACCCCAACGGATCTCACTGGCAACACCGGAAGCCAAACCATTTCATGCTCACAGTAAAGCGTAATTATATCAATTCACACTAATTCCGGAAATAAGATGAGACAACGGCAGGACTAGCACCACACTACTAGTCTGCCCAATATTTGGAAAGCCTAGGCCACAAGCCTCACAGGCACACCACCTCAACAGCTGGTCGCCTAAACTGTAAGCCACACAGGCAAAGCATTGCCTAAGCTACTAGCTTCACTGGCAAGCCTCTAAACATGTGAGTAACAGGATTGCTAACCAAGAGCTAATCCTTTATACCCTTAAATCACGATATATCGAATGTCACACTAAAGAAACAGGACTGGCTATCACGATACCAATCCATCGCACACTAAATTATATTCGGAAACTTACCCAAGGAAGGGTAAAACACAACAAGTGGAAGGTCTCACCGCATGACCTTCACTTCACCACCTGAAAAGGCTAGTACTCAGTGTACTATGAGAAACCAGTACCCACAAAGAGTACAGGTACCTAACACCACAAGGTACCACCACGGAACACAAACACAATTGTGCCACCACGAGGGCACACCACAACCAATCAAACTACAACCAGTGAGTCTCCGCTCACTAACCAAAATAACAACCGTGCCAACACCATGGCACACCTCAACGGGTAAAACTACAACTAACACACGCTATAGCCAATAGCAAAGCACGAGCTGGAAAGCACGACACCACCACACGGGATAGACTACTGGTTCATGACACCAGAATCCAACCCGGACAACACAACACAAGAACTACCTCTCAGCCTCGCAGTCACGGACGTAAGGTCCAACCGCAGCTCCACAACACAAGTAAAGCCAAAGAACTGTGGAGACCAATCAAACCACCACAACCTATAGGTCACACACCTTGTAGGCCCATGCCTGGCACCTTTAGAGACTCTGGCCTGAGTTCTCTAAAGTGAGGCACTGGTAACAGGACTAGCCAGGGCCCAGTACGTCTACTGGTGTCTGTAACCCCCAGCTACGAGCGCGCTACAAGTGACTAAACACAAACTCTCACAAGTCATTGTCACACTGCCGTCTTTCCCTCAGCCGGACGACAACTCTCCCCGAGAGTGAGGGTGTCCAGGAAGACGACAAGACCTCGACGGTACCACTGCACCGGGACAAGACCCGAGCACACTCACGTGCCTGGCTCTCCTAGGAACCTGGGGCACCCAACTGAAGAGGCATTCCGGAATAGGCGCCGGACCACCAAACTCAGCAATGCACAAACCATGATATATATGCTTATATATTCTTTATTACAAACCACAGTACAAATATCAAGAATAGCTTAACCTCGATCACCCTGTGAACTACAAACTACCTCACACCAATACACATGTAAACCACGATAACCATTTACAAACTGGCCTATCATTGGTCATCACATGACCTCCTTGCCACATACATACCATATACACTAACTATACATTAACTCTTAACCTTACTTGCATTACATTAATTAAACCATCTCTATTAGTCCACAAGGATGCTACAAAACTGAGGCTAGGTTCACACTTGAACCATCATTGCCTAGCCATCACACTACTATGTGCCATGCACATATTCATATTACATAAACACACGCAAACTATTTAAATGACATGTTTTAGAGGTGTTACAGGTGCCAATGCACCTCACACCACGATAACACCACACCGATTATGTAAACCACCTACTAACCATGTGGGCAACCTACTCACAGACTTTTACGGGTGTCAATGCACCTCTTACCAAATCCATACACAATAAACGACGATAATTGGATAACCAAAACACCAAAAGCATGCAAAGCAGAACCCTCGGCTGTGATCGCGACAGAGGCCATGACCGCCTTCTGATCGCGACGCCACGATATGAAGCGACAAGAAATCCTGTCGCGACGGATCGACCTGTCGCGAACTGGTCGCGACAGCAGGGTCCGTCGCCTTCTCAGGCGAAAACCCTAATCCGGGAACCATCTCCGAATTTTCCATGCAAACCACCCTAAATCCTGTTTCAACCTGGTTTTCATGCTCATTTCACCTCCTAGACATGGTATCTACTGTTTTTAAAGCAATAAACAAACCATTATGCAATCCACGTAACAAATCAAGGTAGAACTCCCTACCTTCATGAAGAACACACAATCCATGCATGGCGCAGAGTTTCTCCCACTCCTCGCGACGAGAACTCCTCTGAAACGCCAAATTGCCCAATAGAGCCGCAGCAGCTTCTTCCCTGGTCGAGCAGAGCTTGTGAAAGCTCTGTTCGGCCAGCCTGCTTAAAAACTGCACAGCAGTTGGGATCGCAACGTACCTTCCCGTCGCGACCTGATTGCGACGGACTAAGGCGTCGCCTTTCCATTCCCGACGTCAGCAAACCCCACTCTACGTGCGACACGCGGCGCACATGTAGACGTCGACCCCATCGGCGGCAACCAGAATGCGACCCCTACTGTCATCGCGTTCAGAACGCGACCTACACCCCCATCGTGTTCACATTCAGTGAACCAACGGGCACCACGGGCCTAACCTACCGGCCTACAAAGCTTCACACAGCGCACGGAAACCACAACCAAGGCCCAATGACCCCATATTGGTCATGAGCACCATACCAAAACCAGTAAGCACAGTTCCGAACTACCACTAATCAACTATCCGCGAAGATCCGAAAAATGCGCTACGTTACATAACGAGGCTAACCACAAGGGTTAGTCCACCACAATACCCACGATAGCAAACACATTGGGGAACTACCCATACAAGGGTACAACACCACAAATGCAAGGTCACACAATGCGACTTCTATAAAAACTGATCCACATCAACACTTGAAAAGGGCTAGCACACTGCGTGCCACAACAGCCAACAACCCACACAGGGTATAGGTACCTAAAGCCAGGAGGTACCACGACAAACCACCACCACACACAAAACCGCAACACAATTGTGCCTCCTACAAGGCACACCACAGTGAGTCAAACCATAATCGGTGGGTCACCACTCACAAGCCACAACCACTAGCAAGCACGAGTCGGAGAGAACGATGCCACCACATGGGAACGGACCATTGGTTCATGACACCAGTATCCAACCCTGACAACACAACACAAGATCAACCTCTCAGTCTTGCAGTCACGGACGAAAGGTCCAACTGTCGCTCCACAACCACACAGTAAAGCCAAAGAACAGTGGAGACCAACCAACACCACACCTGCAGACTACACACAACTATAGGCCCATGCCTGGCACCTCTAGGGACTCTGGCCTAAGCTCCTTAAAGCAAGGCACTGGAAAATAGGACTAGCTGGGGCTCAGTATGTCTACTGGTGTCTGTACTCCTAACCATGAGCGCGCTACAAGTAACCGCACACCCACAAACACGAGTCGCTGCCCTTTGTCGTCTTTCCCTCAGCCAGGCGTACAACTTAAACGCAAGAGTGAGGGTGTCTAGGAAGACGACACAGACCTCGACGGTACACACAATATCGAGACAAACTCTGAGCACTAACGTGTCTGGCTCACACAAAACTTGGGATACTCGATTAGAGAGGCATTTCGGAATAGGTGCCAAACCACCAAAGTCGGCAAGCACACAAACCACGCCGATCACTCAACACAACTGTAAAACTTATACCAGGATACACAAACCATAATCAACTCGTCATTGGTCACCACGTGACCTCCAAGCAACTACACATTGCTAAAGACATAAACTACATTACAATCTTGCATGTCATTGGTTATTTCATGACTTCCATAGTAACACACCACTATGCACATAAACCACATATATGAATCGCATAACCTTTTTAACATACTTAACATGATTAACATAACCATTAACCTAAATATGATTTACTAATCATTAATCAACTCAGAAGAACTTAAAGTACCCTAAACAATCTGAGCTAGGTCCACACAGGACCCTCATTGCCCAAGGCTTAACAACTTACTTCGGACAGAAGAACGCGAAGAGGGTCACTATCGCATTAAAAATGCGACGGCTCGACAAACCGCAATTCCACACTGGAATGTGATGGAGTCTACCATCGCGTCAAGAATGCGACGGCTCCACAGGTCGCGTTCACAAACCAGAATGTGATGAGGCCAGTGGTTGCGACCTAAACGTGACAGCCCGACCCGTCGCCTTCTCAGACAGAAACCCTGTACCGCGGTGCTTACACAAAAATCAGCTCAAATCCTCATTTCCATGCACACCAAGCTTCTACAAATCAATTACACTATATTGGAAACACAGCCACACATTGATACTTATTAAACATGCTTTAAATCAATCAAATAACGTAAATATGACAAGGAAAGTCCCTACCAACAAGAAGAACTCGCAGAATGAGGCTCGATCAGTGTTCTCCACACTCCGAACAGCTTCTACGCGCCAAAACCACTTCAAGAGACTAGCTTCAAAGCCGACGTCGCCGGAAATCGCCACAGCAACCCTCTCCTCGGTCGAACAGAGCTTCCTACTCTGTTTGGCTAGAGGGCCAAACTTATCCCAACTGAAAACAAGAACGTGACGTAGGATCTTGTTGCCTTCAGAACGTGACAAACCTAACCGTTGCCTTCTCAACTCGCCATGCCACGCGTAAGAAAGGCGGTGTGGAGAACGCAACGCATGAGATCGTCGCGTTCACAGCCAGTGAACCTGTGGGCTGTTTGGGCTAAAACCTCTAGCCCACAACACCCACACAAACCACGTGGACCACGACCAAGGCTCAATGACCCCACATTGGTCATAAGCACCACACCAGCACCAATAAACACAAATCCAAACGGCCACAACGTTACTGAGGATGCTGATGTTGGCCCAAAATCTTGAGAGGTTGGCTCAGGTGGTCGGCCATCTCTAGCACTTTGCTTCCCACAAATGGCGCCAATGATGAAGTTGGTTCTAAACCCGCACGGATCTTAGCTAACCAACTCCTAGATGTCGGAGATCGAGACCTCAGATCTGGGGGGAAAGCTGAAGTTGCAGCCTTTGTCGATGTCACTGCCGCCAAACTTGCAAGGAAATCAGACCCAAGACGGTGTTTCCTTGGTCGACCTTCTGATGCTTAAGTCAGAAATCTGTCTATAGAGGAGATCAAAGGGAACAAGTGTAGAGAGAGAAAATAGGTGCGCAGGTTAGATTGAGATCTCCACTGGTGATCTGGAACTTGGACCTATTTACTTGTGGTGATGGGGCTACTTTTATGGGCATAGAGTCGGAGCTCAACTGGGATTCCCAGTAATAAATGAATTGGGAGAGGCCTTTTGGCAGGTTCGTCTATTGTTTTAGGACTCCTAACACAATTCAAGGAAGGTTTCCTTGAAAGAATTTCCTTTAAGGAGTGCTTCCTTTGTAGACTCCAGGTGGAGTAGGAGTTGTCGTGGATTGAAGATCTCAAACTAGTTGTAGTCAGATTTGGAATGTTGATATAGATCCTAGTTTGAGTAGGACTTGACTAATGCTGGCTTCTTCTTGGTCGAGGTGATGTCAGACATGTAATGGGCCTGGATAGGCTAAGTCAGACCGATCTTGTTGTCTGGCTGACCATGTTGTCAGGTCGACCATGCTGTCGGGTCAATATCTTTGTTGGACCAATCTCGTTGTTGGGCTATCGGATTCGATTAGGATATGAAAACCCATCATAAGGGTGTTTGTAATGTAATATATTCAAATACATGACATATTTGAGCAGATGAAAATTTCAGAGACATATGCAATATTTCTATGTATTTTGAGGATATATATTTTATCTCTTTTTCTTTAAACTAAAGAGAGAGTTGTAAGAGGTAAATTAATATTTTTACCTTTTTAACTCAATAATGGTTAGGTCAAATAAATGAAATCAAACAGTATAAGTATACATAATAAAATATGTAGAATATAGAGGTATAGAGTATGAAATATAAATTTTAAACATATATATTCGAATATGATAAATTTCAATGCAATTTTCACTGTTTAGAACTTGTTTGGTAATTAGGTAAGTCCTAAAAAAGGGCATTTATCAACCCTGTTAAACTCAAAAACAATTTGATCATCCAAACACCTTATCTACCTGATAAGTAGATCCAAAAGTTGTTAACCCTGTTAACTTACCAGGACTTAAAGGTTTGTTAACTTTATTTGGACTTATTTTAGATTATCAGGGACTATCTTATTTTTTGCGTCAAAGTAAAAGTACTGCTAACTATTGTTAACCAAACTCATCTTATCTTATTTTATCAAGACTTATCTAATTATCAAATAAGATCTAAATTCTAGTTTAAACTTCTGGTGTAAAGATCTTATTTCGGGCATTCTCAAGTCCGACTTTGTGGTCCAGACGGACCCCGTGTTTGAAACCACGACAAAGGACGGCGTGGTGGTAACTTTCGTCGTACGCACGCACGTGGGGGAACAGAGCGGAATCGGTCCGCCTCTCGTGGCCACGAAAGATCCCGTGTGCACTCCCGTCCCCACGCCCACCCCAAACCCCCGTGTCCACCCGCTTGTCCCCGCCTGCACCTTTCCGCATCACCGCCTTCCTCACGCATCGGTCTGACCGTCCGATCCGATGCATCGGAGGGCTCTGGGCAGATCCCATCTGCTCCCGCTATGGACGTCGCCAGCAAGGAAATACCAGAAGACGAAGGAACGGCGACCGACACGGGCGTGCTCGCTCCGACGGAGGCGCGGTCGCATTCCCCCCTCCCTGGACGGTGAACACGCGGCGGCAATGCCGGGGCGGGGCCTTCGTTCGTACAAGGAAGTGCGCGTAAGCGGATCAACGTCGTCACGCACCGACCTGGGACAGCTACAATAACTAAATGGAAAAAAGGGCAAAAACCCATCCAGTGGGGCACGGATGGAGATTCTCTGCTCTATAACTTTACGCTATTTTTTTTTTAGAAAACATTCTGACACGGGGAAGTCCCCTTCACTTCGTCTGATGAGTGATTTCGGAAGTCGGCTCTTGTCCATTCGGTGGTGCTGCCGAGTCCATCAACTCGGCCGGAACGTGGAACTAATGGTCAGCAGTCCGGGCCAAATCCAACCAACTCGATCTGTCAAGAGATTATCCCTCGGAGAGCAGCAGCTCGGCAATCGAAAGTGCTCATGCAACCGCCGGTCGGAAGCGGCCAAACTTCCTTCGCCATCGAAGCTCACGATGCCAATGACCAGGTATTTGAATGACGAGGGAAGTCCGACGGCATGTTTCGAGAATCGGGATGTGAGCGCTGATTAGTCGCGAGCAACCGTCGAGGGAAAGTCCAAGTAAAAGGAAGGTCCTAAGATCGCAGCGTCGTGCGGTGCACACGATTGAGCCCGAATTTCTCGGGATCGGATCAAGATTGGAGAAGATCATGGGCGGATTGATAGACAGCACGTCCCGATCACAGGCAACCGAATCATGTCCCAGCGCTTCCTATATAAAGGGGGAAAGCCCCTCGTAGAAAGATACGCAATCTACTGTCCAGCAACTTTCCACCCCGACTTCCCGAATTAACTTGATCGTCGGAGTGCTTACCCACCGAGGTGACTCGGTGGTCTTGCAGGAGAGGACTCGGCAACGGGCTCGCGCCACACTTCCATTCCTCAGGAGGCCACTCGGCTCGGGCCGACTTCACCACTCCAATAGTAACACATTCCAAATTTAAAAAATATTAAACTTTTTTATTACAAAAATAGAGAATTTTATTAAAACTCGAAAATAGGTAACCTCTAAGAGAATGCGTTATTATCTTAAAATATTGACATATTTTTGTGAAAAATAGGTCAATCTATGGTTAACTCAGGAGAATGATTCATTCTCTTAAATTTTACTAATTCTCAATAGATTTTTTATAAAATCTACTCTTATTTTGATCATAAAAATTTTATTTTGAATTTTTTTAAAAAAAAATTAAGAAAAATATGATGTAAAAAATAATCGTAGAATTATGAAGCAGAAGATCTCAATCTGTATTGTTCAAAAAAAAAAAAACTTAATCCGTCGGGCGCTACGATTCGTCGTAGTGGACGGCGGTTGCACAGATGCTCTACTCCCCCCGCCCCCCCCCCCCCCCCCCCTCACTTCTTTTTATTTTTCCTTTTTTGGAAAAGAGATGCACGGACGGCAAGCGTCATCTGATCGACGGACAAATCAGATTACACACGGGCGCACGCGCACACACACGTACGTACACACTAAGATTACACGAATGACCAGCCTACTAAGCAAGAGAACAGAGTCAGAAAAGCAGCCATAAACACACATGACCGAACTGAGGCCGTGTGCCGACCGGGAGCACTTGCCGAACTGGCCAGTCAGTCCCTCCCGTTGGATCGGCACTTCGAACCACTAACGTACGGAAGATGTTGTCTCCTGCGAGCCGTAGCAAGACAAACGGTGAGGGCGAGTTTTTTTTTCTTTTAGAAAAGGGAGGGCGGGCGAGGGACGCAAGGCCAAGAAATTATCGCCAAAGTGGGACCCGCATCGACTTCGACTCGACGCACCAACATGGACTTGGTGTTCGTCTCTCTGAAGTCTTTACAAACAAAAAGGCCCCCGAGAAAACTGACTCGCGGAGAGAGAGAGGAGAGAAAGAGAGAAGGATCCTAGAAGCCCCTACCCTGGCCCACATCCCCCGAAATTTGATCGCTTCTTCTCCTTTCTTCTTTATAACCGGAAGCCGCCTCCACGGACGGAAACGAAGGCAGTGCAGGGATTTGTAGCGGGGGGGACAGAAAGAGAGGAGAGCTCAAGTAGAGAAGGAAAGATTGAATTTTGTTAGGGGCAGGCAGGAAGGGACACCAACAAGACCATCCCCTCTCCCCCGGTACGCGCATAAAAGGGGGGAAGGAGCACATAAAATAGTTAGTTCCTGGGCAAGGGAGATTTCTCTCCAGCAACCGCCCCTTGCTTCGTCTCCCTCTCCGGCATGGGTTGGTCGGAGATGGAGGGAAGGTGCAGGAAGCACCCCAAGCACCGGCAATCGAAGGGGGTGTGCCCGTCGTGCCTGAGGGAGAAGCTTTCCCAGCTTTCCGCCTCCTCCTCCACCCACAACTCCGCCATCTTCTCCTCCCCGGGCACCTCCTACGACTCCGCCTCCTCCTCCGTGCCCTCTTCTTCCCCGGGCACCCCCTCGGCCATCCAGAACCACCGCCGCCGCCACGTCGCCAAGAAGCTGGCCTTTCTTATGAAGGAGAACAAGGAGAATCCGCTGTTGGGAAGGGCGGCGCGGGAGCCGCTCACCAAGAGCCGGTCGCTGGCCTTTGTGATCTCGAACCCTCTCGGCGGTGGCAAGAAGGAGAAGAAGAAAGGAAAGGCGGACGCTTTGGGGGAGGAGGAGGAGAAGGAGGAGGACAAGGGTGAAGAGGTGGAGAAGGAGGAGGAGAAGAACCAGCAGAAGAAGAAGAAGAAGAGGGGCTTCTGGTCCAAGTTGGCCGTCGGCGGCAAGAAGAGGAAGGAGAAGGATGCTCTCTTCCACTCCAAGACCGTGAGGGAGACGTCTTCCGCAAGATGGGCATTCCTTCCATGACGAGAAGGACTCCTCCTCCACCACCGTCTTCTTTAATCTCTCTCTAATTTTGCTCTGTTATTTCCTTTTTTTCTAAGTTGCACAGTATCCTCTTCTTGCACAACGAACGCTTTCTATCAGCACAAGTTCGTAGGTTTTTTTTGTTCCAAGGAAAGTGGAGGGCAGCAGCAGATCTTCTCTTCAATAAGCTTTCTGCCTTGTAAATTCTAACTGCGGACATTCGTTTGGTACATGATTTGGCACTTGTATGATTATTATACAATTCAGACATATAATAATATACTAGAACATGTATGCATACGCTCGGTCATTTGTGAAATAATATTACATTATCTCCAAGACCGATGACAGTGCTTTCAACGTTGGCGGCAACTTCTGGTCTGGGGGCAACTGTTCGAGTTTGGTAGCCCTTTTTTTCTTTGATGAGAAACCAACGTGGGTGGGGGTATCCATTGAAGCAGCCGTGCGGTCCGTCTCATATCGCTTGATTCTGGAGTGTGTCTAATTGACAGGAGCAGGAGGAGCCTTCTCTGACCGTCGCAACTTCCAGGCTATCAAAAGGGTGCCCTGTCAGTTACGCCTCTTCGGTAGACTAATAAGTTGGTGGTGAGTCGGAATGACGTGACCAAACACACTGATCTGATCCTTGAAAGCGATATATGGTTTTAGTCTACTTTTCCCGCGGGGTTGGAATTGGGTTAGGTTCAAGACTGGTTAGATTTGCTGTGTCTACCAACATCTTTAGGTCCAGAGATGGGAGGTACCGTAACTCAGTCGCCCCCAAAAAATTTGAGATGTTTACTTGTTACCTCTGTGATCTATCGGTATTTCAGTAATATCTTGAAGTTTTAATACTTACAAAATAAGCCCGTAAAGTCTGTGTAGATTCAAAAATAGACCTTTGAGGTTAGTTGGTATCAATATATATATAAATATATCGAATCATAGAGGATTCCACTCTTATCGCCAAGAATATATTTTAGGAAAAAATTGTCCATAGCCGGGAGAGGGGGGACACAAGTGCGATCGGATTTTCGGGTGGGGAGGAGGGTTCTTCCTTGCGCTCAACTCCACTGGTCAGATGCTTCCCACTCGGACATCTTTGGAACTCTCCCACTCGTGGGTGAGTTGGGTACATGGAGCGAGACGGAGCAAGGTTTGGCTGCGGGTCGGGCTGCTAACGGATTAGATTCAAAATTAAAAATGGGTGTTTTTTCTTCCGCTTTTTATAAAAATTTTAAAACAAAAATAATAATAATAAAATATTTTTACATCTATTTCCATTTTTAAGACTGTTAAAAAATTTATTATATATGATAAAATGATAGAGTGATTCATGATTACTGATTGGAACAAAGATAGATGACATTTACATATTGATTGGAGGTGAGAGATAATAAGTTAAAATTTTAAGAACTAAAATTTCGAGGTTGAAAATTTTTAATTGTAAAAATATTATATAATATATATTAACAAATCATCAAAAATGAAAAAGAAAAAACAGATGCTGAATTGAATGTTTCTACTTCCGCATCCTATAAAAATTTAGATATTCATTTCTACTCTCGCTAAACTATCGAAAAATTCTTTTATAATTGCAAGTGGTATCAGCCGAGGTTGGTGGTTGTTTGCTGGCAAAACAAAGCTTTAACCATTAGTCCTTTTTTTTAATAACGCTTTAACCATGAGTCACTCCTTATATATTCCTTGCAACTAAAGTGCACCATAAGAAAAAGCAAGATATGTTGGTCACAATATTAAGACCGATTTTTTTTTGTCGCTATTCGGTCTCTGTTTTGGGACCGAGTATATTTGATCTCTATTCGGTCTCAAAACCAACGACCACATAATATAGCAACTGAAATTTTTTGGTCACAAATTCGGTCTCAATCAATCCCCTCTAAATCAGATCCGTTGGTGCTGATCCCAGCCCAAATTAACTAATCAAGATTGAGAAAGCATGAACATAACTCTAGCCCGAGAATGCTATCATAAAAACTATGCTTGAATCTGGTTTACCAAGTCCAGAACGTTTTACTTACATACATCCAATGTTTAGTTTATAGAATGATTTGGAGTAATGTCTACAACAGAATTTCGCTTTTAAAAACTGTTTCATTGAAAATTTCACCCCAACTTTTCGACTTCCTGCACATTGTCTCTTTTAGCTGTTTGGCAGAAATGTTTAAGAGTGTACGGGGAAGGAATTAGGGGAGGCGCTCTGGCAACCCTAGTGCAATAAGGCCCTCAGGGATGCATGTATTTGAGTTAATACAAACTTTCCCCAAAGAAAACAATCTAAGAGGCTTCTGCTTTCAGGCAAAGGAGAAATACTTGTTTCCTGTCTAGACAGGAACAGGAAGTAAAGATACCCATCCAATGCTAGATTACCCCAGCCTGGTAGAAAGGGACATATGAGTATATTTTTGGGCAGAACCTCTGCTTGGACAGAGTTTTCTTTAAAAGACACACATATGAGCACAAAGATTTATCCTTACGGAGTCTCGCTCAACGTGAGGGAAATAACATAGATGTGTTTAAATGTTTGTACCCATGGAGACTAACTCGACATGGAAATATTTAGAACACAAGAACATTTGATATTTAGATATCTTATGCCCATGAACACTAACTCGACATGGAAGATATCTAAACATCGAAGCACATGAACATGTTTCAATATTTTGTATCTATGGAGACTAACTTGAGATAAAATATTCAAACAATAGAGCACATGAACACGAACAATTTTATCTCCATAGAGACTAACTCGATGTGGAGATAACAACATATATTTGAATTTTAAAATACCCCTATGGAGACTAACTCGACATGGAGAAGGTTTACAAAGATTTTGTAGTCGAGGGGGACGATCTTTCGACTTGCCGAGGGCGAGTACCTTCACGCTGAGCAGAGTTTTCTTCCACAAGTAAGCCTTTCTTTTTAAATTTCAGAAAAAGATCCCCCTTGTTGCCATCGGACTACATGGATTATTTATAGGGGTTTTGCCACTTTTACATTGATGGAGGAGAGAGGGGTAACCGATGGGAGTCCCATCAGTTAAGGCCCTTCCTTAAGGCAGTCCCATCAGTTAAGGGGGATTCCCCCTTAACCGATGGATAGTCCCATCAGTTAGTGGTTTCCCTTAATCGATGGAAGAACCCCATCGATTAAGGGCTTTTCCCCTTAATCGATGGGAGGGTTCCATCGGTTAAGGGACCCCTCCTTAACCGATGGAAGGGGGGTCCATCGGTTAAGGAACCCCCTTTAACCGATGGGGAATTTAACCGATGGGATTAAACGGGGGTTGGGCTTCTATAAATATAGACCCTTGTGTTTTACGAGGGGTGTTGATGTCGTGTGAAGACTCCTGTATTTCTTGGAGACCCTCCGGCAGAGTGTTGCTTGAATTTGAACTTTGCAAGTGCTTGGCACTTCCTCTTGCACGTGTTTTTAGAATTGTAATTTCCTTCGAACACGATCTTGTTGACCTTGTGCTACCGAAGTTCTTTGCAGAAGTAGTGTGTCGTCCTCTGCAGAAGATATCACACACAGAAAGAAAAAGTGCAGTGATCTGAGAGTGAAAAAGTACAGAGAGTGAAGAGCTTGAGTTCAGAAAGAGCAGCAGACTTCGGAGCAGTCAACTGATCAAGAGGAGAGGATGTTGGATCGTGTCTTCTTCCTGTATGAAGACCTGCTACTGATCAATTGAAATAGAGCATCGGAATTCAACTCAAATTCAGAGGCAATTGATCCTTGTGTTGTGGCCAGAAGAAGCATTCGATGAGCTCAAGCCTGAAGAAGATGCAATTGGGAGTTCAATGAGTCATCTGACCAGATCCAACTCCAGCGCAGAGTGTTTGCATGTTTCTGCACTTCTTTAGACATCTCTCTAGTTTGATTTTTCCTATTTCTTCTCTACACCAATCTGTTTGGTTGTCTTCTCCAGTTGGAGTAGACGGATTGATCCTACAGCTTTTGTGCAAGGATTGTGAGATTTGGAACAATCTTGAAGCTGTGAATCAGCGGTCTGTAAGAAGCTGTGAATCAGCAGTTGTGTGAGTGTCTCACACGTTTGAGTTGATAGTGAAGCCACACTTGGTTTAGTCAGGGGTAGACGTAGGTCTCCACAGTAGAGCCGAACCACCTTAAAAATATCGCTTGCATTGTGTGGTTTGATGTGCACTAGTTAAATTGTTTCATCTGATCTGATCCAAATCTCGAGATTTTAATTTTTAATTGGTCAATATCTATTCACCCCTCATCTAGATATTCATTTCATACACAACACGTGGTATCAGAGCTAGGCTCTCCAATTCTTTTGGTTTAACAACCAAGAGAAATCCGTGTGAAATGGATTCTAGAGGTTATATTGCAGAAGATCTTTCTGTGAATAGACCCCCCTACTTTGATGGAACTAACTATGCATACTGGAAAACTCGTATGCAGGTGTTTTTGCGAGCACAAGATCATCAAATTTGGAGGGTTGTGAGTAATGGACCCTACGAGTTGTCTGAAGATGAAGAGAAGTGAACTCAAAAGGAGATAAAGAAGTCAAATGCAAACTGGAGTGCTATGACTATCATGCAGTGTAACGTCGCGCGTTTTCCGGATCCCCGTGGATCCAGGTTTAGCGGGTTTGGTAGCCAATGTGAGGCCCATTAGTGTTGTGTGTTTCTTATTAGATCCTTACCGGGTTTGGTTTGGGTCCGTGTTTGTGTTCAGCTTGCTGGACACCAGCAGTGTGTTGGCGTCCATCGATGAGGACGTTGACTGATTGAACTTGGCGTCAAGTTTTGCGGACGTCTAGTTGTGGCGGTCTGGTTAAACGGCCAAAGGGTTGACGTTAACCTGACATGCCTGTATTTTTATGGCAGACCCGAGCTCTGTTCTTTCTCCTCCTTCTCCCTTCCTCTTCCCCAACCTTCACCCTTGAGCTTCTTCGCGAGTTCTGACGGTCGGCGGGAGCTCGTGGGAAGGCCGTGGTGCGCGTGGTAGCGGCAGATCGGGCGGGGAATGACGGATTGGAGCGCGGTGTTCGTGGGACGTTTCTCGGGTTTCGGCGTGATTCGAGGTTCTTCGGGAGTTTAATTGCGTTTCTGAGGTAGGGGTCGAGCCCTGTTAGCTTGTTAGAAACATTAAAACACAACTTAATCACTTGAACCAACATTTTTATTGTATTTTCGGATTAAGTTGCACCATGTGGGGTTAATGGGTGGTTTGAGTAATTCAGTGAATGAAGCATGTTGTAGTGGGTTGTTTCGGGTTTTGGTATGTTAAAGGAACTATTTTTAGATGTTTTTCTGTAGTTTAAACGGTTGGAAAACCTGTAGAGCTGGATTAGGGTTTCTGCAGGGTTTAAGGCCGGAGAATTTGGCGTCAAGATCTCTTGTCGCCAAGCTCACCAGCCGAGATATAAACGGCTAGATCGCTTGCCGTTTACTTCTTATAAACGGCAGTCGATGTTGCCGCCAACTTGTGCATGTATTCATGCAGTGTGGTTTACGTAGCTTTTCTGATTATGATTATTACGTGTTTGTGTGTGCATGGCGATGACCGGTGTGAGCTAGTGCACTTGTTATGCTCTTGGAGCATACTGCTCATGTAATGGGCAAGTTTTACATGGATGATGTGTGATGTACGTAATCGTTTTACGTGGTATATGTGGTGCGTTGGCACCCGTGGCACTCTTGGAGTGCGTTGTCCATGTGTTGGGCATGTGGTTTACGTGGAAGACGTGTGGTACACCATCCATGGTGTAATATACACGTATTGTCTACGTGGTTTGAGTGTGTATTTACTACACACTTTGTTGTAACGTAATTCTTATGATTTATCATAGTAACTGGGCAGTGAGGTTCCTATGTGAGCCTACCCATGACTTTGTGGTGTTTGGGCAGTGAAGGTCCATACCGACCTAGCCCTGGTCCGTTGTTGTCTTTCGAATAATATTATATGGATTTATGAAGTAAGTGGTGTGTGTTGCCACGGTGGTCATGAGATGACCAATGATAGGCAAGTTTGTGGTTCAGGTATGTGTTGGTGTAGGATAGCTTTGGGGTCACACGGTGACCGATGTTAAGCTAATCCTAACACTTGTATATTGTGAATTATAAGTAAAGGCTATATGTGTAAGTATCGTGGTTTGTGCTAGCCGAGTGTGGTGGTCCGGCGCCTATTCCGGAATGCCTCTCTAGTCGGGTACCCCAGGTTCTTTATGAGCCAGGCACGTGTGTTTGTTGTGCTCGGGGTTTTGTCCCGGTATTTGTGTTGTACCGTTGAGGTCTGTGTCGTCTTCCTGGACACCCTCACTCCTGAGTTTGAGTTGTACGTCCGGCTGAGGGAAAGACGGCAGTGGGGCAGCGACTTCCCAGAGTTTGTTCTTTTGTCGCTTGTAGCGCGCTCGTAGTTGGGGGTACGGACACCAGTAGTCGACACTGGTCCCCAGCTAGTCCTGTTTTTCAGTGCCTCACTTTAGAGTGCTCCGGCCAGAGACTCTAGAGGTGCCAGGCATGGGCCTGCAGTTGTGTGTCTGCAGGTGTGGTGTTGGTTGGTCTCCACAGTTGTTTGACTTCTTCCTTGTGGAGCGGCAGTTGGACCTTTCGTCCGTGACTGCGAGGCTGAGAGGTAGTTCTTGTGTTGTGTTGTCCGGGTTGGATATTGGCCTGATCAGCCAATAGTCCGTTCCCGTGTGGTGGCGTCGTTCCCTTCCAACTCGTGCTTTGCTACTTGTCGTAGTTTGTGAGTTTGTGACTCGTGGTCGAGGTTTGACCAGTTAGAGGTGTGCCCTAGTGTTGGCACAGCTGTGACTGAGTTGTGGTTTGTGTGACTCGTCGATTAAGGTTTCACTTGTAATGTTGTGTCTAAGTGAGGGCACAATATAATCATGGTTCAATGTGGTGTTTATCACCTACTTATACCCTTGTTCGGGTGTTTGTGTTGTGGTACCTCAGAGTAGCAGGTACTTATTTCCTTCGTGGGTTACTTTATAGTTTTGTGGTGGTACATTGTGTACCAACCTTTCCGGGTACTTGTGTGTTGAGGAGGTCTTGTGGTTTGACCTGCCACTTGTTGTATCCTAACTGTTTTAGATAGATCTTTATTTATAATTTATTGTAGATTAGTTTGTGATTATTAATTGTGTTACCTTTGTGGGTAATTTGCCGATGAGGCTTATGGCCTAGGCATAATGTGGTTTAGTTAAGCTATGTTCCGTGGAGGCCGTGTGAGACCTTCCACTTGTTGAGTTTTACTCTTCATGAGTATGATTCCAATTATAGTTTTAGTGTGTTGTGGATTGGCTTCGTGGTAGCCAGTTCCGTTACCTCGTATGTAGTTTCCGATGTGGTGTGGTTTAGAGTATAAAGGACCAGCTCTTTGTTAGCAGTCATATTACTCAAGTGTTTGAGGTTCGCCTATAAAGCTTGTAGCCTGGGCAGTGACTTGCCTGTGTGGCTTATAGTTTAGGCAACCAGTTGTCGTGGCAGTGTGCCAGTGAGACTGTGGTTTAGGCACTTTAGTAGTTAGGCTAACTAATGATTTTATGTTAGTCCTGTAGTCCTACTTTTCTTCTGAGGACGTTATGTTTATTATCATAAGCATGTTTAATTGTTATTTATTGTAATGATGTGAGCATGAAATGGTTTGGCTATTTTGTTGCCAGTGAGACCCATTGGGGTCGAGGTGTCTGTGGTTACAGTGTTGTTTTGGGTAGCCCCTACTGAGCCAGTGACTTGTTGAGGCTCACTCCCCTACAGTTCTTTTCAGAGCTTGCCGTGTGTTTGGCTTGCGGCGGTGTTGTGACAGACTTGTACCACCAGCAGTTGAGTAGTAGTTAGCGTTCTGTGAGTCTGTGCTCCCTCGGGGTATGCCCCAGGTAGTTGTACTTTTTAATTGGACATGTATTAATGTAATGGGACAGTTGTACAAATTTGTGAATAGATATGAGCACATGTACTTTCTTGTGTCTTATATTCTTGTGGTTTGTCTTTTATACTCTTACTGGACACGTGTGTGAGATATCCCTTGCGACACTTCGGTGCGTTCGCGGGAGGCGGATCTGGTTATGGAGCCTTAATGGGCATAAATACCCCGGTCCGTCACAGTTGGTATCAGAGCAATATCCAGTTAGAATATGAAAAGACATTGAAAGTATAATGTCCCAATACATGGATTAATGTCCACTGCTGGTAGTAAGTCTGTGGTTTTGTGTGATATGAAGTAGTTTTTACGTTTGCTTTTGGCATGTAAACCGTGTGTTTTTGTTTGTTAAATTGGCAGTTGAGAGCAGTTGTTGTGCCACAATGTGGATAGTAGCATAAGTTGTGTGGTAGCATTCTGGCACTAGTGCAGTTAAAGCAGTTAAAGTATAGTATTTAAAAGTTTTCAGTTGCAAAGATTAGAGAAGAAAGGTAAAATAGTGCTTTGAGATATGTTAATAAAGTGCAAAGTTAGCAGAGACAAGTATAGAGTATTTTTGTGATAGATCAGTTTGGTTGTTAAAGATTTGCAGTTAAAGGAATTGAAGAGATTAACAAGTTTGAATATGGAATTCAATAAATAAGTTATAATGAGATAGAAAGTTGGCAGAGACAGGTGTATGGTAACAAGGTGATAAGGATCAAGTCAGTGTGTGTGATAAGTTGCAGTTGAGAACCTCAGTAAATGTATTGTGGCATCAGAGATATGAGTCAGATGATATTAAGAAACAATGTGTATAAGAATGTGATTAGTGTTATGAAGAGTTTGATATGATCAAGAAAGACAGATCAGCTTTAAAAGAGGTATCAGTACATAAAAGAGCAATGAATTATGGCAGATAGATTAAATATGCTCGAGATCAGAAATCTGAGAAAAGTGTTGTTATGAATAATGATGATAGCAGGAAGTGTGATATGAAGATTTGTATAAATAAGTATAGAAATGATCAGTTGAATAAAGAAAGAGAGAAAATAAGGATTAATGTGTAATAAGGATTTGTGAAATTTACACAAGAGGAATATTTAGTTAATGATTGGCAGTTTAGATAAAGAAGAGATATGGATTAGAGAAATGAAGAATTTAGCAAATGATGAAGTGAATAAGATCAGATGAGTCAGAAAATATTGGTTAAAGTTTGCATATTGGTGCAAAGAAATGATTTAATTGGGCAGAAAGGAATTGTTATTAAAATATTTCAGGGTTTAAATGCTGGAGCAGATTGATTAAGAATATTCGAAAAGTTTATGTCCCAGAATTATGGGAATTAGCCAGAGAATGTCAGTAAAGCATGAAAGATATATGAAAAGCGCAATATGTCAATAGTGGTTTGGCAGATCAGAAATTGCAGTAATTTCTTCAGTAGGAATTAATTGAATGGGATGATTTGAGAAGCAGTTGAAGTCAGAGGAAAGCAATTGAAAGTAATACTATGAACAAAAATTGTGAAATATTTTGCAAAAGTGTTCAGTGTGATCAGAGTAGCGCAGCGGAAGCAGAAGCAAGAAAGATTTAATATTCATAATTGTTCAAACTTTGCTGAGATAAGAAGAAAGTGTAAAGTTTTGCGCAGTGGAATAAAGGAACAGAGTTTATTATGATTTTTTAATCAGAAATTGGCTTTAAACAGTATGAACAGAATAATATGAAAAAGCAGAAAATTCAAAGATGGTGATTGATTTTCTTTGAAGAGGTGTCAGTTGCGAATGTAAATGCAGATGAGGCAGGATAATAGTTGGCAGTGATAAATAGAAAAAGAGAATGGCACCGGAAAGTTTAATAATTTGGAAAGATTATGGCATGAAAGAATATTACAGTGTAAGATATTTGAGAAAGATAAAGCGGTCTCGAAAGAAATATTGCAAACACAGCTAGGAAATTGTGGAAACAGGTTCAGTCCAAGGAGATAAAGCGCCATTGGCAAGGCAGAATCGCCTACGGTTGAAAGCTAAAGAAAGGCAATGGAATTGACAGAACAGAGTAATTGTGAGATGATTTGAAAGGCTGAAACAGAGAAAGAGTATCCTACTTGTTCTGTGTTTGACTTTATTTGTTTTTTAGGTGATAATTTGGTTTATTGTGATTTGTTTTATATGTCGAGGACGACATTTGTTTTTAGGTGATAATAATGTAACGTCGCGCGTTTTCCGGATCCCCGTGGATCCAGGTTCAGCGGGTTTGGTGGCCAATGTGAGGCCCATTAGTGTTGTGTGTTTCTTATTAGATCCTTACCGGGTTTGGTTTGGGTCCGTGTTTGTGTTCAGCTTGCTGGACACCAGCAGTGTGTTGGCGTCCATCGATGAGGACGTTGACTGTTGAACTTGGCGTCAAGTTTTGTGGAAGTCTAGTTGTGGCGGTCTGGTTAAACGGCCAAAGGGTTGACGTTAACCTGACATGCCTGTGTTTTTATGGCAGACCCGAGCTCTGTTCTTTCTCCTCCTTCTCCCTCCTCTTCCCCCACCTTCACCCTTGAGCTTCTTCGCGAGTTCTGACGGTCGGCGGGAGCTCGTGGGAAGGCCGTGGTGTGCGTGGTAGCGGCAGATCGGGCGGGGAATGACGGATTGGAGCGCGGTGTTCGTGGGACGTTTCTCGGGTTTCGGCGTGATTCGAGGTTCTTCGGGAGTTTAATTGCGTTTCTGAGGTAGGGGTCGAGCCCTGTTAGCTTGTTAGAAACATTAAAACACGACTTAATCACTTGAACCAACATTTTTATTGTATTTTCGGATTAAGTTGCACCATGTGGGGTTAATGGGTGGTTTGAGTAATTTAGTGAATGAAGCATGTTGTAGTGGGTTGTTTCGGGTTTTGGTATGTTAAAGAACTATTTTTATATGTTTTTCTGTAGTTTAAACGGTTGGAAAACCTGTAGAGCTGGATTAGGGTTTCTGCAGGGTTTAAGGCCGGAGAATTGGCGTCAAGATCTCTTGTCGCCAAGCTCACCAGCCGAGATATAAACGGCTAGATCGCTTGCCGTTTACTTCTTATAACGGCAGTCGATGTTGCCGCCAACTTGTGCATGTATTCATGCAGTGTGGTTTACGTAGCTTTTCTGATTATGATTATTACGTGTTTGTGTGTGCATGGCGATGACCGGTGTGAGCCAGTGCACTTGTTATGCTCTTGGAGCATACTGCTCATGTAATGGGCAAGTTTTACATGGATGATGTGTGATGTACGTAATCGCTTTACGTGGTATGTGTGGTGCGTTGGCACCCGTGGCACTCTTGGAGTGCGTTGTCCATGTGTTGGCATGTGGTTTACGTGGAAGACGTGTGGTACACCATCCAGGGTGTAATATACACGTATTGTCTACGTGGTTTGAGTGTGTGTTTACTACACACTTTGTTGTAATGTAATTCTTATGATTTATCATAGTAACTGGGCAGTGAGGTTCCTGTGTGAGCCTAGCCATGACTTTGTGGTGTTTGGGCAGTGAAGGTCCATACCGACCTAGCCCTGGTCCGTTGTTGTCTTTCGAATAATATTATATGGATTTATGAAGTAAGTGGTGTGTGTTGCCACGGTGGTCATGAGATGACCAATGATAGGCAAGTTTGTGGTTCAGGTATGTGTTGGTGTAGGATAGCTTTGGGGTCACACGGTGACCGATGTTAAGCTAATCCTAACACTTGTATATTGTGAATTATAAGTAAAGGCTATATGTGTAAGTATCGTGGTTTGTGCTAGCCGAGTGTGGTGGTCCGGCGCCTATTCCGGAATGCCTCTCTAGTCGGGTACCCCAGGTTCTTTGTGAGCCAGGCACGTGTGTTTGTTGTGCTCGGGGTTTTGTCCCGGTACTTGTGTTGTACCGTTGAGGTCTGTGTCGTCTTCCTGGACACCCTCACTCCTGAGTTTGAGTTGTACGTCCGGCTGAGGGAAAGACGGCAGTGGGGCAGCGACTTCCCAGAGTTTGTTCTTTTGTCGCTTGTAGCGCGCTCGTAGTTGGGGGTACGGACACCAGTAGTCGACACTGGTCCCCAGCTAGTCCTGTTTTCCAGTGCCTCACTTTAGAGTGCTCCGGCCAGAGACTCTAGAGGTGCCAGGCATGGGCCTGCAGTTGTGTGTCTGCAGGTGTGGTGTTGGTTGGTCTCCACAGTTGTTTGACTTCTTCCTTGTGGAGCGGCAGTTGGACCTTTCGTCCGTGACTGCGAGGCTGAGAGGTAGTTCTTGTGTTGTGTTGTCCGGGTTGGATATTGGCCTGATCAGCCAGTAGTCCGTTCCCGTGTGGTGGCGTCGTTCCCTTCCACTCGTGCTTTGCTACTTGTCGTAGTTTGTGAGTTTGTGACTCGTGGTCGAGGTTTGACCAGTTCGAGGTGTGCCCTGGTGTTGGCACAGCTGTGACTGAGTTGTGGTTTGTGTGACTCGTCGATTAAGGTTTCACTTGTAATGTTGTGTCTAAGTGAGGGCACAATATAATCATGGTTCAGTGTGGTGTTTATCACCTACTTATACCCTTGTTCGGGTGTTTGTGTTGTGGTACCTCAGAGTAGCAGGTACTTATTCCTTCGTGGGTTACTTTATAGTTTTGTGGTGGTACATTGTGTACCAACCTTTCCGGGTACTTGTGTGTTGAGGAGGTCTTGTGGTTTGACCTGCCACTTGTTGTATCCTAACTGTTTTAGATAGATCTTTGTTTATAATTTATTGTGGATTAGTTTGTGATTATTAATTATGTTACCTTTGTGGGTAATTTGCCGATGAGGCTTATGGCCTAGGCATATGTGGTTTAGTTAAGCTATGTTCCGTGGAGGCCGTGTGAGACCTTCCACTTGTTGAGTTTTACTCTTCTTGAGTATGATTCCAATTATAGTTTTAGTGTGTTATGGATTGGCTTCGTGGTAGCCAGTTCCGTTACCTTGTATGTAGTTTCCGATGTGGTGTGGTTTGGAGTATAAAGGACCAGCTCTTTGTTAGCAGTCCTATTACTCAAGTGTTTGAGGTTCGCCTATAAAGCTTGTAGCCTGGGCAGTGACTTGCCTGTGTGGCTTATAGTTTAGGCAACCAGTTGTCGTGGCAGTGTGCCAGTGAGACTGTGGTTTAGGCACTTTAGTAGTTGGGCTAACTAATGATTTTATGTTAGTCCTGTAGTCCTACTTTTCTTCTGAGGACGTTATGTTTATTATCATAAGCATGTTTAATTGTTATTTATTGTAATGATGTGAGCATGAAATGGTTTGGCTATTGTTGTTGCCAGTGAGACCCATTGGGGTCGAGGTGTCTGTGGTTACAGTGTTGTTTTGGGTAGCCCCTACTGAGCCAGTGACTTGTTGAGGCTCACTCCCCTACAGTTCTTTTCAGAGCTTGCCGTGTGTTTGGCTTGCAGCGGTGTTGTGACAGACTTGTACCACCAGCAGTTGAGTAGTAGTTAGCGTTCTGTGAGTCTGTGCTCCCTCGGGGTATGCCCCAGGTAGTTGTACTTTTTAATTGGACATGTATTAATGTAATGGGACAGTTGTACAAATTTGTGAATAGATATGAGCACATGTACTTTCTTGTGTCTTATATTCTTGTGGTTTGTCTTTTATACTCTTACTGGACACGTGTGTGAGATATCCCTTGCGACACTTCGGTGCGTTCGCGGGAGGCGGATCTGGATATGGAGCCTTAATGGGCATAAATACCCCGGTCCGTCACAGTTGGTATCAGAGCAATGTCCAGTTAGAATATGAAAAGACATTGAAAGTATAATGTCCCAATACATGGATTAATGTCCACTGCTGGTAGTAAGTCTGTGGTTTTGTGTGATATGAAGTAGTTTTTACGTTTGCTTTTGGCATGTAAACCGTGTGTTTTTGTTTGTTAAATTGGCAGTTGAGAGCAGTTGTTGTGCCACAATGTGGATAGTGGCATAAGTTGTGTGGTAGCATTCTGGCACTAGTGCAGTTAAAGCAGTTAAAGTATAGTATTTAAAAGTTTTCAGTTGCAAAGATTAGAGAAGAAAGGTAAAATAGTGCTTTGAGATATGTTAATAAAGTGCAAAGTTAGCAGAGACAAGTATAGAGTATTTTTGTGATAGATCAGTTTGGTTGTTAAAGATTTGCAGTTAAAGGAATTGAAGAGATTAACAAGTTTGAATATGGAATTCAGTAAATAAGTTATAATGAGATAGAAAGTTGGCAGAGACAGGTGTATGGTAACAAGGTGATAAGGATCAGTCAGTGTGTGTGATAAGTTGCAGTTGAGAACCTCAGTAAATGTATTGTGGCATCAGAGATATGAGTCAGATGATATTAAGAAACAATGTGTATAAGAATGTGATTAGTGTTATGAAGAGTTTGATATGATCAAGAAAGACAGATCAGCTTTAAAAGAGGTATCAGTACATAAAAGAGCAGTGAATTATGGCAGATAGATTAAATATGCTCGAGATCAGAAATCTGAGAAAAGTGTTGTTATGAATAATGATGATAGCAGGAAGTGTGATATGAAGATTTGTATAAATAAGTATAGAAATGATCAGTTGAATAAAGAAAGAGAGAAAATAAGGATTAATGTGCAATAAGGATTTGTGAAATTTACACAAGAGGAATATTTAGTTATGATTGGCAGTTTAGATAAAGAAGAGATATGGATTAGAGAAAGAAGAATTTAGCAAATGATGAAGTGAATAAGATCAGATGAGTCAGAAAATGTTGGTTAAAGTTTGCATATTGGTGCAAAGAAATGATTTAATTGGCAGAAAGGAATTGTTATTAAAATATTTCAGGGTTTAAATGCTGGAGCAGATTGATTAAGAATATTCGAAAAGTTTATGTCCCAGAATTATGGGAATTAGCCAGAGAATGTCAGTAAAGCAGAAAGATATATGAAAAGCGCAATATGTCAATAGTGGTTTGGCAGATCAGAAATTGCAGTAATTTCTTCAGTAGGAATTAATTGAATGGGATGATTTGAGAAGCAGTTGAAGTCAGAGGAAAGCAATTGAAAGTAATACTATGAACAAAAATTGTGAAATATTTTGCAAAAGTGTTCAGTGTGATCAGAGTAGCGCAGCGGAAGCAGAAGCAAGAAAGATTTAATATTCATAATTGTTCAAACTTTGCTGAGATAAGAAGAAAGTGTAAAGTTTTGCGCAGTGGAATAAAGGAACAGAGTTTATTATGATTTTTTAATCAGAAATTGGCTTTAAACAGTATGAACAGAATAATATGAAAAGCAGGAAATTCAAAGATGGTGATTGATTTTCTTTGAAGAGGTGTCAGTTGCGAATGTAAATGCAGATGAGGCAGGATAATAGTTGGCAGTGATAAATAGAAAAAGGAATGGCACCGGAAAGTTTAATAATTTGGAAAGATTATGGCATGAAAGAATATTACAGTGTAAGATATTTGAGAAAGATAAAGCGGTCTCGAAAGAAATATTGCAAACACAGCTGGGAAATTGTGGAAACAGGTTCAGTCCAAGGAGATAAAGCGCCATTGGCAAGGCAGAATCGCCTACGGTTGAAAGCTAAAGAAAGGCAATGGAATTGACAGAACAGAGTAATTGTGAGATGAATTGAAAGGCTGAAGCAGAGAAAGAGTATCCTACTTGTTCTGTGTTTGACTTTATTTGTTTTTTAGGTGATAATTTGGTTTATTGTGATTTGTTTTATATGTCGAGGACGACATTTGTTTTTAGGTGATAATAATGTAACGTCGCGCGTTTTCCGGATCCCCGTGGATCCAGGTTCAGCGGGTTTGGTAGCCAATGTGAGGCCCATTAGTGTTGTGTGTTTCTTATTAGATCCTTACCGGGTTTGGTTTGGGTCCGTGTTTGTGTTCAGCTTGCTGGACACCAGCAGTGTGTTGGCGTCCATCGATGAGGACGTTGACTGATTGAACTTGGCGTCAAGTTTTGTGGAAGTCTAGTTGTGGCGGTCTGGTTAAACGGCCAAAGGGTTGACGTTAACCTGACATGCCTGTGTTTTTATGGCAGACCCGAGCTCTGTTCTTTCTCCTCCTTCTCCCTTCCTCTTCCCCCACCTTCACCCTTGAGCTTCTTCGCGAGTTCTGACGGTCGGCGGGAGCTCGTGGGAAGGCCGTGGTGTGCGTGGTAGCGGCAGATCGGGCGGGGAATGACGGATTGGAGCTCGGTGTTCGTGGGACGTTTCTCGGGTTTCGGCGTGATTCGAGGTTCTTCGGGAGTTTAATTGCGTTTCTGAGGTAGGGGTCGAGCCCTGTTAGCTTGTTAGAAACATTAAAACACGACTTAATCACTTGAACCAACATTTTTATTGTATTTTCGGATTAAGTTGCACCATGTGGGGTTAATGGGTGGTTTGAGTAATTCAGTGAATGAAGCATGTTGTAGTGGGTTGTTTCGGGTTTTGGTATGTTAAACGAACTATTTTTATATGTTTTTCTGTAGTTTAAACGGTTGGAAAACCTGTAGAGCTGGATTAGGGTTTCTGCAGGGTTTAAGGCCGGAGAATTTGGCGTCAAGATCTCTTGTCGCCAAGCTCACCAGCCGAGATATAAACGGCTAGATCGCTTGCCGTTTACTTCTTATAAACGGCAGTCGATGTTGCCGCCAACTTGTGCATGTATTCATGCAGTGTGGTTTACGTAGCTTTTCTGATTATGATTATTACGTGTTTGTGTGTGCATGGCGATGACCGGTGTGAGCTAGTGCACTTGTTATGCTCTTGGAGCATACTGCTCATGTAATGGGCAAGTTTTACATGGATGATGTGTGATGTACGTAATCGCTTTACGTGGTATGTGTGGTGCGTTGGCACCCGTGGCACTCTTGGAGTGCGTTGTCCATGTGTTGGGCATGTGGTTTACGTGGAAGACGTGTGGTACACCATCCAGGGTGTAATATACACGTATTGTCTACGTGGTTTGAGTGTGTGTTTACTACACACTTTGTTGTAATGTAATTCTTATGATTTATCATAGTAACTGGGCAGTGAGGTTCCTGTGTGAGCCTACCCATGACTTTGTGGTGTTTGGGCAGTGAAGGTCCATACCGACCTAGCCCTGGTCCGTTGTTGTCTTTCGAATAATATTATATGGATTTATGAAGTAAGTGGTGTGTGTTGCCACGGTGGTCATGAGATGACCAATGATAGGCAAGTTTGTGGTTCAGGTATGTGTTGGTGTAGGATAGCTTTGGGGTCACACGGTGACCGATGTTAAGCTAATCCTAACACTTGTATATTGTGAATTATAAGTAAAGGCTATATGTGTAAGTATCGTGGTTTGTGCTAGCCGAGTGTGGTGGTCCGGCGCCTATTCCGGAATGCCTCTCTAGTCGGGTACCCCAGGTTCTTTGTGAGCCAGGCACGTGTGTTTGTTGTGCTCGGGATTTTGTCCCAGTACTTGTGTTGTACCGTTGAGGTCTGTGTCGTCTTCCTGGACACCCTCACTCCTGAGTTTGAGTTGTACGTCCGGCTGAGGGAAAGACGGCAATGAGGCAGCGACTTCCCAGAGTTTGTTCTTTTGTCGCTTGTAGCGCGCTCGTAGTTGGGGGTACGGACACCAGTAGTCGACACTGGTCCCCAGCTAGTCCTGTTTTCCAGTGCCTCACTTTAGAGTGCTCCGGCCAGAGACTCTAGAGGTGCCAAGCATGGGCCTGCAGTTGTGTGTCTGCAGGTGTGGTGTTGGTTGGTCTCCACAGTTGTTTGACTTCTTCCTTGTGGAGCGGCAGTTGGACCTTTCGTCCGTGACTGCGAGGCTGAGAGGTAGTTCTTGTGTTGTGTTGTCCGGGTTGGATATTGGCCTGATCAGCCAATAGTCTGTTCCCGTGTGGTGGCGTCGTTCCCTTCCGACTCGTGCTTTGCTACTTGTCGTAGTTTGTGAGTTTGTGACTCGTGGTCGAGGTTTGACCAGTTCGAGGTGTGCCCTGGTGTTGGCACAGCTGTGACTGAGTTGTGGTTTGTGTGACTCGTCGATTAAGGTTTCACTTGTAATGTTGTGTCTAAGTGAGGGCACAATATAATCATGGTTCAGTGTGGTGTTTATCACCTACTTATACCCTTGTTCGGGTGTTTGTGTTGTGGTACCTCAGAGTAGCAGGTACCTATTTCCTTCGTGGGTTACTTTATAGTTTTGTGGTGGTACATTGTGTACCAACCTTTCCGGGTACTTGTGTGTTGAGGAGGTCTTGTGGTTTGACCTGCCACTTGTTGTATCCTAACTGTTTTAGGTAGATCTTTGTTTATAATTTATTGTGGATTAGTTTGTGATTATTAATTGTGTTACCTTTGTGGGTAATTTGCCGATGAGGCTTATGGCCTAGGCATAATGTGGTTTAGTTAAGCTATGTTTCGTGGAGGCCGTGTGAGACCTTCCACTTGTTGAGTTTTACTCTTCATGAGTATGATTCCAATTATAGTTTTAGTGTGTTGTGGATTGGCTTCGTGGTAGCCAGTTCCGTTACCTCGTATGTAGTTTCCGATGTGGTGTGGTTTAGAGTATAAAGGACCAGCTCTTTGTTAGCAGTCCTATTACTCAAGTGTTTGAGGTTCGCCTATAAAGCTTGTAGCCTGGGCAGTGATTGCCTGTGTGGCTTATAGTTTAGGCAACCAGTTGTCGTGGCAGTGTGCCAGTGAGACTGTGGTTGAGGCACTTTAGTAGTTGGGCTAACTAATGATTTTATGTTAGTCCTGTAGTCCTACTTTTCTTCTGAGGACGTTATGTTTATTATCATAAGCATGTTTAATTGTTATTTATTGTAATGATGTGAGCATGAAATGGTTTGGCTATTGTTGTTGCCAGTGAGACCCATTGGGGTCGAGGTGTCTGTGGTTACAGTGTTGTTTTGGGTAGCCCCTACTGAGCCAGTGACTTGTTGAGGCTCACTCCCCTACAGTTCTTTTCAGAGCTTGCCGTGTGTTTGGCTTGCAACGGTGTTGTGACAGACTTGTACCACCAGCAGTTGAGTAGTAGTTAGCGTTCTGTGAGCCTGTGCTCCCTCGGGGTATGCCCCAGGTAGTTGTACTTTTTAATTGGACATGTATTAATGTAATGGGACAGTTGTACAAATTTGTGAATAGATATGAGCACATGTACTTTCTTGTGTCTTATATTCTTGTGGTTTGTCTTTTATACTCTTACTGGACACGTGTGTGAGATATCCCTTGCGACACTTCGGTGCGTTCGCAGGAGGCGGATCTGGTTATGGAGCCTTAATGGGCATAAATACCCCAGTCCGTCACATGCAGTGCTCACTCCATCCCACAGAGTTTTCAAGGGTCTCATCATGTGCAAGTGCAAAAGAAATCTGGAATCGTCTTATGGTGATTTATGAAGGTACGTCGGAAGTAAAAGAAACAAAAGTAAACATGCTATTTTCTGAATATGAAGCATTCAAAATGAAGCATGATGAAACAATTTCTGAGATGTATGGTAGATTAACTCTGTTAACTAATGGTTTAAAGAATCTAGGGAAGACTCATACAGAACAAGAACTTGTCAAAAAATCCTTAGATCTTTAACTCCTATTTGGCACACTAAAGCTACAATAGTGGAAGAATCGAGAAATCTATCTACTAGATCTGTTGATGAACTAATCGGATCATTGATGACTTATGAGTTGGGTTTGAAGAGAGCTGAAGAAGATGTTAAGAAGAAGAAGCCACTTGCTCTCAAGGCAAGTCTCTGTATCAAAGAAGCTACTGAAGAAAGTGAGTCATTTATCTCTGAAGATGATTCAGGTGAGTTTGCCCTCATTACAAGAAAATTCCTGAGGAAAGAAGGTAAGGAATTTCTGGAAAAAAAAAAATCACAAGTAAACAATTTCTCAAAGCCAAAACAGTATATGAATAAGAGATCTGACAAGGTGGTTTGTTATAATTGCAAGAAACCAGGACATGTGAAATCTGAATGTCCTGAACCTTTGAAGAAAGCACAACACAAATGGACAAAAAATAAACAAAACGCTATGGTTGGGACATGGAGTGAGGAAGAAGATGATGATGATGAAAAGAGCTCAGAAGTTGAGGAATCACAAACAAAAATCTGTCTGATGGCAAGAGGAGATGAAGAAGAGGTAAATTCTCCATTCAAAGATTTCTCTTTCAGTGATTGGGAACATGTATATTTTGAACTGCTAGATCAATATGATGAGGTTAAAAAGGAAAATAAAGTGCTTAAAAAAAATCATATTGCTCATGATACCTCAATGAAAGAGAATGAAAAAGAATTGGCTCAAGAAATCACTGTTTTAAAAGAATCTGTTTGTGAGTTGGAAGTCAAGAATATTGAAAATGTCAAAGAGATGGCTCTGGCTGCTGAAAAATATGATGCACTAAAAAGTGTGAACACTGAGATGAAGAAAGAACTTCAAATTCTTCAGAAAGAAGTGACTAGAAGACAAAAAGCTTTGGAGAAATTTGTAAGTGGTAAGAATAACCTGGAAGCCCTGCTTAGAACTAAAGTAAACTTCAACAAAGAATGGTTAGGCTTTAATCCTTCAAAGAAGAAAGAAATAGGCTTGAAAACCATCACATTTGTTTCTTCAACAAATTCAGAAACCTCCACATCGAGAAAACAATTTAATGAGAAGAACACTCAAAGAAATGAGACAAGAGAAACTGTAAAAAATTCTGAGATTGGAAAATCTAATAAAAAGGATAAGTTAGATGCTGGAATCAAACCAATGCCTCAAGGGAACAAACCTTGGAAATCATCTGATTGGGTAGGTCGACACTATTCTTATGGTAGGTCGACACCTTCATACACCAGACCACAGAGCATGTTCAGGTGAACTCATGGTAGGTCAACACCTTCACACATTAGACCACAGAACAGGTGGACACATGATAGGTCAACACATTCTTACACCAGACCACAAAATATGTCTAGGTGGACTCATGCAGGTCGACACTATCCCTACAGAGTGTCGACACAATCCTACAATCTTGCTAGATCTGGTCAGTCTGAATATTCTAAGAGGTTTAGCAATCAGAATAATTTTTGGTTTCATCAAAGAAACACCGGTGGGAAGTCTGAAAGAAAATTCATGAAAATGAAAAGAAACAATGGTTCAAAAATTCCTAAAAATAATAGTGAAAATCAAAAACAACATGAAATCAAAAACACCATTAAACCCACAGTGAAGAGACAAGCTTGGATTCCGAAAATTTTGTTTTCCTATGTTCTTGAATTGGGTAATGTGAAGGGACCCAAATGTACTTAGGTTCCAAAGATTTTTCTTTGATTGTGTTGCAAGTATGTCTTACAGCCAAGAACAACAAGCAGTGCCTTGATAGTGGCTGTTCAAGACACATGTCATGAGACAAAAATAAATTATGTATATTGTCTGATAAGAAAGCTGGTCATGTAACTTTTGGTGGCAACAACAAAGGTAAGATTGTCAGTTCAGATAGTAGGTAGAAATCCTTCAAACTCAAATGATGATGTACTTTTGGTGGAAGGATTAGAGTACAACCTTCTGAGCATAAGTCAACTCTGTGACAAGGGTCACAAGGTAATTTTTATTCCCTTGGTTGTACAATTTTTGAACCGAATTCAAACTGTGTAAAACTTTCTAGAAAAAGAATCAATAATATTTACATGGTTGACTTGGATGAACCTGAAAACACTAATTTATGTCTTACTGCCAATAAAAATGATCTTGCATGTTTATGGCATCGTAGACTAGATCATGCTAGCTACAACATGTTACATAAATTGGTTAAATTCAACATGGTGAAAGACTTGCCAAAAATTTCCTTCAAACAAAACTTTAAAATCTATTAAGTATGCACACAAGGTAAGCAAACAAGAAAATCTTTTAAAAGTAGATCTGAAAGTCAATCTTCCAAACCTTTTGAACTTATTCATATGGATCTGTTTGGACCCACAAGAACAAACAATCTAAATGGAAAAAGATTTGGATGTGTTCTTGTTGATGATTTTTCAAGATTTACTTGGGTTTTCTTCCTTGCTCACAAGAGTGATGCCTTCATGGAATTTCATGAATTCTATAATAAAATTCTTCAGGAAGGAAAGTTCAAAATAATTTCAATCATGTCTGATCATGGAGGTAAGTTTGAAAATACTTACTTTGAAAAATTTTGCAAGGAAGAAGAAATTTCCCACAGATTTTCATCACCCAGGACTCCTGAACAGAACGGAGTTGTAGAGAGACGAAAACAAACACTTGTTGAAATGGCAAGGACCATGCTGATTGAAAGTGGATTGTCTAAAAAATTCTGGGCAGAGACAGTAAATACTTTCTACTATATCATAAATCGTGCAATGGTACGGCCTCTTATCAAAAAGACTCCTTATGAATTTTTGAAAGGTAAGAAACCTTTCATTACTCATTTCAAAGTGTTTGGTGCAAAATATTTCGTCTTGAATAACAATAAAAGTGATTTGGATAAATTTAAACATAAAAGTGAATTAGGGATTTTTCTTGGTTACTCTAACCATTCAAGTGCATATAGGGTTTTTAATGTGAAAGATCAAATTGTTGAAGAATCCCCTCATATTACATTTGATGAACTTCATGATGGCTTGTGCAGGGAAAAAGAAGACGGAGAATTTCTGAAAAAAGAAGAATCAAATGATCAGCAAGGAAAGGAATCTGCAGCAAGTAAAATTCCAGATGATAGCAATGGGCAAGAGACAGCATATGCAAATGAGAACAGAGATCAGCTGAACATCAGAATGTTAAGAGATCATCCTCATGAGAGGATCATTGGTAATCTACTTGATCCACCTAGGACTAGATCTCATTTTAAAATCATTTCAGAACTTGATCAAATGGCACTTGTTTCACAAATTGAACCGAAAAAATATTAAAGATGTCTTAAAAGATACTTTTTGGATTAATGTCATGCAAGAAGAATTGAATCAGTTTGAAATAAATAAAGTTTGGCATTTGGTTCCAAGACCTTCTTCCCAAAGTGTGATTGGAACTATATGGGTGTTCAGAAATAAAACAAGTGAAGAAGACAAAATAATCAGAAATAAAAGTAGGCTTGTAGCAAAAGGTTATAATCAAGAATTTGGAATCGACTTTGAATAATCTTTTGCTCCAGTAGCTAGACTTGAGATAATTAGAATTTTGCTTTCATTTGCATGTGCTCACTGTATCAAATTACAACAAATGGATGTTAAGAGTGCTTTTTTGAATGGCTTAATAAAGGAGGAAGTTTATGTTGAACAACCTCCTGGATTTGAATATACTAAATTCCCTAACCATATTTTTAAGCTTGACAAAGCTCTCTATGGATTAAAGCAAGCTCCCAGAGCTTGGTATGATCGATTGAGTTCATTCCTTACAGGTAAAGGGTACTCCAGAGATAAGGTAGATCAAACTCTTTTTACAAAAGTGTAAGAAAGTGATACCTTGGTGGTCCAAATTTATGTTGATGACATTATGACATGTCATCTTTTTGACGAGCGTGTATCAACTTTAGGAATTGCCCCCAGCCTGTCAAAGACTAAGATCCACGTTATTCGGTCGAGGACCGACACACGGGATTTGGATTGTTGAACAGAATTTCCTTTGACTGCCCAGATATTCTCCAAGCCTTGAGGGGTATAATTTGATTTTATATACACCCCTTTTCTCTTTTGTCCATTGAGGTGCTTGGATTCAGCATGTCGAAGAGAAGTGCATTTGGCATCACTCCTCCTTCCAACCACCTCCGGTGCATTTGCTTGAATTTCTTTGATTTTCGGGCCTCCTTTTAGGGACCCAAACTTGCTTGACCTTAGCGGGTCGCCACATCTTTTGTTTGATATCGGCTTCCACTTGGAATCTTTTTGTTTCCCTCGAAACCACCGCAAGATTGAGAAGCGGTTCGAGGTAGAAATTATGAGAGTATGCCTATCATGAGGAATGATAAGCTGGCCTTTGTCGAGCCGCACCCGTAGGCTTCCAACCATGATGGACTTGTCAGATCTAAAGGTGGCGGCAGATGGCCTCTTGCTTTTGAGATTTTTATATTGCCCCCGTTGTGAGGGGACATCAGCTACAACTTTAGAGGAGATTACTCGCACAGAGTAACTCCGAACTTGAGTTGGGCAGGGTTTAACCCCTTCGGCAGAAATATCTTTTGAGGGCATTTTGGTGCCCTTGTTGATGATAGCAAGACGAGCTTTGACATGCCCAGGACTCCTGCTAGCCTTCCTTGTTGATTTGTTGGAGGGAAGCTTTTGAGCAGCACCCTCCTCTTGTTGAGCCGAGACTACCCCTAAGAAGAAAGGGGATCTGAGGATGGCTGGAAAATCTCCGAACACGATCGGAGTCACCAGGTAGCCGAACCTGACATGGTTGTTGATAACGAGTGGTCCATATGTGACCGCCATCTCTAGAAGCTTGAACTTTACTTTTCGTCTGAGTTTCACCTTCAAGGAAAACACCGATATTAGAATTTTTATAAGAAAGTGTATAGACCTCGACTCTTACTATGAATGGTAAGGGGTCCCACTGGACGTGCCGGCTGTTGGACGCGGGAAAAAAATATAAAATATATATGGTGGGAACATTTGATTAAATTTCGATTGATTGATTTTTTTATTTCTTTTGCGGGGCGTGCCAGCCTGTCGAACAGACAGAATTTGAAATCTGCGCGATGCAGAGAGAAGTTTTATGTCCAAAGAATGGACAAGTGCACCAATTTTATTTTGAACTTATGTGTTCCGCGATTTTATTTTATCAGACGATTAGGGTAGTATGTGCTAGACCCCTTCTCCATCGACCGAAATCGATGTTTATTTACATCGGATTAAAAGCCTTTGACGTTGATTTACATCAATTTTCACCCGAACACCATTGATAGTAAAAGCCGAGATGCACATTTTTGTTAGAAAATAATAACACGGTGTTTTAATTTCATCGGACGAAATAGATTTTTGTTTCAAAAAAAAGCATGGATTCAATTTGTGAGTTTAACATGCGATTTGAATAAGTGGGTATGAACCTAGGGATTTGTTTGACGTTCGCATATGTTGTGTATTTGAGCAGAGTTTCTGCATAGGCAAAATTTCCACACAAACATATACGAACATATATTTGATGAACATATGGCCGTATTATTTTGGGGCAGAGTCTCCATATGGACAGAGCCTCCCTATAAAATACGCACGTATGAACACATAATTTGTGGACATATGAGTATGATTTTGGGCAGAACCTCTACTTGGGCAGAGTTTCCTTTAAAAGACATATATATATGAGCACAAAGATTTACCCTTATGGAGTCTCGCTCAACGTGAGGAAAATAACATAGATGTGTTTAAATGTTTGTACCCATGGAGACTAACTCGAAATGGAAACATTTAGAATACAAAAACATTTGATATTTAGATATCTTATGCCTATGGAGACTAACTCGACATGGAAGATATCTAAACATCGAAGCACATGAGCATGTTTAAATATTTTGTATCCATGGAGACTTACTCAAGATGGAAAATATTTAAAAATAGAGCACATGAACACGAACAATTTTATCTCCACAGAGACTAACTCGATGTGGAGATAAGAACATATATTTGAATTTTAAAATATCCCCATGGAGACTAACTCGACATGGAGGGGATTTACAAAGATTTTGTAGTCAGAGGGAGGCGACCTTTCGACTTGCCGAGGGCGAGTATCTTCACGTCGAGCAGAGTTTTCTTCCACAAGCAAGCCTTCCTTTTTAATTTTCAAAAAAAGGGCCCCCTTGTTGCCATCGGGCTACATGGAGTATTTATAGGGGTTTTGCCCTTTTACATTGATGGAGGAGAGAGGGGTAACCGATGAGAAGGTCCCATCGATTAAGGATTTCTTCCTTAACCGATGGGAGAGTCCCATCGGTTAAGGGTTTTCCTTAACCGATGGGAGTCCCATCGGTGGACAGTCCCATCGATTAGGGGTTTCCCTTAACCGATGGAAGAACCCCATCGGTTAAGGGGAGTCCCATCAATTAAGGGCTTTTTCCCTTAACCGATAGGAGGGTTCCATTGGTTAAGGGACCCCTCCTTAACCGATGGGTGGGGGGTCCATTGGTTAAGGAACCCCCTTTAACCGATGGGGAAATCCCATCAGTTAAAGGGTTTAAACGGGAGTTGGGCTTCTATAAATATAGACCCTCGTGTTTTACGAGGGGTGTTAATGTCGTGTGAAGACTCATGTATTTCTTAGAGACCCTCCGATGGAGTGTTGTTTGAATTCAGACTTTGCAAGTGCTTGGCGCTTTCTCTTGCACATGTTTTTGGAGTTGTAATGTTGTTGACCTTGTGCTGCCGAAGTTCTTTCGCAACTTATCTTCTTCGAAACGTTGTTCTCCCCGAACTTGTGCTTCATTGAAGGGGTTTAGTGTTGATTTCATCAATAAGTTCCCTCCCCTAATTTGAAAGACTTGGGATCCAATATTACCTAAGTAACTATGACATTACTTCATCAATAAGTCTCCTTTAACTTGAAAGGATCCAATATTACCTAAGCAACCATGACATTACCCAAGTAACCATTGGATCAATATAAATGGCTTCTGGCACCCCTTTGTGGATATACATTGTGAACATTTTCAGGGTTCAACAAGTGACAACCTGCACAATATTTTCTTCACCCACTTCCTCCACAACTTCATCCATTAGTCTAAACAAGTAATATGCGTTCTTGATGCTGTCAGAGGCATCAACAGATTTAAGGAAAATCGTACCCTCACAGCAATAAACAAGGAAATTAATCATAGATTTTCATGTTGTCCTTGTCCAACCATCACACATAATTGTGCAACCACGTTCTTTCCAAACATTTTTGAAGCCATTAACCCATGTTTTCAACTCATCATACTCCTCATCAAGCCCAGTATCATAAATATATTTGTGTGTGGGAGCCTTAAGACTAAACCCAGGTTCTGCAATTGCATCCAACATAGTATAAAAATATGGACTCTCTGTCGTATATGTCGGCACACTTGCATGCAAAAACCATTTGACAATACCTTTGATTGCTCCCTTTGCTGTCTTTATAGTGGCTTTGACTCCTTTCAAGGCCTGCTTGATAGAAGATTGCTTTATAGATCTTGATCTATACAAATATCTATCTATAGAACCCCATGGATGATCATGAACATCTAAGAGTCTACCTCTACACCCTAATGCACCAGCAACCCTACGAGCTGATGTGCTCCTAGGGAGAGATCTCCTAGAGTCATCTCTAGGCAAATGTGACCCTGATGTTCACATGCCCCTTCGTCTATCGTCTTCCTCTGCATAAAAACGCCGACTAGCACGTGCAGTTGCAGTGAACTCAGGATCAGAATCATCATCATTTTCATCATCCCCATCATTGTCAATATTGATTGGTAAACTATAATCTCTATGAATCTATTGCCCAGAAATCTCATCTTGAAACTGTTATTGCTGCTGAGTTGTTAATAATTTTTCAATTTTTTCCCCTTCATGTACACTTTTATTTCATTCCTAACCTCAAGTGGACATGATAGGCACTTTGCTACATTTTCTGAAATGTCAACAATATGTTGTTTAAGACGATACATGCCTCCAAACATCTCCTTTGCACACCATCTACATTTAACTCTCTTCTGTTGAGCATCAAGGAGAGGACCATGAGCCCAACCAGGATCAGTGGCCTACTGCTCCATTTCTTGCTCTTGATGTTCTTGATCTGCCATATTCATGTGTAAGATAGAAACTTAGATGTGATGTTTATGCATGTGTATTTTGTACAATGAGACTAAATGAATGCAATCGAATCAGCAATAAGACTAATAAATGCAAGTGAGTGCTTTGATCACTCAATTGCACATTAATTAGACAAAATTCCTAATTTTTAAACCCTAATTAGGGTTCAATTTGGGCATTTTGGGCAAAATAGATCATCCAATGCAATTGAGTCTACAAGCAAACTCTAATCAACTCAAATGATTGTATTGGACACTCAATTGCACGTTAGTTACATTAATTAGACAAAATCCCTAATTTTTAAACCCTAATTAGGGTTCAATTTTGGGATTTTTAGTAATGAGAGTCATAAACATCTTATCAATGCTACTTATTTATAAATCTATAACATATTAAGCATTTCTTTTTTATATATTTTTAAAAAAAACATTACCTTGCTTGCACTACCGGCGGCAGCAGCAGTAGAAAGTAGACACCACCCTCCTTCACCAACAAAAAGATCTTTCAAGAGGTGGACAAGCACCCAAAGCAAATGCAAGACTCTTCTTGGGACACCTTAGGACTTAGATCTGAAATTTTCAAAAAATTACAAAAGAGAGGAGAAGAGAAAAAGAGAGGAAGAAGGAAGAAGCGGCGGCCGACGACGAGCTTCCTCAGAGCTCCTGTGACAATGGCAAGAGAGAGGGTGGGGGGGGGGGGGGGGCTGGGAGAGGCAGGCTGGGTTGGGGTGGGGCAAACTACGCAATCTCAATCCCTCAAGAGTTAGCCCTAGTCGGGGATCCAGGCAGATCCGGCCCGACTAGGACCAACTCCATTAAAATTAAAAAGAGCCTGAAGCAAGTGGAATCGGGGTGGAGCACTCAGAGTCGGTCTAGGTCAGTGCGACTCCACCTGAGTCCGATCGATCCACCCTGTTTCCACCTTATATCATGGGTGGGTCATCATCCCCCCCCCCAAAAAAAAGAAAAAAAAAATTGGGTCGCCATAGGCCGATTCCAACCCTTGTCAGCCAATTCCGCTCCAAGTCGGCTGACTTTGCCATCCATATTTGTCGATTCTCCCCCCTTCCTAGACCCTCACATTCCACGAGACAATACTCATGGGGAATGAGGAATGTTCCCCCCACCATACCCCTCACTCCCCTCAACCATCACTACCCCCTTTTCATGAAGATGATCAACTAGATTCGTGACTGTATATCACAGGTTGTTTCATTGACTAAAACTGCTATCAAAATGGATGCTACCATAAAAGCCTATTAGCTCAGCAGTTGTCTACTCTGATTTTTCAGGTCTTAGGTGCAAATCCACTCGATTAAGAGACTGATTCAGTTATTCTGTTGAATTACAGGTAAGATGTCTAAGTGCAAAGCCCACCAGATCACCAAATGTATTTTTAATAACAATCAACAGATTCGTTGAGTTACCATATTTCCACCTCCAATTACACTATCCAACGTGCAACAGTATGGTATCAGAAAAATTGCCAATGTCCCTCATAAAACAAACTAAACAGACAATGATTTGGCACATCGGATTGAATCGGTCCAATTCAGGTAAATCAGGAGAAACCCGATTCACCCGATTCCCATCCGAATTTGGCACATCGGATCGAATCGGTCCAATTCAGGCAAATCAGAGAAACCCGATTCACCCGATTCCCATCCGATTCCCATGCGAATCGGTCCGATTCTGACGAATCGTGACGGATCAGGAAAATTCAAATTCGCCCCGATTCCCTGATGCGGCGAACCTTGAAACAGAACATTTTGGATGGGATAACGCCCTTGGAGAATGTCAAAAGATGACCGTGTTCTTCTGATAAGATCTGATACCAGTGAATGGCATGCTTTAGGAACCATGCAGCAGTATTCTTGGAAAACAAAACACCAGGCTATGGGCTAAGCAGAGTCTGGAATAATTATTGGTGTTCTCTAAGGAGGTCAGCTAACACATTCCCCATTTTTGCTGATGTTATTGCTTTTATTGATACAGCATATTTTTGAAATTCAGAGTAGTAGACAATAATAAACCCAGAACATACAGATGAAAGACAAAAGCAGCTAGATTCATAAGCTAGGTGCATCTTACAATAAAGGCACAAATGAAGGGCAGTCTAAAGTCCTCAGTTAGACTGGTCATTAGATGGAAAGATCGCTCTGTCATCCTCTAAGAGAAATGAAGACACAGTATCAGATAAAATATATGAAAAACAGTCATTTTGATGTAAAAAATTGCAGTAATACCATAACCTGTGACATTCAATACTTGGGGCTGACAACACAGTTTTGAGTTGGACAATAAAAAAAATCTGACTACCTAAAAGAAAATGAGGCTTGAAGACAAGCCACTGGAAGAATTACAGTAGCATAAGGGGAAAAATTTTCAACTTACAGAATACTGAACTCAATAGAGGCCTAAAAATTTCCACCAGATTGCTCCAACAACTCCCCAGATTATAGAATTTACCATGGCCATTATAAAACCCAGTTTAAATACATCTGAAAGCTCTACATAGCCCGCTGAAATGAGAAAGATTAAAATCAACTTTTGAACATAATGGAAAGAATGCAAGTTAAAAATGGAAAGAAATCCATATACAGTGGCCATTTTGTAAAAGTGTACTTCAGACTTGTTTAAAACAAAATTCATATGCTAATTATTGTGATCAAAAAATTATAAATTTTCTACCTTATTTTTACAATTTTGTGCAACCAAAACTATATCCATATTATAAAATTTCTCACTTTACTAAACTTTGTTTGCATCAAAGTTTTAGATATAAATGACTGAGGAAAAGAATAAAACCAGCATCAAGCAAAAACTTAAAAATAATAGGATAATACCTCCATAATAAACCGCAGATTGACCACTGCTATAATGTGATAGCGCACCAAAAAGGTTTGTATTGTACGCCAACGCAAGTGCCGCCAAAATACCAGGAACGCCAGATGCCAAATGCATGGCAAGAAAAGCCGAGTACAACGCACCAACATGTCCAGTCTGACTTGCAAACAGATAGTGGATAAAGAAGTAGGAAGCCTGAAGTGCACCAAAAGCTGCAGGCCAGCTCAATGAAAAAGATTGAAGGAATTTTGCCACATAATTTGACATCCAAGTTACAATACCAAAGTTTGTTAGCTGGCCAGCCATCCCAACAAGAACTGCAAACCAAGATAATGTGTCCCATGCTGATTTTTCACTTAAGCAGTCATCCCAATTAAGAACCCCCAAAAGTAAAAGAATAGATAAGCCAAGCATTGCTGCAACAACACTGGATACCCCAAGAAAATCCCTGTGAACAAATTGATACTGTCACCACCCCAAGAACTCACAGTTAAGCATGAATATATCCAAAATGAACACAGTTTTTTAGGAACAATGCCAACAATACAAAGTCGAATTTCATGTATGCAAAATTGCAAAGAATGTAAAAAATAAGAAGAGTGATGATCACAGGATTGAGGAAAGGGGGAGGGGAAACGAGTTGGTGTCACTCAAGGTCAATGGTTCACTACAGTGAAAAAGGAAAGAATAAAATACAGAATCCAGAAAGACTGGAGATGATTTCTTGATACTGCCACCTTACAAGTTCACAGATGATCACACAAGCATAAGAATATTGAAAAGTTTCTCCAGATATTTCCCACTAAAATCTTAAGCATTAATAAAGGGCCTCAAGCTACATTTCTAACTTTGGCACCACAAGAAATTGGATTCACATATTCAAAGATATGAACATGTTTTCTGATATAAAGTTGGCAGCAGTGGGATACTGATACAAATGCTTCTTCCATCAACTAAATAGTACTGAAGATGCCTAGGCATTAACTTATTGGATGTGGAAAAGTACAGGTGAAAAAATTATACAATGAACATTTTATGTAAGCTTCCAAAATATATGCTCATACCATCAAATCAGCTACTTTTACCAAAGGTGGATGGTACCACTATTTATAATAATAATGACTAAAAGCTACACCAAATATATTTGCCCACATGTATTGTCATAAAAGCACACCATAAGCATTCCTATTCCTGAAAATCCTAACCAGGAGACTTTATTTGCCAGAATATGCTGTCCATTTTAACTTTGATATGATGTGGCTTCAAGAGATGATGTCAGACGAGCCTCTTATCAGGAAGTGAGATGCAGCCGGGAGCCGGATCAAGCAGAAAGAGGCTTACAGATTACACAGGACACGGAGAAAATTATGTTTTTTAGATGCAACATGGGATAGAATTATGCTGATAGCTAAGTTTGAGAATGTGGACGATGGTCCACTATAGAAATTTACAAAAGTTTGCAATCCTCATGACACTCAGGAAAAGAAGAATCTTTTTCCTATAATTAGGACATTTGAAAAGATAGCCTGTCAGAATTGATGCACGGGTGATTAAGGGGTGAACAGGGGCTGGTTCAGCCCGGTTCACCCCTTTTTTTTCCACCAGAAATCAAACCATTTCTTCTGGAAAACTGAACCGAACCAAACTTCGGTTCGGTTTGAACCGAAAATAAAAAACTGAGGTTTTTAAGGGGGTTGTGAGGTTCAAACTCACAACCACCCAAGGAGTGACCAATGCACTAACCAACTGTGCTACATGTTCTATTGTGAAATTATATATTATTTATATTTTATATATATAATTCGGTCATCTCGTGAAACTGAACTGAACCGTGGGATTCTTGAAACCGAACCAGTCAGTTCGGCTCGGTTTTTCGGGTTGGGCCGAATAATGAACAGCCCTATAGGTGAACACTTATATGCTGTATACTACACTCAGGAAAGGGAAAGAAGTGTGGAGTAGAGGGAAGTGGAAGCTTTGTACTGGCTTTGGCAGATTTGTGGTTACTAATGAATTCACTATGCAGTTGGGCTTTGGCTGATTCCAGCTTACCCTCTTCCCTCTCCATCTTTTTTTTTTTCGACGCTTATCATAACTGACAGGTAAGCTGGAATCAGCCAAAGATCAGTAGGGTGAGATAAGGATTGCCCATCCAGAATAAATCCAAGGTCAGCAAGCACTAATCCTAACCCCAACCAATGCTTTAGAACCTTAGTTACAGTGGTGGCTCTAGGGACTCCAGATCCCATTCCCCACTATCATTCTGGTCACTAGCAGGCATGCTCAAGTCAATGTGAAAAATTGCAGATGGATCAATTTGATTCAAGATGTTTTCTCACACTTCTACAGTTTGTCGATTATTCTCTGCAATTTTAAGCAGGAGAAGATTCAAAATACAGCAATTTAAGAATTCCTCTGGTTTTGCAAAAGTGGACAAGAGACTTGAATTTCATTTCACAAAAAAACAGTGGTAGTCATAGTGGCTGTAGTTGACAGAATCGGAATGGCCAACTGCACAGAACTACTGGGATCTCACAAATACAAAATTCTTAAGCTTTTCAGGTCAACCTCTCAGGACCAATTACATTGTCTCATTTTGAGGAAATCATTTCATTATCATAAAGCACAAAGATTACATCCCAGAAAAAGTCAACTTACAGAGATGCCCTCTATGGATTCAGGAAAAACAATGTCTTAGTCTCCCTTTGCGAAGCAAACAACATCAGTTGTACTTGCAGGCCAGGCCCCTAGTCCTCAGAGTTCTAAGTAGCACAGCAGTAGTCTGACTACCAGAAACAACACATGTTACTCAGACTCATATAAACCTCAGTGCAGGATCTTAAATTAGGAGAATCTCCTTTCCTGGGCCAGTTCTTGCCATCAAGAAGCCTACCTATTACAGTGCAAGATTTTTTCCATTCGCCCATTTCATAGAGGATTTTTGGCCTTTGATCTGACCATGTGAACCAAAGTATCATAGATAAAGTCATTTGGCTGATCCCGCCTAGATATGAATCATATGACACAATCTTTCCAACTGCTATCAACTGAATCACTGACAAATGAATCCGTCCACCTTGCTGATAGTCACATGCTAATAGCCTCTCCATTCCCCTGCCTGTCCATAGATATGATTTTTGAAGGTAACCATACAGCATTCTGGTCACAATTTATTGCAGTGGAAAAAGAGTACAATGCTCCAATGTAGAAAGCATCAGAGAGCAAATGATAAAACAGTCACCTACTGAGCTAGTAGGAGTTCATCACAAAGTAAAAGATTTCCAAGATCTAAGATTAGAAGAAACAAAGTTTTTCGACTTATCTCCATCCCATGAGTTAACAGCTCTCATCAAAGTGCCAAAGATTGAACAATAGTCTCCTCCGGATTTTCTATAATTTCTCTGCTTCCATATTGCCCACAAGATTGCAAGCAACCACAATAGGCCATTCCTTTTTGTTGCTCCAGCAGGTTTCATTGTGATCCACCACATCATAAAGTCCCTGACCTCATTAGGCATAGGCACCTGGATCTTAAAACATTTGAAGATAATATGTCAAATGACATTGATGATACCACAGGAGCAGAACAGGTGATCAACTTTTCCTCAAACAGCCCACAGTAAACACAGTATGTCATCAATCTCGAATATCTTGTTAAAAATAATATTTTAATCAGTTTTGGCCGGTCTCGGCCCGTTTTGGCCGAAACCAGCTCATAAGGCCGCCCAATATGGCCAAAACTGGGAGTAACGAAACCGAAACAGTATCGGTTTTGGACCAGGCCGAAACCAATACCGAAACCGACACTGCCATCCTTGATCCTGTCAGCATAAGGCAATCTTTTATGAGCAATTTTCTAGAGGAATAGACATGTTGACTTCCATGTGCCATTCTTTACAGTAGATATATTTACCCAGTACACTTGTTTCGCCCATCCAGGGTAGCTAATGAGTAATCTAACTTAGATTGCACTTTCTTATCTCACTTTTGTATCCTTCTATCTTTCCCTCAGCCATAAGACACGTTAATGAGTCTAGGAATGTTTGTACATAGTCTACATAACATGGATTGCGGAATCGGCCGATTCCGCATCAGAGATCACCCTATGGCAATCCAATTACAGGGGAAGTAGCCCCCTGGATCGGTAGACTTCCAGCCGGATCAGCCATAATCATCAGGCTGACTCAGCCCGCATTGGCCAATCCCAATCTTCAAAGAATTTTAAAAATGTTTCACATCCCCCCTTTATTTTCCCTCTATTAATGCCCCCCCCCTTTTCTCAATTCCGATGCAAAGGGGGGAGGGTGAGGGGGAATGGAAAAATAAAGCGGGTGCAACTGCATCCCCCTTTTTCCCTACTTTAACAAGGGAATTAATGGCCCCATCTCCCATGTGCCCCTTTGTCCCCCCCCCCCCTCACTTGCCAAGTTGCATCCCCTTTCCATGTTTCAATGCATCCTCCTCCGCCCTTTTCACTTTCCACATTAAATAGGGAATAAACGCCCTTCCCACATTTAATTGACCCCCTCTCCCCACTCTTTTACTTCCCAAACATCGGAGGTGAAAAGGGGGGAGGGGGCACATTTGGGAAGTGAAAAGGGGGGAGAGAGGAGGTGCATTAAATGGGAGAAAGAGGGCGCATGGGATTTTCCCTTTCTTCTTCTTCTTTTTTATTTCAGCCAATTTTTTATTTTTTATTTTGTGATTTTTTGTTATTTTAATGATTTTTCCCCACCAAAAAAAAACTTCCTTTGGATCGGCCGATCTACCGATCTGATCCAGATTGGGATCAACCTAGGGTGATTAAAATGCACCCATCATCATCAAAATGATAATGGGGGTAATTTTTGTCCGATTCCATCCTAATGGAAGCCCCATTTTCTCACCAAAACATGCCCCCATCATCATGGGGCCTTTTCCTGGGCCGATCTGATTATTTTTGTCCTTGCTTCATTAAGATATCTTCTAGATCTCGAAGGCATGTATATAAGGAAGTATTGCCCGATCGGAATAGGGAATCAAATTGGAAATTTGCTAATTCAATCCGATTCGCTCGCGCGCACGCACACACACACACGCACGCACGCACGCACACACACACACACACACACACAACACACACACACACACACACACACACACACACACACACACACACACACAACACAACACACACACACACACACAACACACACACACAACACACACACACACACACACACACACACACACACACACACAACACACACACACACACACACAACACACACACCCAATTTCTACAAATCCTAAATTAAATAATATCCCCATACAACTCAAATATTCAATACCTCATTTTTTAAAGAAAGTTTGTACTTTCCAAAATCTAAAACCAATAAACATTAAAGAGCTAACTTCAAAGTTTCAAACTTCAAAGAAGAAGAAAAAGAGCAAGGCAGCGGCGATGTTCGACAACGGTGACGGCAATGGCAATGGGGGAAGGAGAAGAGAAGAAGGCTCAGGTGGGGTGTTGGAAAACTCAGTGCGTGCTTAAAGCACCCAAGATCCAGCTTGTATCGGGCCAGATCGGGCTGTATCGGTTCCGGATTAGCCAGAATCAGCTGATCCGAACCGATGTCCAGTGGATCAGCCCAATACAAGGCCAATCCAACAGACCAATTTCAAATTCAATTTCTCAATGCCCGGATCGGCCGATCCTCTCCAATTTGGGCCAATTTCAGACGATCCAGTCAAAATTCACCGATTCAGGGGGCAACCCCTTAGTATCGGTCGATCCCAATCCAAATCGGCTGATTCCGCATTCCATGCTATAGGGGAAAAAGCTCAATCATCTGTAGGTGGCTTTTACTGAACTTTCCAAATAGAAAAGTTCTTATTCTCTTGCTCAGTTAATACTTTGCTCTCCTGCAAATTTCCAAACTTTCAATCCATTGTTCTAAATCTCTCTTCGAGTAAAACTATTGTTGTCTCCATTTAATAACCCACTGCTTACTCACTTTCTTAATTACTTCGCTTCAACTTAATGGCAAAACTTTTAGCATACAGTGGGTAAAGTAGGAAAAAACCTCCATGTATATTTAATCAGACCATTGAATTGTTTACTAAAGCCAAAGATTCCAATCTAAAAGGATTCCAATCTAAAATGAGAAGAATGTTTATGATGTACTTATGGTGTGACCAAATCCTTGACTGTGCACTAACTTTAGCATCTGGAAACAAATTATCCCATTTGTTATCCACCAGCACTCTATTCAGCTTGGATAGCTCGATCAACGCACATCTGGTTATCTGTCGATCCAAGAATTGAACTGCTACATATATTTGGTAAATCTTCTCGCCTTGGTCCGAAGACCAAATTTTTCATCATGGTCTCGCTGTTATCATCAAGTAGTCCCCTAATCTTCCAGGAAAGAATCTTCATCATGCACATCAAGATTTCTGTTGACAGGTTACAACCCCCTCTGAAGCAAAACAATCTTCAATAATGTTTTTAAGCTCCCAGAAATCCTTCCACATTTTATTAGAGTGATCATTCTGATCATTGAAAAACTCTCAAGACTTAGCCACTTTTAAAATGTGCATCTAGCCCCAGCACAGATGCCCAGGGATGTTTATTATTTGGTACAACCCGAAAAACCGAACCGACCGGTTCGGGTCAGTTGGTTTTGATCTCCAGAGACAGATGTTCCAAACCTAATGCTAACCGGTGAAGTCTTTCTAAGAGAGATCACAGCAGAGATTACTCTAGCAGCTGTCTGTTTGCATGTTTATTAAAGACTAGTCTCTGAGAACAGAGACAAACATAACAAAACTAAGATGAAAAAGTCGAGTAATGCATGAACCATGTGATTGCATGAAAAATTGCTTCTCGTTGGTACTTACACAAATACAATCAGAAAGGCAGTACCATTTTAGAACATAATATTTCATCACCATTGGAGCTTTATCCTTATTTATTTGGGGATGGCTACATAAATCCTGTCATGCCACTTTTAATCTACCCAAAGCCAAGATTATGGTTGAACATTTTAAAAGGCCAATTGATAGCCAAACAGATGCACACTTACCCAAAAATCCACAAAGAAACAGCAAGCAGCATTGTCCCAATCATTACCCATTCACTCCTTGTGACAGGTCCCATCTGCTTTAGCCTTTCAGAGGCTGCAGCAGGTGCATCAGGTGTATCCTTGGTCTCTGGAGGGAAGATTTTATACAGCACATAAGGAGTAGCTAAAAGAGAAATAATTGCAGGTAAACTGGCAGCTTTAAACCAGGACACCCAAGGACTGGCAATTTTCACTCCAAGCTCCTCTGCTAGTTTGAGACACAGTAGATTTTGTGCTGCAGCAGTCAGGTACAAAGCACTTGAATTGCCAGCAGACTGTCACATCAAAAGGTATAAAAGGATCTCACAAGTCAATTGTCAGATTAAAACAAAGAGGAAAGGGGGGAAAATATAACAAAGAAAAAGGCTCCAAGATTCACTAGACTATGCAAATAATCTTAACAGATTTGATCCATTGTGATGCATTGATTCAGTGATTCTTCCATTGTAAAATAACTGAATAAGATAGGAAAGTAAGAGCTATAAAAAAGGTCAAGAAAACTTGACTAGACAGCTTTTGCGCTACTAGGATGGGAAGCATTACTGCACGTGAGCAACAGTGACCTGATGTACTGTTGCAGGAACATAAAATCTCAAATGAATCAAATAGTCTTTTGTCTGATTCCTCATTCCTGTAAACTGAACTATGTTAATAGCCAATTTATTAGCATTATCATATAAGGGGAAGGGGAGTGGATGGTCCCCCAAACTGTATTCAAGGGAAAGTTTGAGGAATTTACAAACACAGAAAAATTACATAAACCAAAAAAAACCCTTATATACAAGAGCTCACCAAGAGGATGGGTAAATATAGGCCCCTTACAATGGCACCTGAAGTGCGCCAAGGTGCTCATCTAGGCAACAAATGGAAAAGCGAGGTGATATGTCATCACCTTGACTCGCCTTGTCACCTAAGAGAGAACCTCAGGCACCTTCGATAACATAGGCCCCCAACATACCATACATAAGAACTATGACCTACAGGATTGATAACATCCATCTCCTCTGCCTTGTGGCACATAGTAAATAGGTGCACTACCTAAACAGAAAGAAGAGGAGACTTGGGGTCAGATTGGCAAAGACCACAACTTCAATGGAACGTCGCGATGAGATACTGCTTGGTGCTTGCACTACATAGATCATAGGCATCTGGTCATCCACTGCCTCCTCTCGCTCATGCATTCTTCAGAAAACTCAAGATAAGGCACCAAAGCACTCAACAGTCTAGGGGTTAATGGATGCAACTTCTAAAAGTCACAAGACGCAGTCCACGAAAATGACAAGACTCCATACAGGTCCTCTGCAATGCCCTCCCCACCACAACCCGAATACTGCATCATGCATGCATGCTACACGATTGCTGTGTATGACCTCCTTCAAAACTCCTGTAGCCTGGAAGAAACGTAGTCCTCCAGTGTGGCTGGCAATGGAAGTAACGTCTCCCTGTAAATGACCCACCACCAGATAGGAAGGGGTGAAGACCCCATTCTATTCCTAGTTCTAGCAAGTTTACAGGGCCTTGAAAATAGTTATTGGATTTTGTTCATGATTTTGAAAAAACAACATGGACATGATCAAACATTCTGGGAGTTTAATACTTTTGGAAATTGACTATCTCAAGATTCAATTTGGAGCAGTTTTCATGGAATCGGATCGACCCAGAAGTCACCCTGGGCCAAGCCAATCCGCTGGAAGTCTGGCTGATCCTGGATTGACCAAATTAAAACTATTTTTTAAAATAAATCAGTAAAAATCGGGTGGGGGTGAACAAGAAGAGGCATTGAAAGAAGAAGAAGAAAAAACTCCTCTCCTTTTAAAGAGGAGGCCAGTGAAAGAAAAAAAGGAGGGAAAAGAACCTTTTCCCATGATCGCTCCTCCCCCTTTCCCATATTTGAAAGAAGGGAAAAAATTTTAAAAAAAACTCCCCTTCCACTTCCCCATGCACCTTCCCCTCCATCCTCCTTTTCCCCTTCCCCATGCATCCTCCTCCTCCCTTCCCTGTGTGACCCCCACTTTACTCTTCCCCAGAAATCATATAGAGAAGAGGAAAAGGGGGAAGGTGGGGGATTCATCTGAGAAAGCGACGAGTTTTTTTTTTCCTTCTTCTTTTGTTGTAATTAAAAAAAATAAAATCAAAGTTGACAGCTCTGGATAGAATGGATCAAACAATCTCCACCCACCCACCCCCGAATCCCCCTAGGGCAATCTGGGCAGGAACCGGCCAATTCCACCTTCCATGGTAGCTTTCGGGGTTCAGAAATTAATGAATGGTCCAAAGACTCTGATAACATTTGGAGCTGGAGGGATTCTAACATAGTGTCATATTCTGTTAAAAGGCTGAGAACGCAATTTGGACTACGAAAACAAGAGTCTTGGACTCTTGGTCCACCTATCATTAATGGTCCTCCAAATCAGGATGGATATAGGTCATAGGAAGACTATTAATGCAGGAGCATGTTGGGAGGCCCTTGTGTATGTGAGCCCATTTGTTGATTGGGCTTGAGAATCTTTTGGGCCAAGTATGTGTAAATTTTTTTGTTTGGCTCCATTAGTAGTTAGGTTTATTTAAGAGTCTTTTTTATCTTTTCTATGCAATTTTCCTTTGGGTCTTTAGTTGGTATGGGCCTTTAGAAGTTGGGTGTACGGTGTAGCACCCCGGACAATTCAGTAATTTAAATTTTTTAAATAAAAGAAAATAAATAATTTCCACATTATTGAAATAGTAGAAACATACATACCATTATCGTATGTGCAAGAACATGTTGGAGAATTCCATAAAAATAATAGTTCAACTTTAAACAACATACCCAAAAGTTCCACGAAGAAATTCGTACAACGAAAAATCCGATTGGCCAAGTTTATGTCGCATTGTGACTAATGGTCATAATTAGGAAATAAAGTTGGGAAATAAAGTAGGAAAACCGTTATCATGGGTGTATAATAGGATCATAAATAGAATAAAAATGACGAAGAGACTCTAAACAACATATATTGATAACCCATTATCAGAATTGGGCCAATGGACAACTTTTGGCCCAAGAATAAAATCAAGCAAGAAAAATACATGAAAATTCGTAACCCTAATTGAGCTGAAAATAGGAAGAAGTAATTAGGGTAAATCACGAGGCAATTAACCACACTTAGCAACCCAAATTCGTGCCTAAGCATACTAGAGGGTTTCCTAATGGCCAATACACCCTATTGGGGATGGGAATCATCAAAACATGGTAGGGTGCATACTAAAACCGCAACCCTTCTTTCCTATACACATTAGGACTCCTAAAAACCCTAGATGCTTAAATACTCTTCCCAAAACCCTTGGGGACGAGTTTAGTTGGGGTTGGGAATAGCAGAGCTTGAGCACCATAGGAGGAGGAAATCGCCCCCAACCAGAGCTCTTCTTCCCCACCTACGTTCTGCATCGACCTGCAGAAGGCTCTTCTTAATCTCAGTCAAAGGTAGGTTATCTCGGGCCAAACCTAAGCAAATCATATACCATTGTGTAGTCCTTCGAATCTACTTTCACATGCATGCGTTATCCCTAATTTTCATTGAGTATACATGGAGTATTAAGCGTTCTCCAAAGGTCGTGCATATTCAGGGCGTTTCACGTTCATGTCGTTTCTCACGCATCCCGAGGCCAAATCATGTGAAACCAAAGCCATGGTTCTCTCTTACTCCCCGTTCCCAACAAGTTTCATGTTCACATTTTCGTCCCAAAAGCCCTAGATCAAGAGATATAAGCGTTGCATGCATAGTTGTACCGTTTTCACCGTTTTCGGGGAAGAACATGAAATGCAACGACACCAGACGTCGCGTTCCTCTTTGCATGAACGCGACGTACTAGATCGTCGCTATCATCTAAAACGCGACCTTACCCTACGTCGCGATTCTGTCGTTGACTTGACCGTTCCAACACCTCAAACTGTGTGCCTTGTGGATTTCTGTGTCGCTCATGAACGCGACGTAGTATGACGTTGCGATTTGGACTATTTTCCAGCTCATAATTTTCACGTTATTTTTATATTATTATTTTGAAAACACCTCTTGAACGCGACGTGTCGATACGTCGCGATTCAAGGGTGATTGCGACACGATTCCTATCACGTTATGAACGCGACAGGAAAGACCGTCGCATTTTAAACCTGAAGGCGACAGTAAAGACCGTCACGATTTAATCTTTTACAGCATGCTCATGTTTCTGAACCGTGTACTATCTTCTTAAATGCGACGACTGTGTCCGTCACAGATTTCAAGGCCTATCCGAGACCTATTTTGCATGGTCTAAAGTTTACGGTTTGCATGTCATGGTTCTATTAAGAGTATGTAGTTTGTTCAACGGCTTAAAAGCTATTAACCCATGAAAAGCCATAACAACATGAATGTTTATTCTATTTATTCTTTAATGATATGATCTATTTCTTGCAAATTATTGATTGCTCATCTTGGTCTCCTAACTTGTTATAGTGAATAATTGCCATCTTAAAATACTGCAAACCATGTCTAGTTAAGTGCATGTCTCAATCTTATGTCATTGTTGGAACGCAGATTTTCTCTCTTTTCTTTTTTCTTTCAATTTCAATTTTCTAAAATGAATTTTCGCCCCGGAGGGTTCCCGTTCATTTGTTTCTTTTTCGCTTTCTTGCGGGCGTGCCAGACTGTTTACGAGAAACAGACAAAGATTTTTATTTTATGAGGGGTACCGAATAAAGGCCCGGCACCCTCGAATATTTCATTTCATTTTTTCCACGTGCGCTCGCGTTTTCAAGGCGATTGGGATGATCGTGTACTGGACCGTTCCCCACCGACCGAAGTCGATGTTTCATTTACATCGAGTACAAGACTCGAATACCTTCGATGCGTAATGTTTGTTAAAAGACCATATGCCGAAATTTTAAAGGAAACAGATGACAAGTAAATTTCCACAATTTCATTCAAGCGTGCTCATGTCATTTATATTTATGACATCTACATTTACGCCTTTAATGGGGTTTTGTACCTCCACTGGGCGTGTATACAACAAGTCATGCACATGGGCGTCGACGACAGGGTGTTTGTGCCTCCGTCGGACGTTTACATGGTAATGAGTACATTTTTGTTACCAATGGGGTGTTTGTGCCTCCACAAGGTAACATGCCTCTACGTGTGTCGTTTTATGACACCGGAGGACTTAAACATATGCCTCTACGTGTGTCATTTCTTGACATCGGAGGACTTAAACATGTGCCTCTACGTGTGTCGTTTCATGACACCGGAGGACTTAACCATGTGCCTACGGGGGTCCTGTAACAACCTGTGGCGTCTCTGTGCGGGCGAGCGCAGGAGGTCCCGACCACGGAGGACAACACACCACGGGGCACCAAGGACTTTCTCCCGACACGTGCGGCCTATCTTAAGCTCGCGCACGGACAGCTCTCTTAGCAGTGGGCTAGTGAGCATATCTCGGTGTACTGTGGTGTTTTGCACAATACCGAGGGGGTAGTTTGCAATGGGGGTATGGCCCCCTATTTATAGGTTTTGTGGGGGGGCATACCGGCGGGGGTGCCCGCCCGGCGAAGGCTCGGACGGCACGAGCGTCGAGGCGGAGCGAACCGGCGGAGACGAGTGCGCGAGAAGCCGGACTGGCGGGGGTGCCCGCTAGTCAGGGCCCCTGACCGGCGCCCCCTCCTGCTGGCGGCCCCCCTGGCTGGCGGCCCTCCTGGCTGGCGGGGGGGCGAACCGGCGCCCCTGTTTGGGGGCCGAACCGGCGGCCCTGCTGGGGGGGGGAACCGGCGGCCCCCCCTTGCTGGCGGGGGGGCGAACCGGCGCCCCTGTTTGGGGGCCGAACCGGCGGCCCCCTCCTAGCTGGCATGGGGGGGGGGGGGGGGGGGGGGGGGGAGCGAACCGGCGGCCCTACTGGGGGGGGAGGGGCGAACCGGCGCCCCCCCCCTTGCTGGCGGGCGGGCTAACCGGCGGCCCCCCTTGCCAGGGGCTGAACCGGCACCCCCCCTGTGGGGGGAGCGAACCGGCGGCCCCCTCACTGCGGGGGCTGACCGGCGGCCCTCCTTGCTGGCGGGGGGGCAAACCGGCGCCCCCTGTGGGGGGAGCGAACCGGCGGCCCTCCTGGGGCCTCTCTTTGGCCCACCACCTATATATAATAGAGTGGGGCCTTCTTCTCTTCGTATTTTCCTGCGTATTTCCCGGGAGAGAGCTCTGTGGGCCTCCCGTGCCCAGTTTGTTGGTTGATGGACGTGCCGCGCACGTGCACACGTGCGCCGCTTGTGCTTCTTCGGCCGTCCCACGTGCGTTTGTCCCCGTTTTCTGGAGGCACGTGCATTTGACTTCCCCGAACCCTTCGGCTTCGGGCGCGGTTTCAAACGTTGATCCGGACACGGGGTTTCTGGCATCCGGGGTGCGTACTCTTCGCCGTCGACGAGCTTCTCGGGCATCTAGCTTCCGGGCCACTCCGGATTGACGCAAGCACTCGGGCTCGTTTGTTTCCGATGTCCGAGCGGGGGATCAGGAGTTTATTCCCGGTTCCCCAGGGCGTGTTTGTCGCCCGGGGTTTGTTTAAGCCCCGATATTTTTCGGGTTCAACAAATGCCCCCCACGGGATATCCGTCGGAGACGAAGGCGACGGCGGATATCCTGTGGCGCCTTTGAAATGCATTTCTTTTCCTTCGCGTTTCCTCTTCCCCGTCTTGTTGCAACGTCCTTTTGTCTGACGGTTGAGCTATTTGTTTAACAGGGTCGACGATGCCTCGCAAGGGTCGCGACAAGAGCGGCAAGGGCGGCAAGAGCGGCCAAGGCAGCAAAGCGCCGCGTCGCACGGAGAATGACGTCGAGCGGACGAACGATCCCATGCTGTGCTTCACCCTTTCTCCGGTCCGGGTGGAGGACCTGGACCGACTTGAGGGCGACGCTGGGCCATGCGTCCGTGTTCCACTGGAGGAGCCTTCGCCCGTTGAGGGCATGGTGGACGTTAGTCGAATAGATCGTAGCGGCTTGATTTACCGCTACCAGAGGGGGGCTGGCTACCCGAAGCATTTCCCGCTGGAGGAGCATCTTCTCCCGTTCATCCAGAACTTCATGCCGGCCAACTGGGACGGCCCCGCCGGCCTTCTTGCTACTGAGCGGGCACAACTGGAGCGAGCGATCTTGGCCGGTCGCGACAGCATGATGGGGACCTGCAGCTCACATTACCCCAGCTTTCCTCTCGACTACGACGCGCAGGCGCATTTCCCTGATGCGGCGTTGCTGGGGTCATTTGGACCCGAACCGGCCCACCGCGTGACGGAGATACAGCTTTCTCGGGGCCTGTGGGAGGTGCACGGGCTTCCCAAGACCGGCGCCTCTTTTATCGGGCACACCTTGCCGCCTTCGAGCCGCGATTTCGTGTAGGACAGCTACGACCGGTCGTGTTTTCTGGACCGGATCACGAGTGGAGGGGCCGCCAGCTGGTATGACCGGTGGTCCGTCGTTTCGTCGCACCGCTTCTGCTTTGGCGCAACGGAGTGGTTGATGGGTATTTTATACCACACGATGCTTGAACGGGTCGGCATTCTTCAAGCCGTCGTTGCTGCTCTCCACGGCTATCCTTGCCATCCTGGGCTTCTGCAGGCCCTGGCAGAGAGGTTCAACCGGAGGTTTAATACCTTCGGTGTTGCAGAGGGGGAGACCTGCCTTGACTTATGGGCCCTGCACAGGATCTACGGTCTCCCGATTTCTGGCCAGTTCTATGAGGAAGTCTACCTGAGTGACTTGGACAGGGATCAGTCTTCCGGTTCTGGCTCTTATCTTTTATCCCACAGCTTTCGCTATTTGGCTAGGGTCTGGCACGACCTAGCCAAATGTGGGAGGAGTGACTGCCCCAGTGCTTCGAAGGGGACAGTGAGGGTAAGCTGTGACGCCTGGATCCGCTTCTTCTACAACGGACCCTTTTGCTTTCACAAGGAATTTGCTGGCGACAGCTATGATCCAGCAGCTTATATGCGGCTGACAGTGCATCTGGATGACGGCGCCAAGTATCTTTACGCGCCTCGGGGTGTCAACTGGAACTCGAGGTGGCTGCCAGATCGTACCCACTTGGCAGCCTATCTTGTATACTGGCTATGCACCTTTGTCCTCCCGTTTGGGGAGGAGGGGAATATCAGACCGGAGGTTATCTACCCGGCCTGCATCTTGGCCAGCGGTGTGCGACTAGCTTTGGCCCCGGCAGCTCTGGCCAACATTTTTCACAGCCAGGGCGATCTTACCACGAGCCCTTCTCCTCGTGACAAAAGCGTCACTTTGGCAACGCTTTATCTGGGTACTTGGGCTGGTCTTCTGCTGCCGGAGTTGTGCTACAACATCACCCTGGAGAGCCCCTCCATGCCACTCATTTTCATGTTCTGGAACCGCCCGGAGCGAGAGCAGCGGAAGCAATTGAGCGAGGTGCGTCGACGACTTTCTTTCGTGCCGACAGCCGGGCAGCCGGGGCTTGACCTTGCCTGTTGCTCGCGTGACTTCAGGCCTTGGGTGGAGGAAAGCCAGGGAGGCCGGGTTTATCGTCTTCCTCACCATGCTGCGCCAGATGCTTCATTTCGCAAAGATTGGCTCTGTTGCATTCGCCCCAATGTCCTGCTTTTTTGCAAGGGGAGCTTCCTTTTTATGGAGCCATATTTTCCGCACCGCTTCGCTCGCAACTTCGGGTACGACCAGGATGTGCCTCCGAACGCTGATTTCGCGCTGTCTGTCCGGGCGTATAAGGGCCCGGACCGTCACCTGGTAGCCTCCAGCTGGTGGTGCTATTACATCAGGCGCGACCCATCTGCCGAGTTCCTCATCCCCGAGCTGCGGTATGAGGGGCGAGTGGGCATCTTTTATGCCCGGTGGTGGACTCGGCACAACCAGGTATTCCGGGAGCGCGCCGAGGAGATCAAGGCGGCAGAGAGAAAATATTTGTCCCGGGCGGGCGCCCCTGTCTCTACAATCGCACCAGAGTTTCTCCGAAAGGAGTTCGCGGATATCGCTGAGACGGTGACGACCATGGGCCGCCGGCGTGCGATGGCGCAGGCGGCTAGTTCGGCAGACAACGAGGTTTTTGTGGAGGCTCTGAAGCCCCTGTCGCGCCCGGAGAGCAGCCTGGCGACTTCCGGAGACCGCGGGGAGCCGCCACTTGTTTACTTTTGGTGGCGTCACTTCTTGCTGGACTGCGGCTACCCCGTGGACGCGGCGCTCACCAGTCCCATCCTCCCGAGCGTATCGCGGGCTTGGGAGCGGCACCTTCAGCACTCCATCGTTCATGTCGGGCCGAGGGAGCATATTAGCTGGATTGAGAGCGGCACCACCCTGCGGCATTTCTGGAGTGCGATTGCCGAGGCGGGCAAGGCCGTGAAGGTCCCTTTTGACCGGGTGGTGCTTCCGCCAACATTTTTCGAGGCCCCACGCGGTATGTAGCCTTCCTTTTCATGAGTTTGGCTTATATTTTCTTGACTTCAGTGTGCTGATTTGGGCCCTCCTTCCTTTGTTGGCTTGAGCAGGGAGCTTTATTCCTCCAAAGGAGATGCCGAAGCGTGACGCCCCGGAAAAGGCACGCGAGCAGAGAGGCCGGTCCTTCGCGGTCGGCGGCTCGAGGGAAGACCCCCGACCCTCCTTCTCCGGCTAGGGCTGGTGGGTTTTCACATCCCTCCTTCGCCTTCTTCCCCTCTTTCTTTTTTCTTTCTAACGAGGGATTTGCCGTTTGCATTTTTTTTTGCACAGGCACGTCGACCTCTGGGGGCGACGAGTTAGCGGAGGACATTCCGCGGGAGGATGTGGCTACTCAGGGCGACGAGGATTACAATCTCACGTTTGATGGGACGCCCTCTCCTGAGGGGGCAGACATTCACCTGGTAGCTTCTGCCGAGCCGAGTAGGATGCGCACCCTCTTCTTGAGTCAGCTTTGTTTGCCCTTTTTACTTATTTGGCCAGTATGGTGCTCATACGTGGCTCAAGTCTATTTCGCCCTTGTTTCTTTACAGGGTACGTTCCGGTGGAGGTCACTGTCGCAGAGGGCATTGAGCACCTGGTTCAGGCTGCACTGGTTACAGGCGAGACTCCCTCGCTACAGGCCATTCAAGACCTGTTGCTATCTGGGTCGGAGATGGAGTTGCCCGGCTTTTCTGACTTTGCTCCGGGCATACTCGAGGGAGGGGGTTGGCAGCGAGCCTTGCACAGCGCGAGTAAGTGATCCCCGCTCCTCTGGCCCCGCCTTTCCGCTGCTTCTGCTTTTTCTTCTTTATGCAACGAATGACCTTTGCCCTCTCTACATTTTAGTGGCGGTTACTTCCACGGCCGTGCTTCCTACCGCTTCTCCGCTAGAAGAGGGCGAGGTCGCCCAAGGAGCAGCCGAGGACGCCGATGGTGGGTGTTCCTCCACGACAGCAAGTTTTTCGCCTTTCTGTTTCTTTAACTCAACGTTTGCCCGGGCGAGCGGGAAGGCGAGTGTCCTTACACTTAATATTTGTCTTCATCCTTTTTGCAGATGGCGCCGAGATTGCGGCGGAGATGATAGAAACAAGTCCTCCCGGGGCTGCTCTTTCTTCCGCAGCGGGTACCCTGCCTCCACCGGAGGGTGCGGATGGCGCTTCTTTGCCATCCGACACGCAGGGTGAGTGACTCGGGTCCCAAGCTTTTTATGCTCTTCGGCCCTTGCTTTCCTTTGTGTATTGTAATCGCGCCACCTCCTTTCTTTTGGCAGCTGTCGGTGGCGGTCTACCCCCCCCCCCCTGTCTTCAAGCGAGACGCCGCTTGAGGGACCCTTCTTGTTTCCAGAGCATGGCATCTCCTAGCCCGACGCTCCGCAGAGGGGCCAGGCGCACGGGGTTGAAGGGATGCTCGACTTCTTTACGGCGTCTGCACATACTGTCATGGAGGAGGGTAGCCCCCCATCCGTTGACGCGGTGCGGGACTTCCTGGAGAGGAGTACCGTCGCCTACCACTTGATGGGCTGCCCCCGAGATCCCTGGATGGCCGCTGTGGACTCACTTTGGAGCGAGGTGAGGCGGAGGCACCAGGAAGCGGCGCGCCACAGGGTCCAGGAGCTCACGGCGGAGATTGCCTTGGCGGAGCAGAGGTTGGAGGCCCTTCGCTCGCGAAGAGGAGGCGCAGTCAGCCGCGTCGAGTCTTTGAGGGCCAGCCACTCCAGTTGTCATGCGGATATCGCTGCTCTTCGACGGACGCTTGAGGAGGTCTCGTCACGCCTCACTGAGCGCGAGGCCGCGTCTCTTGCGTTGACCGAGGGAGTGGCGGCAGCCGAGGCGGAGTTGACCGCCGTGGAGCGGGAGTGCGCGGATTCCCAGGCCGCACTTTCTGCTCTCCAGGCCAGTTTGGCGGACTCCCGGAGAGGAGGGGCTTTGTAGTTTTTTTTTTTTTTCCCTTCTTTCCTTTCCTTTTTACTTGTAGCCGATGTATATATTTCACCAGCTACCCCGAGGGCTTGTCTCGGGCTCCTTCACACTTAGTTGAAATGACAAACTACAGGTTGCTGCCCGCGGATTTTTCTCTCTTTTCTTTTTTCTTTCAATTTCAATTTTCTAAAATGAATTTTCGCCCCGGAGGGTTCCCGTTCATTTGTTTCTTTTTCGCTTTCTTGCGGGCGTGTCAGACTGTTTACGAGAAACAGACAAAGATTTTTATTTTATGAGGGGTACCGGGTAAAAGCCTGGCACCCTCGAATATTTCATTTCATTTTTTCCGCGTGCGCTCGCGTTTTCAAGGCGATTGGGATGATCGTGTACTGAACCGTTCCCCACCGACCGAAGTCGATGTTTCATTTACATCGAGTACAAGACTCGAATACCTTCGATGCGTAATGTTTGTTAAAAGACCAATTTGCCAAAATTTTAAAGGAAACAGATGACAAGTAAATTTCCACAATTTCATTCAAGCGTGCCCATGTCATTTATATTTATGACATTTACATTTACGCCTTTAATGGGGTTTTGTACCTCCACTGGACGTGTATACAACAAGTCATGCACATGGGCGTCGACGACAGGGTGTTTGTGCCTCCGTCGGACGTTACATGGTAATGAGTACATTTTTGTTACCAATGGGGTGTTTGTGCCTCCACAAGGTAACATGCCTCTACGTGTGTCGTTTTATAACACCGGAGGACTTAAACATGTGCCTCTACGTGTGTCGTTTCTTGACATCGGAGGACTTAAACATGTGCCTCTACGTGTGTCGTTTCATGACACCGGAGGACTTAACCATGTGCCTACGGGGGTCCTGTAACAACCTGTGGCGTCTCTGTGCGGGCGAGCGCAGGAGGTCCCGACCACGGAGGACAACACACCACGGGGCGCCAAGGACTTTCTCCCGACACGTGCGGCCTATCTTAAGCTCGCGCACGGACAGCTCTCTTAGCAGTGGGCTAGTGAGCGTATCTCGGTGTACTGTGGTGTTTTGCACAATACCGGGGGGTAGTTTGCAATGGGGGTATGGCCCCCTATTTATAGGTTTTGTGGGGGGGCATACCGGCGGGGGTGCCGCCCGGCGGAGGCTCGGACGGCACGAGCGTCGAGGCGGAGCGAACCGGCGGAGACGAGTGCGCGAGAAGCCGGACTGGCGGGGGTACCCGCCAGTCGGGGCCCCTGACCGGCGCCCCCCCCTACTGGCGGCCCCCCTGGTTGGCGGCCCTCCTGGCTGGCGGGGGGGGGGCGAACCAGCGCCCCTGTTTGGGGGCCGAACCGGCGGCCCTGCTGGGGGGGGGGGGGGGGGGAACCGGCGGCCCCCCTTGCTGGGGGGGGGCGAACCGGCGCCCCTGTTTGGGGGCCGAACCGGCGGCCCCCTCCTGGCTGGCGTGGGGGGGGGCCGAACCGGAGGCCCTGCTGGGGGGGGGGGCGAACCAGCGGCCCCCCCTTGCTGGCGGGGGGCTGACCGCCCCCCCCCCTGCCAGGGGGCTGAACCGGCGCCCCCCCGTGGGGGGAGCGAACCGGCGGCCCCCCTCACTGGCGGGGGGCTGACCGACGGCCCTCCTTGCTGGCGGGGGGGGCGAACCGGCGCCCCCTGTGGGGGGAGCGAACCGGCGGCCCTCCTGGGGCCTCTCTTTGGCCCACCACCTATATATAATAGAGTGGGGCCTTCTTCTCTTCGTATTTTCCTGCGTATTTCCCGGGAGAGAGCTCTGTGGGCCTCCCGTGCCCGGTTTGTTGGTTGACGGACGTGTCGCGCACGTGCACACGTGTGCCGCTTGTGCTTCTTCGGCCGTCCCACGTGCGTTTGTCCCCATTTTCTGGAGGCACGTGCATTTGACTTCCCCGAACCCTTCGGCTTCGGGCGCAGTTTCAAACGTTGATCCGGACACGGGGTTTCTGGCATCCGGGGTACGTACTCTTCGCCGTCGACGAGCTTCTCGGGCATCTAGCTTCCGGGCCACTCCGGATTGACGCAAGCACTCGGGCTCGTTTGTTTCCGATGTCCGAGCGGGGGATCGGGAGTTTATTCCCGGTTCCCCCAGGGCGTGTTTGTCGCCCGGGGTTTGTTTAAGCCCCGATATTTTTCGGGTTCAACAGTCATCATGTTACTTGTTTTCCGCGTTGTTTTAAACCGGAGGAACGTGGATTGAGACACGTACTACACTACACACTCGCACTTATAGGCAGCCCTTTCTTGGGGGATTGGAAACTCACAGACGGTCATTCCGTATCGGCAGTCTAGTGACCTTTCTCTTAAGACCTCTGACATTCTCCGTACTCCGTGGATTCCCTCATAGAGACCAAGTTGGTTGTACCATTGAAGTTCCCTGGAGATAGCGTGCACTTCCTTTCTTCTCTTGTTCTCGTGAGAGTGATTCATAACCTTGACTTAAGCCATTAATGTAAAGAGCGAACTAAAGTATAAATTGCGCATTTATACTGCCGAAATTATCTCTTGATTATTGTTATCATGAAATCATATTCACATGACTTGCTACCCTTGACATCATCATCATCATGAACAAGACAATACCATTGCTTACATATTGAAAACTCTTATTATTGGTCATTAATGACTGTGGGTATCTACATTTGAAATTAAGTGAGATGCTGACCGGGCAGAGTGTCCAAGGGTTCCAGTCTAGCCCTCCAGTCTAGCCCCAATGACAGACAGTCATAAATATAATGTTAACCATGGGGTATAATGATTACTGGCGTTGCATCTACACTGGGAGTACTTACGTGTTAAATGTTAGATATAATAACCACATACACGTGTCCTATTGTGCATTTCAAGGTGGATCTTTCCTTGGTGTTGTCGGACGCGGAAATTTTCATCTTGGTTTATCTTGTATGACTTTTGAGTTTGATTTGATTTTTATTCATTTCTTTTGCATTGCAGGGCGTGCCAGCCTGTCTAGCAGACAGAAATAAGAATCCGCGCAGTGCGGAGAGAAAATTTGATGTCCATGGAATGGACAAGTGCACCACTTTTATTTTTGAACTTATTGGTTTTGCGATTTTTATTCATCAGGCGATTAGGGTAGCGTGTGCTGGACCCCTATTTCCATCGATCGGAATCGATGTTTTGTTTACATCGGATTAAAAGCCCTTGATGTTATTTTTACATCAGTTTTAACCCGAATACCATTGACAGCAAAGTCGAGAGAATATGCATTTTCTAGAAAATTATAATAAGATGTTTTCCCCGTTTTTTATTGGACAAAATGGATTTTGATTTGAGGGAAAGGATTTGTTCCTTTGAAGAAGATATTTCATTTTTGAAAAGAAGTATGAACTTCTTTTGGGTTTTGAAGTATAATTTGGGGAGATATGCGGGTGTATACCCATGAATTTATCCAGCGTTTAGATATATTGCTTGCTTTAGAACTTTATTTTGAAAAGGAGTATGAATTCCTTTTGAGGATTTGACATGTGATTTGGAAAATGAACGGGTGTATACCCGTGAATTTATTTAGAATTTGAGTATATTGTAAATTTGGGCAACGCTCCCGCATAGGCAGAGTTATCGTGCGAATACACGAGTATGAACTCGATGGACATATGATTGTATTGACTTTTAGGAGAGAGTCCCTGTATGGACAGGGTGTCCCCATGAAATACGCACATATGTACATATGTGTTTATAGGCATATAGATATGCTTTTTGGGCAAAACCTCCGCTTAAGCAGAGTTTCCTTTAAAAGACATATTCATATGAACATAACATTTGTGAATATATGGATATATTTCCGGATAGAACCTCCGCTTGGGCAGAGTTTCCTTTAAGAAACATATACATATAAGCACAATATTTGTGATTACATGGATATATTTCCGGCAGAACCTCCGCTTGGGCAGAGTTTTCTTTAAGAAACATATATATATAAGCACAATATTTTGTGAATATATGGATATATTTCCGACAGAATCTCCACTTGGACATAGGGGTGTACACGGTTCGGTTCGGTTTCCTCCATTTTTGGAGGAAACCAAACCGAACCGAATTCATTCAGTGAACCGAACCGGTTCGTTCTGACATTTTTTGGTGTTTTTTTGGCATTTTCTGGCATTTTTCTAAAAAACATGGCAAAAAGATGTGTTTTCTGGTGGTCGCGAGTTTCGAACTCGCGACCACACGCGCGTGGAGGGCGCGCCGCCCTCCACTGCGCTACCATTTTTTTTGTAAAATTTTATTATTTATATAATTATATATCTATATTCGGTTCATTTCGGTTTCCTAGCCTGAAACCAACTGAACCACTTGGCCCATGAAACCGAACCGAACCGATCGGTCCGGTTCGGTTTTATGGTTTGGACCGTATTATGAACAGCCCTACTTGGACAGAGTTTCCTTTAAGAACATATACATATAAGCACAATATTTGTGAATATATGGATATATTCCGACAGAACCTCCGCTTAAGCAGAGTTTCCTTTAAGAAACATATACATATAAGCACAATGTTGTAAGCATATGAGTATGTCTTCCATTGGAAAATGCATACACATACGAGCACAAACACTCGCCCATCCCGGAGTCTTGCTCGACGGGCGGGGAGAACATGTGCATCTAAATGCCCATACCCATAGAGTCTTGCTCAATATGGAGGCATTTAGAGCACGAGAACAAGGATATTTAAATACCGTATACCCATAAAGTCTTGCTCGATATGGAAGGTATTTAAACCCCCAAAGTATATTTCCCTCACAGAGTTGCTCGATGTGGGGGTATGGACCGCATTATGTTTTCTTTGAGAAACCCCCCCCCCCCCACGGAGACTAGCTCGGCATGGGGGGGATAGGGGGAGATGTCGATGCCGTATGGAGACAATCTCCCTTTCTTCGCGCTTATCGAGAGAAGATGCTTTGCACCGAGCGGGGGAAGAGCCGATACCTTCACACCGGGAAACTTTGGGAGAGAACTTTTTTTCTTTTGCAAAAGGGCAGTATGAGAGCCTCTATTTCAGCAAAACCCCCTTTTCAGATTTCAGAAAAGGTCCCTTTGCATGGGGGGTTACATGGCAATTTATAGGGGTTTAGGCCCCCTTACATACGTGGAATGGGATGGGATCCCCTCCCCTTAACCGATGGAAGGTCCATCGGTTAGGGGTTAGGGGGAAGCTCCCCTCCCAACCGATGAAGGGTACATCGGTTGGGGGGAGACCCCTCCCAACCGATGGACAGTCCATCGGCTTTCCCCCCCAACCGATGGACTGTCCATCGGTTGGGGGGAGCTCCCCTCCCAACCGATGGACCCTCCATCGGTTGGGGGGTGATGGAGGGTCCATCGGTTGGGGGGAATTGCCTCTTCAACCGATGGAAGTTCCATCGGTTGGGGCTTGAGCTTGGGAGGGGTTTTGCCTATAAATAGGCCCCCATGTGCCCCATTATAGGGGTGTTGGTGCTGCTGGAGTTCTGCCCCTTCCCTCGGAGATTTGTTCGGCGAAGAGTTGGATTTGCAAATCCTTGGAGCTTCCGTTGCAAGCGTGTTCTTTGTACTTGTTCTTCATACTTGGTCTTATAGACCTTGTGCTGTCGAATTTCTTCCGTGTTGTATCTTCCTCGAAGCGTTGTTCTTTCTTGAACTTTGACTTCCCTAGAGGGCTTGCTGCCAACTTAATAAATAGGCTCCCTTCCTTAACTTGAAGGGCATTTGGATCCAATATTACCTAAGCAACCATGAGCTTACTTTAAGCAATAATGATCCTTACTTTGCCTTTAAGTTACCCCTTAAAGGGAACTTCACCCTTATTACTTAAGCAACCAAAATAGGCTACCTAAGTAACCATTGGGTCACTATAAATGGACCCTGGCACTTCTTCTAGTGGATGTCCACCACAATTTTTTTAGGGTTCAACAGGTGTACATTAGCGTCTTCGTGCTTGATTAGTGTTACATGATCGTGCTCGTGCTTGCTTGCTTGCTTGCGTGATATGGCCATCCTGCAATTATTGCAATTTAGTGATATCTTGCGTGCTTGTTACATGCCACTCTATTGATAGCTCTTACTCGTTATATCATTCTAGATCTTGCACTATCATGATCATTCCATCTATCTTATTCATGTATCATGTTTAATGAGTTTTATTCGCACATGCATATCTTGATAGTCGTGCTTACCTAGTTCTAAATTGCTAATTACTTATATCATTGCCTGCATATTGAGATATAAATCATATTGATCTAGTTTGCTCATTCCCTACTTTTAACCTTCTAGGTGCCTATGAAGTACAAGAGGAAGAACACGTCGAGGATGGGAATGCGTCAGAGTAATGAGCGTTCCAACCATAGAGTTATCATTAGTTTACTTTGAGTGTTAGAGCAATGTAGTAGGAAGTGAGGATTAAATGTAATTTGTTTTTATTGAGTCAGTCCTATTATTCAACGATTAAATAGTTGTATTAGTTCTGTTTTGAATCAATGAGTTAAGATTTGAATACAAGTTTAGTTGAGTTCATTATTTGGGCCCTATTGTTATGTTGTGTTGATACACATTTAGTGCTTGCTAGCTAGAGACTTATTTGCCGACTGTTCACGTCTCGGATATCGACTTTAATTCTCTTTAAATATTATCCGCTGCGTAATTCTCGGGACGTGACATTGGGCCTTTAGGTTAACCCTTTATAAAGGGTCATGTTAGGCTTTGAATGGCATGAAGGATGAATTGAAATTTTGAGTGGTTTGAAGGTTCCATGGGGACGCCGCCGCGCCGCCGCTCTCTCCCTCTCTTCCTTCCCCTTTCTCTCTATAGGGTCTCTGCAAGGCAGACCCGACCTGGCCAAGGAATACATAAACGGATCAGCCCAAGAATAGGCTTGGGCGGATCTCGATCCTAATCCGAATCAGATCAGATTGGCGATCCGACCGATCTGTCGGAAGTCTGGCCGATCTTGAATCGGCCAGATTAAAAATTATTTTTTTTTGTAAAATTTGCAGAAAATCATGAAAAAATCAGGGGAAAATCAGAAAAATGCACGAAAAATCAATAAATTTGAAGAACTTCACATTTGCATAAAAAAACACATGCATGTATTCACATTACAATACATTGGACATCAAATGTAATATGTAGAGCAATGATAACTATGATAAACATCAAACATGAAATGTTTTACATCAAATGAACAAATCTTCATGTTGAATTTGAACTTTATCTTATAAAAAGAAAATTCTAACATTGCCATACAGACCAAGATGACTCATCATCATTGGAATGTCCATGTGCTTCATCAATCTACATAGTCTCCTAGTCATAACCAAAGAAGGAATTTGCTAGCTCATGCATTCCTCTTTGAATCCCTCTTAGTGTATATCCTTGGCTAGAGCTCTCGCCAGATTGTGATGAAACTTTGCACCAAATTCCATGTAGTTTATATGAACTTGTTGCTTCACTTGTATCGGTAATAGGCCATAATGCCCATCCTCTTTTTGCTCCACGGGGAGCACTGCTAATATCTGAGTATGGTAAAGTAGGAGGCTAAAATTGAAAAGGAGAAGTATGTGCAGACCTTGAACCATAGTGTGGCTCCCAAGGTGGCCAATCATAAGCTGCCTGACGTTATTGGCCTTCATGTCTCCCTTGTCCTTCTCCTCTACCTCTTTAATTTTGTGTTTCTAACATGTAGATTGTAGTAAGTCTTGTAATCCTAGCGCCGTTGTTGGACCCCATAAATTTACGATGGGCATTTATATAGGAATGCCGAAAAATATTCATATTGGTCAAATGTTTATATTAGATCTCGATCTTGTATTAAGTCAAGAGAAGGACTTATTACGAAGGCCGACTTCAAATTCTTCAACAGAGTACAAGTTCAACAACAACAACGCTTCCAAGAAGAATACAACTTCAAATTCTTCGATGGAGTATAAGTCCAACAAGAATGACGCTTCAGAGAAGATTACAAGTTCTTCGACGATACGAAGTCAACAAGACCGATGTTTTGAAGAAGAACACAACTCCAACTCTATGAAGGGAAGATAAAGTCCAACACTTCTCTTCACTTGCAAGAGAAAGCACCAAGCACTTGCAAGACAACACGATGCACTCTTCGTCTTCATCGGAAGGACACGGAAGGAGAAAACTTCAAGTGTTCCCCGTCGTAAGAAGAGCCAAGATCAACCCTCGGTGAAACACTCGGGGTTGTATTTATAACCCAAGGAGGGGAAGGCCCCTCCGAGTAGGGAATCCCTACCGGATGGGCACCCCATTTGATTAGGGGAGATCCCCCTACTCGAATGGGGGTATATCCGAGTAGGAAGCCCTACTCGGATGGATACCCATCCGAGTAGCATCCGAGTAGGAAGTCTCCCTACTTGGATGGACCCTTCATCTGAGTAGGGAGGTAGATCTTTCTCCTCTCTCCCTCTCAAAGCCCTATATAGTATATATACCCCTCCAAACAATGGGAAAGGGAGTTCTTTTTTAGGTGGAGAATCGGCCGTCGGTCAGCATTCGAAGGGTTCCTCGATTCGAAGGGTTCGCGGGATCCATAAGTTCGTCAAGCAAAGGTCGACCTCAAATAACCCCGTGTATATATCCCCCCATGTTGAGTGGGACTCCATGGGAGATGAAATCTAATTGTCAATGTTTAAATACCCCCACGTCGAGTGGGACTCCATGGGGGATGAAATATTAAATGTTTATGTGTTTAAGCATCTCCATGTTACGCGAAACTCCATCGAAATGAAAATGTTGTATTCATGAGTTCATATGTTTAAATATTTTCCATGTTGAGCAGAACTCCACAGAGATAAAATATTTAAACATTTATGTGTTCATTCTCCCCATGTTGAGCCGGCTCCATGAGGATGATATGTTCGTATGTTCATATATATATGTATTTTCATGACGAGCTGGACTCCATGGGAATAGATATTTATATGTCCATATGTGTAACTCCATGTCGAGTTAACTCCATGGGAAAGAATGTCCATGTATTTGTGTGTTTATATCTCCTTGTGGAGGTCATGCCATGTGAAAATATGTTCATGTCAGCACGATTCCCCATGTCGAGACTATAAACTCATAAAGAACATGACATATCTGTCATGTGCATATGTTTATATTCCCATATGGAAACCATGCCGTGTGAAAATATATTCATATCGACATGAAATATAATATGCACCAAAAATCATATGTGCTTCAAGAAAATCCATTTAAATGGTCAAAATCATGTTGTCCTTGCCATCATAAAACACAAATCTCGACTTTATTATCAAAGGTGTTCGGATTCAATCCAATGTAAATTAACACCAATTTCGGTCGGTGGAGAAAGGGTCCAGTACATGATACCCAAATCATCTGATAAATAACATGCGGAACAAATATACTAAATCAAGGTGCAACCATCCTCGAGGTCCCGAGTTCGATTCCTGGACCTGATCTACATATAATCCTCGAGGTGTGTAGGTCCGGGGTTTCCTGGTCAAAAGGACATACGGGTATACGGAAAGTAGGAGCTGCCAGTCCTGACCTTGGAGTTCACGAACACCAATCCTTGAGTCCACAAAATCACACGGGCGGGGTTTCCTCGTTAGCAAAAAAAAAAAAAAAAAAAAAAAGGTGCAACCATCCAATAAATGGACACACCAAATCTCGCATCAAGCGAGTTCCAAAATTAAATCAATTGGCACGCCCAGGCACATAAAAATACATCTACATACCACCCTAAAAGAGATAGAAACCTCATCTAAAATTATGTTAGATTTCCGCGTGTTCCAACAGACGTATATCTTATATCTCCATGACTAGCTCCTACTCCTACGACCCTAGGAGCAGCGCCATCATCATCATTGGGGTCCTCTGTTGAATCATCACCACGAACTAGTCGCGTGCTGCTCGTGCATGTGGCGCCTCAAACTCAAGTGGAAGTGTCTCATCATCATCATCACTGGCAGACTGAGTTAAAGCTCTCCTCTTCTTCTGTCTCATATGCGTAAGATTTTCTTTTTGTTTGCTACTGTCTCCCCTCTTTTATATGGCAGCTCTTCTCATTGTCGGTTGGCTTATAAGCCGTCTAGTTGTCTCAGACTGTGAAGTAGAATGTCGTCTTCTGTCTCTAATAGGTGGCTCCTCCCTAACTCTAAACTCTAGATCTCGAGCCTTGTTTTTATATCATGCCACAAGTGGGTCAATTAAGTGATTACCCCACTCAATAGACCTATAATTAAACTAATTAGACAAAATCCATAATTCTTAAACCCTAATTAGAATAAAAAAAATAGGGGATTTTGTCTAATTTTCACAAACCCTAGGGTTTAAAAACTGAGACAGTCTAATTTTCACAAACCCTAAATAATATCCCATATTCCCATTCCCCAAGCCATAGCCCCCACACCACTCCAATCATGCTTCTTAAACACATTTTCTACTTTTAAAAATGAAAAAACAAAAAACTAAAAAGAGGAGAGAGATGTAAAGCTTCAATACTTTGAAGAACAACAACAAGGCAGTGGCGGCCGGTAGTGGCAGCGACCAGTGGTGGGGGAGAATGAGAGAAGAAGAAGAAGGGGTCAGGTGGGATGGGGGAAGGGTGAAGGTTTCCTGCAAAATGGCAAGCCGACCTACTTTAGAAAGGGGGTATGACTGGGTTTAGAGTGGATATACCACTGATTAACAACTTTTTCACTTTGGCTTGCAAGTTAGCTTAACCAAGGGAGTTTGGGCAAAAAGTAGGTTAAAGAGGGTATATGAGGGATTAACCTACCCAAGCCAAAAGGCTTGGGTAGCATACCCCACTCCTACCCAAGCCTTAAATTTTTGGCACCAAAATGAAATCAACTCAATTTTGGGTTGAGCTATCCCTGATTTAAAAAATCAAGGGTAGCTAAAATGGTTATCAAACTTGGCCAGAGGGGTATCGGCCTCTTTAAAATCCAAGATCTGTCGATCCAACCCGAATAGGGCCCGATCGGGCTAATCGGTTCTAGATCGACCTTAAACGGCCGATCTGGTTTTGATACTAGGCCGGATCAAGCTGATTGCCGCGCATATTCATTTGAAATTAAATTTGAACACCGAAATCGACCAGATCGGCTCCAAATCGTTCAATCCAGACTGATTCGGATGGACCAATTCTAACCGATTTGATCCAATTCCGACCAATACGGCCTGAAGTCTATACAGCCAAGGGAGTTCCCCTCCCCCCCCCCCCCCGCCCGATCCTATTCTCCTATTCAGAATTGGTCGATCCCAATTTGGTATTTTGCATTCCATGGACCTCGTCGAACCATGGAAAAGGATCGAATAGTCCCAGGAATCTGCCAAGGCTGATCTGATCGGAATCGGGCCTATTCCAGCTCGGAATCGGGCCTATTGCAACTCGGAATCGACTGGATATCGGTCGCAATTGGCTAGATTGGCCATGGTCGATTCGATCCGGAATTGGTTGATTCTAATCTGGATCGGCCGAACCAGGAGGTGTGAGGTCCCCTAGCAAGCTCTCCCACCCTCCCCCGTTTCCTTGGGCACAGTTGTTGCCATTGTCCCTACAAGGGAGAGTCGACTTGATGCCACCACCAAACCCCATCAGCCATCTCCTCCTTCTCCGCCGCCCTGCCCTCCTTGCAATGCGAAAAGAAAGCAGGCCAACCATTACCCCACCGCAACTGTCCACTTAGAAACCCCATCACCACTGCAGAAACACCCATCGCGCCACTGCCTCCACTAACTCACCGCCATGTTGCCCCACTTTTCTTTCTCGCAACATGCGCCTGCTTTCCCAATGCCATCACCGCAGGCCCACGCCAGTTCCCCCTGCAACCATGCCATGTGCTAGGATCTGCAGCATCACACGGCGAGCAGGGGTCCAGGGCACACGCCACCGGAAAAACTCCAAGCCATTGCCTAGCAGCCACTGCAGGCCCACAACGAGCACCAGCTCGGCCTCGATCTAACCCGGCCCAGCTCTGCCGAGGCCCATCGCCGACTCTTCCCTGATCCGACCTAGCACGGCCATCATCTTAGCCCAACGCCCCCGTTGTGTGGAGGCTAAGTCCTACTGCTAGAGCATACCAAGTGTTTGACGCATAGCCCAGCCCACCTAGGCATAGACGCCGATCCCATATCGCACCAGCATCAGCCCACCCAGTAGTTTGTTCCACATTAGATTGCAGAACTGGGCTTTCACTTGTGTATGGGCCCATTTGTTGTGTGGGCTTGAGGTGTGTTGTGGGCCACGCATGTGTAAAAAATTTTATTTGGGCCCATTCATAGTTAGGTTTATTTAGAGTCTTTTCTATATTTTCTATGTAATTTTCTTTGGGTCTTCAGTTAGTATGGGCCTTTAGAAGTTGGGCTCATTTTGGATGCCCTTAGGTTACTCCCTTTATAAAAGGGGCTATGTCAGACTTTGAAAGGGTATGATAGATTAAAAGAAAAGAAAATGTTTTTGGGAAAGTTTCTCAGGCGCCGCTCCTTTCCTCCACATTTTTTCATTAGGACACCCTGCGATGGGGAGCCCGCTCCCCATCGCGCGCAGTTGAGGGTGGCATGCCTCAGCCCTGCCATCGCCTAGCTCTGCCGCTGCCCTACCACCAGCACTGTTGTCCCGCTCCGCCCGCGCTACCACCGCCTCATCTCTCCCCCTCGGTGTTGTCGTGTCCGACACTCCCTGCAATGGGGAGGTAGGTTGCTGGCATCCGCTGCATCATGGTCTTCCTCGCTGTGTGACCCGAGCTCTGACCGCTGCCCCAGTCAACCCGTCAGTCACCCCTCTCTCCCTCTTCCTCACCACGGCTGCTGCACATCCCCTGTGCTTCCAAGAAGCTCCCCACCACCAATCTCACCTTCTCTTCTTCCTCCGTGAGCCGCTATCACCCTCCGTCATTTCCCTCTTCCTCTCATGTTTTTCTACTCTCTGTTACCACCTTCTTCCTTCTTAATCGTGAGACCCAGCAACCCTATTTTGTCCAGTTCATCATCCTTTGGTGAAGCCCCCAGACATCCCCCGCCATCCTTCTCTTCCTCCACATTGTTGAGCACGCCATGCTGCAACCTAGGCCCCTTCCGAACCCCCTTACACCCAAGTCCTCAACCCAATAGGAGCCGGTTGCTATCGGACCTAAGCCGGCTAGTCAGCGCAGCCCGACCCAGTCTTGCAGTGGATCAGCACCCGACCCATTCCTATCCCGCATCAAGTATCCTCCCTAATCAAATTGTTGCATTCGCAACCCCAAACAATAAACAGAATACACAAAGGGGATACCACATCCAAAAACTAGTCACTGAAAGGACCTATATGATGGTCTCCATTCTATACAGAGATTTCTGGCACAATCAACTTTGGCATTATGGCAGGGTCCATTTTTTATGACAAATGGTACAAGCAGCATGTGCAATTGTCAGCATATCACTACAAAAAGCACCATGGTGCAATTCGGTTGAACAAAATCTACTTTCTTCATGTTTTCCCTAATTTTGCTGTCACCATATGAACTACAGTACTTTACCAAGTGTCATGCCTTTGAATGTGAATGCAACATCATGCGGTGCTTCAAATTCTAAAAATAATTATGCAGGTCCTTTCAGTGTTCAAAATGTAATCGATGTATTCACATTTGAATAAAAATATGAAAAAATATTAACAAATACATGTCCTTTTATGAACAGGCAGGCCATAAAATAAATCATTCCAGAAGGTTACCTTTCAAGATAAATAAGTAGAAAATGGAAGTAAAACATGGTTTATGATGAATGCCTATGAAACAGAAAAAACAGAAACATCTTCCTGTCTTCTTCTAGGCAAACACTGGACAAACATATAAGGATTGTGTGTAGAAGTAACACCTGTAAGCCACAACTTATTGTCATCTTGCTACCAAAAAACAGACTACAAATCCCTTGTCAAATTTTGAGAACTGTTTAATTATAGTTTCTAAGTAATTTTCTTAAGAATGTCTAGGTGGGAACCAACAGCAGCAGATAGAATGGGCCTGATTAAAAATATAACTACTATATTCTTTCATTTCTTGATTGCTAGAATGTATCCAAAATATTGTAATGATGATATTTGATATGCTCTCATTTCTTGGTTCATAGATGTCTGTCCAACTGGTAATCAATATTTTGATATCATTAGTTCGTGTAGATGTCAAAAACTGCCAAATAAAAAAAGTCTCAAAGAGACAAAATGTTCTAGTGATCAATAACTATTAGCGGCAAGGGTGTGCCTACTTTGCAAGGAAGATATATGTACTGAGCTTCTGGTATATTCATCAAACATATGTGCACACCAAATCGGCAACTAAAGCCCAAAAACACAAAGAAACAGTTTCCATCTGATAGAAGAAGACAGGAGGAAATAAAGAAACCCACCGGACTCACAAACCAATTACAAAACTAAATGTAACCTATAAGCAAAAACTGAAATCCAAAATGACTTATGATTGTTGCCCGAATATATGAGATGTTTATCACTAATTTGCCAACCTAGTGACCTTTATTTTCAACTATGTTACATAATAGTATTCTCAGTAATCAGTAAAGATACCCAACTTTCCTAGTGCTCCATAAAGAGGAAAAGGTGTCAAGGAGCTCCTATCTAAGTTGTGCTTATGAACCCTGACAACTTTCCCTCATGGAGTAACTACAGAATCTTTATCATAAATGAAAGGAAATGACTCCAAGCAATTCAGTTTTCCTAAGAGCCGTCCATACAACTCAAATTCATCTGCTTCTGCCGCAATCGTTAGGCCGTAGTCTGCACACGAATAATACAAAATCAGCACAAACGTTTTGCCGATGGAAGTCCCGTCAGTGTCGATGGTAAAGAAAAAGGGAGGTAAGGTGTGGACGGGAGGAAGAGGTCCACTGTGGGACTCTCCTTGTATCACCAGGGAAGGCCATTCCTTTTGTCTTTTTATTTTAACCTCCAACCATCATTCTTGCAAATCAAGAAGAAGAAGTAGAAGAAGAAACTGACATCTAACCTACTGCACAACAACTGAACTGAGAGCCTATCAATTCAACAAAAGAGACGTTGGGTACATGCAAACTGATTGCAGAGACAACAAGGAAGCCCGCGCATCCAACTCACCTGGAGCTGCGATTGGACCAGATAGGACCCCAGCTTTCTAGCCGATGGGTCACCAGGCCGGCTACCAGCCGAGAGGGAAAGTGACTTAATGATGGGTAGAAACACCCCTCCCGCCCTTGCGGTGGTGCTGGGCATTGCAGGCGCGATAAGGGCCTCGCTGATGGTGAGCCCATACGACAGACCCAGGGTGCTCTTACCGAGCCACTTCACGAAGTACGTGGCGACCCGGTCCCCAAGACCCGTCTTCACGAAACCCCGGGCGAAGAAAAAGGAGATGACGATAAGCCAGATCACTTCGTTGGTGTAGGCACCGAAAGCGGTGGCAAACGGGAGCGTCTTCGTGAGGACCGCGGTCGTGAGGCCGAGAAACGCCCAGGCACCAACAGGGAGCGGGTTGAGGACGAGCCCCGCGACAGTGGAGAGGAAAATGGAGAGGAGCTGCCACGCCTGTGTGGTGATCTCCACGGGCTTCGGCACGAGGAAGCGGACCCCCAGGCCGATCGCGACGGCGAGCGCGAGTGGGACTAGCTTCGCGCCCGCCGGTGGCGTGGAAGGGGCAATGCTAGACTTGGCCGGAGGATCGGAGGAGGAGGAGGAGGCGGCGGCGGCGGCGGCCCTGATAGGATGGAGACGGCAGCGAGATAAGTGGCGCCCGGGAGGGGGGAGGGTGATTTTCCGGAGCCTGATTGGGGAGCATCGGAGGCCGTCATCGGGAATTCGACGGCGGAGGGAGACGGCGGAGGCGGGGTGGGGGGAGACGGGCCCGGCGCAGAGGGAGGAGAGGCGGGGAAGGGAGGGGCGGCGGAGAACAGCGCTCTGCATTTCGCTCTCTCACTCTCTCTTCTTCTTCTCAGGTTCCCTTGCTCTCTCCTCCCCTCCCCCACCAGCTCTTTGGTCCGCCCTGAGTCGCTCTATGCCTGCCTGAGGGAGTGGCCGAGTGGGGGCGACGCTCACGAAGAAGAAAGTGGAAGCACAAGAATAAGAAGAGAGGAGAGAATAATAGAAATGGGAAGGCAAAGGACCCGGAAGCAGCGAACGGAACGCGCGGACGTGGGAACCGAGGAAGGGAGGGAGATGATGGAAAACGGGAAAAAAACAATTTACGATATAACTTTTTTATCCATATAACTACAAAAATACTACTACCACATGTGTACATATATATATTAGGCATTTTTTATATATTTAGTCTCTACATTATTTTATAATTTAAATTTTAAAAATATTTAATATATATTAAAAGATATATATTATGGAGAATTAATTATTAGTTTATGGCAGGGATCTGATATTATTTTTAGGTCCCTGTCAGGTTTTCAACAGTCTTCTAATCCTTACTTTATGCAAAACTTATTTTTAAGTCTCTGCTTTTAACCCCTATTATCTTCCCCCGTTATCTCAAAAGTGTGTAACTGTTATCTCAAAAATATGTAACTGCGTAAGTACGTACTTACACAGTTACATATGTAACTGTGTAAGTATGTAATTACATACTTACGCAGTTACACATGTAACTATGTAACTACATAGAAATTTTATAAGTTTGTAACTCTATAATTATGGCTTACCTAGTTACATACTTACATAGTTTTAAAAAGATTTACCTAATTATTTTAATTTTCAATATACCAAAAGTGTGTAACTGCGTAAGTACGTACTTACACAGTTACATGTGTAACTGCGTAAGTATGTAAATCATGTAACTGTATAAGTATGTAATTACATACTTACGCAATTACACATGTAACTGTGTAACTACATAGAAATTTTATAAGTTTGTAACTCTGTAATTATGGCTTACCTAGTTACATACTTACATAGTTTTAGAAGGATTTACCTAGTTATTTTAATTCATAATATATCAAAAGTGTGTAACTGCATAAGTACGTACTTACACAGTTATATGTGTAACTGCGTAAGTATGTAAATTCTGTAACTGTGTAAGTATGTAATTAAATACTTACGCAGTTACACATGTAACTATGTAACTACATAGAAATTTTATAAGTTTGTAACTCTGTAATTATGGCTTATCTAGTTACATACTTACATAATTTTAGAAGAATTTTTCTAGTTATTTTAATTAATAATATACCAAAAGTGTGTAACTACGTAAGTATGTACTTACACAGTTATATGTGTAACTGCGTAAGTATATAAATCATGTAACTGTGTAAGTACGTACTTACATAGTTACACACTTTTGGTATATTACGAATTAAAACAACTAGGTAAATCCTTCTAAAATTATGTAAGTATGTAACTAGGTAAGCCATAATTATAGAGTTACAAACTTATAAAATTTTTATGTAGTTACATAGTTACATGTGTAACTGCGTAAGTATGTAATTACATACTTACACAGTTACATGATTTACATACTTATGCAGTTACACATGTAACTGTGTAAGTACGTACTTACGTAGTTACACACTTTTGGTATATATATTATGAATTAAAATAACTAGGTAAATCCTTCTAAAACTATGTAAGTATGTAACTAGGTAAGCCCTAATTACAGAGTTACAAACTTATAAATTTCTATGTAGTTACATAGTTACATGTGTAACTGCGTAAGTATGTAATTACATACTTACACAGTTACAGGATTTACATACTTACGCAGTTACACATGTAACTGTGTAAGTACGTACTTACGCAGTTACACACTTTTAGTATATTACAAATTAAAATAACTAGGTAAATCCTTTTAAAACTATGTAAGTATGTAACTAGGTAAGCCATAATTATAGAGTTACAAACTTATTAAATTTCTATGTAGTTACATGTGTAACTGCGTCAGTATGTAATTACATACTTACACAGTTACAAGATTTACATACTTACGTAGTTACACATGTAACTGTGTAAGTACATACTTACGCAGTTACACACTTTTGGTATATATATTACGAATTAAAATAACTAGGTAAATCTTTCTAAAACTATGTAAGTATGTAACTAGGTAAACCCTAATTACAGAGTTACAAACTTATAAAATTTCTATGTAATTACATAGTTACATGTGTAATTGCGTAAATATGTAATTACATACTTACACAGTTACAGGATTTACATACTTACATGTAATTGTGTAAGTACGTACTTACGCAGTTATACACTTTTAGTATATTACAAATTAAAATAACTAGGTAAATCCTTCTAAAACAATGTAAGTATGTAACTAGGTAAGCCCTAATTACAGAGTTATAAACTTATAAAATTTCTATGTAGTTACATAGTTACATGTGTAACTGCGTAAGTATGTAATTACATACTTACACAGTTACAGAATTTACATATTTACGCAGTTACACATGTAACTGTGTAAGTACGTACTTACGTAGTTACACACTTTTGGGATAACGGTTACACACTTATGAGATAACGGGGGAGGATAACGGAGGTTAAAAGCAGGGACCTAAAAATAAGTCTTGCATAAAGCAAGGATCAGAAGACTATTGAAAACCTGACAGGGACCTGAAAATAATGTCAGATCCCTGCCAGGGACTAATAATTAATTCTCCCTATATATTAAGTGGGCACACTCTATAAAGATTTGCTACTTTAAGGATGGGAGTATTTAATATTGTTAAGTCGTGGCACCACTCTCGGCCGGTTAAAATATGACACACACATAAAACGAAAGTATCAAACATACACTATTATGGGGAGGTCATTTGAGCTGCATTCGATAATATAGCAGATCAATCAAGAAGATGAAGTGTGGTATGAATGACAAGTACAAATTTCTGCACAAGCACTTGTTTAAAAGATATATCCAAATACAAATAATATAGTATGTTCATTAGTTACATGGTAGGGATAACTGAATACAAAAGGTGGCACAACCACGACTTAAACACAGTTTTATCCTTAAGTTCGTCTAGTCTTAGATTATTTACACAACAAAGAAGATTGATGTAACGTCGCGCGTTTTTCGGATCTTCGTGGATCCTTGTTTAGCGGGTTTGGTGGCCAATGTGCGGCCTATTAGCTTGTGTTTCAGGTGTCCGCGCGAGTTGTGAGGCTTGGTGGGCCGGCCGTTGGGCCCAAAGTGCTCACAGGTCTTGTGCATGTGAACGCAACAATAGGTTGTGTCGCGTTCTGAACGCGACAGCCTTATGGGTTGCGTTCACGTTGCCGTTGTTAGGCGGTCTTCGTCTGCATGGCTGCCACGTGTCGCGCGCGGGGCAGATGGCCTTGGGAAGGCGACGGTCACCTAGGTCGCGATCAGGTCGCGATGGAGGTGCATGTCGCGATCCCAACCGCTGTGCATTTTTAAAGGAGTTTGGCCGGACAGAGCTGTGGGAAGCTCTGCTCGGCCAGGAGGGGAGTTTGCCGTGGGATTTCGAGCGATTCGGCATTCTTGTGTCGTGTTCGGTGTGTTCTCGCCGCGAGAACGTCATGAGGAGCGGGGGAAATGCCGAGAGTTCGTGTTTTTCACGAAGGTAGGGAGATCCCACCTCGTTTTGATGTTTGGATCGTGTGCATGGCGTGGTTGATGTGTTTTTCAGTTTATAAACCTTAGATATCATGCTAGGGCTTACAATAAAGCGTGAAAAATGTGAATTAAGTGTGTTTTATAGAGTTTGTGGGGGTGATCCGGAGAAGGGTCCCGGATTAGGGTTCCTGGCTGAGATAGCAACAGAACCCCCTGTCGCGACAGGCCGACCCGTCGCGATAAGGTTTCCTAACGCTACATGTCGGGGTGGCGCGATATTATTGCGCCGTTGCACCCTGTCGTGTTAAGTATTCTGATCGCGGTCCATCGGGGTGTCGCGACCTGATTGCAACTGCACCCCATGTCGCGACCTCAGCCATGAGGTCTTTTGATGCATGTTTTTAAAGTACATTAATCCGATTATTTATTAAATGTTGTGCATGGCACCAGTTTATGGTGCATTGGCACATGTAGTGCTCGTAGAGCGCGATGTTCACTAGGTGAGCATGCTTTACGTGGTCGGCGTGTTGTTTGTGTTATATATGTGAAGTTTACGTGGTTTGGATGTGTGTATGGCACACGTATTGTCGTAATGTAATTCCTATGATTTGTCATAGTAGTTGGGCAGTGAGGTTCCTGTGTGAACCTAGTCGTGACATTGTGGTGTTTCCATGATTTGTGTGTCATGCATGTGTGTGCATGGGTAGTGGTTGTCGTTATGAGTATTGTAATATAATTTGTGTAGTTACTCTAAGGTGATTGGGCAATGAAGGTCATGTGTGGACCTAGCCCTGGTCTGTTGTTGTCCTTCGAAGAATATTATACTTATTTATGTGTTAAGTGGTGTGTGTGTTGCCACGGAGGTCACGAGGTGACCGATGATAGGCAAGATTGTGGTTTTATATATGTGTTGGTGTAGGATAGTCTTGGGGTCACATGGTGACCAGCTAATCCTAACACATGTATATCGTGATTTATAAATAAAGATTATATATGTATATATCGTGGTTTGTGTGTTGCCGAGCTTGGTGGTCCGGCGCCTGTTCCGGAATACCTCTGCAGTCGGATACCCCAGGTTCTGTGTGAGCCAGACACGTGTGCTTGTTGTGCTCGGGGTTTGTCCCGGTACTCGTGTTGTACCGTCGAGGTCGGTGTCGTCTGTCCTGGACACCCTCACTCCTGTGTTTGAGTTGTACGTTCGGCTGAGGGAAAGACGACAGTAGGGTAGCGGCTTGTGTTTGTGGGTGTGCAGTTGCTTGTAGCGCGCTCGTAGTTGGGGGTACGGACACCAGTAGTCGACACTGGTCCCCAGCTAGTCCTATTTTCCAGTGCCTCACTTTAGGGAGCTTAGACCAGAGTCCCTAAAGGTGCCAGGCATGGGCCTGTAGTTGTGTGGTCTGCAGGTGTGGTGTTGGTTGGTCTCCACTGTTCTTTGGTTTGTGCTTGTGGAGCGGCAGTTGGACCTTTCGTCTGCGACTGCGAGACTGAGAGGTAGTTCTTGTGCTGTGTTGTCCAGGTTGGATACTGGCCTGATCAGCCATTAGTCTGTTCTCGTGTGGTGGCGTCGTTCCTTTCCGACTCGTGCTTTACCACAGGTTGTGGTTTGTGAGCGGTAGCTCACTAGTGTGGTTTGTGAGCAATGGCTCACTAGTGTGGGTTGTGAGCGGTGACTCACTGGTTGTGGTTTGACTTCTGTGGTGTGCCCCGTGGTTGTCACAGTGGTATCAAGGTTTTATCGTGGTGGAGTGCCTTGTGTGTGGCACTAGTGTGGTTGTAATTTTCGTAATGGTACCTCATGGTAGCAGGTACATGTACCCGATATGGGTACTGTTTTGTGGAGGTGCCTCTTGGTGGTAGGTACTCGTACCCTTTATGGTTATTTGTTTCTCGTGGTACATCGTGTACCAGTCTTTTCAAATGTTATGGAGGAGTTGTGCTCCGTGAAGGTCGTGTGGTGTGACCTTCCACTCGTTGTGTTTTCCCCTTTCTCGGGTAAGATTCCAATTATGGTTTTAGTGTGTTATGGATTGGCTTCGTGGTAGCCAGTCCTGTTATCTCGTGTGTAGCTTCCGACGTAGTGTGGTTTGAGGTATAAGGGACCAGCTCTTGGTTAGAAGTCATGTTACCCAAGTGTTTGAGGTTCGCCTGTGAAGCTTGTAGCTTGGGCAATGATTCGTCTGTGTGGCTTATAGCTTAGGCAACCAGTTGTTGTAGCAGTGTGCCGGTGAGGCTGTGGCTTAGGCACTTTAGTTGTTGGGCGGATTAGTAGTGTTGTACTAGTCCTGTAGTCCCACATTCCTTCCGATGATTTTATGTTTATTGTCATGATTATGTTTAGTTGTTATTTATTGTAATAATGTGAGCATGCCATGGTTTGGCTATCAGTGTTGCCAGTGAGACCCTCTGGGGTTGAGGTCTCTTCTGTTTAGTTGTTGAGGTTTTTGGGTGGTCCCCTACTAAGCCTGTGACTTGTTGAGGCTCACTCCCCTACAGTTTCTTTCAGGACTTGCCATGTGTTTGGCTTGCAGCAGCGTTGTAGCAAACTCGTACCACTAGCAGTAGTGTAGTAGTTAGTGTTGTGTGAGCTTGTGCTCCCTCGGGGTATGCCCCAGGTAGTTGTACTTTTAATTTGGACATATAATAATATATTGGGACAGTTGTAAATTATAATATACAGGTATGAGCACATGTACTTTCTTGTGTCATGTACTATGTGGTAGTCTTTTATATTCTTACTGGACACTTGTGTGAAATATCCCTTGCGAGACTTCGGTCCGTTCGCGGGAGACGAATCTGGATATGGACCCTTATCGGGCACAAATATCCAGGGCCGTCACAATTGACTTTATGTGAGGACCTCGTCAATATGAATAATCTAAAATAGGTTCAAGTCAAAGGCATGAGTTCTAAAGAAACTCAATAGAAAAAACCAACATGAGAATAGAACATATGAGCATGGAAGATGGCACAGTTCATAAGGTTACAGAAGCATAAAAGCTGAGTACACTGTGAAAGTGGCTTAACATATTACATGTTTACAAAATTGGATGCAATAGATTTCAAACATAAATGCTTGGCAAGTTTTCAAATTCAAATATATCAAATGGCATTATCAAATCTCTCATGGGGATGCATAACATATAACTAACCATTTGCCACAACATGAAGCTTACAAATACATATATAACTAAAAATGCCTAGTAAATTGAGTCTAACCACCCACACTTAATTTGTGGGATGAAATTGTCATCACGACTGACCCCTCATGCATGACGCCAAATATGAGGAGTCCTAACTAACCCAGAGAGTGTGTGTGTTCATAATATCTTACCATGACATCCAAACATAGTGCACAAAAGGGGTAACGTAAAAAAGATTCAATTAAGGCTTCCGGATTATACATGTAGGCTTACAAGTGGCACTGCACAAAGAAGATGAAGAAAGTCTTCTGAAGGGTCAATGAAGGACTTGGTTATGCCTACCTTTTGGAGCTAGAGGATCAAGCTCGAGATCCTAACCGAGGACTGGGAGGCCTCCACCACCAGACGGTTACAACAACTCCAAGGTTATAGTCTTCAGTCAAGAGGAAATGGGTAGCCAAAGGGTGGTAGCAAAAGTTTAAAAGAGGGTTCATAGTGGAGTTGGGGTCATACAAACAAGATGAGTCAGACACCTGGCCAGCATGCAGGTCCGAAAGGTGATTATAATCTAGCAGAGATGACCAATGGGACTAAGAGTGGAAAGCTAAAAAGGGGTAGCAACCAAGCTCATGAGGAGTGATGATCAGTCTGTCCCCATGTAATTTTAATTAATTACATATGTATTTTGGTAATTAACAAAACCAAACAAAAATCTATTGAAAATCTCTAACATATATTTCATAAGTCTTAAAGTACAGGAAATATATCAAGGACAAACAGTCAACATTGGTAAATATCACCCTCTTAAGCTTCAATCATTTCAAGCATATATATTTCTCTAAGTCCACATCGACTTCTGTTAAAAGTCATAACGATTTCTTTATGTGTGTATCAATTTCAATAGAGCTATAACGATTTGATAACATAACGATTTCTTCATAAGACAGTAATATCATGTGGTTCCATACAAGTCGTTCCTGTAATGATTTCTTAAGTCATCGCATCAATTTCTTTAGAACTCGTAACGACTTGCCCGTCGCAACGATTCTATAAGTCACCGTAACGATTTCTTCAGAACTCGTAACGACTTACTCGTCGCAACGATTCCTTAAGACATCGTAACGATTTCTTTAGAACTCGTAACGACTTGCCCGTCGCAACGATTCTATAAGTCATCGTAACGATTTCTTTAGAACTTGTAACGACTTGCCCGTCACAACGATTCCTTAAGACATCGCAACGATTTCTTTAGAACTCGTAACGACTTGCCCGTCGCAACGATTCCTTAAGACATCGTAACGATTTCTTTAGAACTCGTAACGACTTGCCCGTCACAACGATTCTATAAGTCATCGTAACGATTTCTTTAGAACTCGTAACGACTTGTCTGTCATAACAATTCTATAAGTCATCGTAACGATTTCTTTAGAACTCACAACGACTTGCTTTCCATAACGATTTGTTAAGTGTTTAACAACAATTTCTTCAGTGAACACAACGACTTGCTTTCCATAACGATTTGTTGAGTGTTTAACAACGATTTCTTCAGTGAACACAACGACTTGCTTTCCATAACGATTTGTTAAGTGTTTCACAACGATTTCTTCAGTGAACATAACGACTTGGTTAAAATGACTTAATCATAACAATTTCATAAGTCATATAGCCATCGATTTCATCGACTTGATATTTATCTTCTCCTTAGAGCTTTGAATAGTCAGTCCACGTATATATCTTTATGACACTCCTGCATTTATGAGGTCTGAACGTATCTCTGCATGCATACAGATGATATCATCCATTATCGTGCTTACTCTGAATACGTCTTTTAGACTCAGCTATTTGGCTTTACTATTTTCATGACTATTTCCTCTAACGTTGACTGACATCAGAGACAGCTTAGCTGTCCGCTACTTCAGATTGAAATTGTGCATATCACTGATACACTTCCACTTACAACGAGGAACAAAATAGTAGCCAAAGGATATCTCTGAAGATCTCATTTCTTTGCATGCTCAAGTGATCAAAAGACTGTTGACTGGAAGCTTCCAAGATTCCAGGCATCCTTCAGTCTAACGACTACTTAAGAGAGAGACAACGGTCACTTCAACGTCTACATTTCAAAATGGAGATATAAATACAAGTCAGAAGTTCAGAAGATAATAGATACACCAACAGACACCAAGACAGATTAACTTCGTCCAAGCTTTCAAATCTTCTGAAAGATTTCTAGAGCCAAGAACTTCATTCCACTTTGTTTTTCGCTCTTTGCTCTCCACTATGTAGTGAAAAATCTTGAGAGAGCTTGTGTAGTTCTGAGAGTGCACCTAGCTTTGATTCCTTCCTCTCAGTGATTTTTGCTTCATATCTTGGCTTGTCAAAAGCTTGATCTAGGGGCTTGAAAACATTTCTTTCTCTTGTGTTGTTTCCCTTCGGTTGTGAAGGAAGACCTGGTGGTATCCAGGGTGCTGTTCTCTTCGGTTATGAAGGAAGACCTGGTGGGGTATCCAGGGTGGTTTTTCCCTTCGGGTGTGAAGGAAGACCAGCTGAGCTAGGTGTTGTAACGTCCTTAGGGGGACTGTACCCTATCTAGTGAAATCCTGAGTTGTTGCTCAGGGACTGGACGTAGGACTCCTAGGGAGAGGAGGTCTGAACCAGGATAATTCTTTGTGTCGTGTGTTTGCTTTCCTTGTGTGATTGTTATTTGAACTAACAGTTACTAACCTCCATCGAAGAACGTTTGTGTGAATGTTTTTACTTACAGGTATCTTCTAGATTAATTTTAAAGACCCATTCACCCCCCCCTCTGGGCTCGTCAACTGGGCAACAAGGAGAAGATGTTTATTCTGACATGTATAAATGGTGAAGTCAGAAGTTGGCTAGCCAGACGCTAGATGAGGTTGACCTCTGATAATTAATCCTAACATTTACTATCGCTTCAATGGCTTACACATAAAACTTCCTATCAGTTATATAAGGAGGCTTCTACTGATTAGAGAAGGAGGAACCTATCGATTACTAAAGGAACCTTAATACTGATTGGAGAATAAAAGGGAAAATCTCAATCAATAAGAGAGGAACTCCACTTCGACTAGAGGCTCCTATCGATTACTGAAGGAACTTAAGTTACATTCCGATTCCAGAGCAAATGATACTGATTGGCGACTAAAGATATCGATTGACGACTAAAGACACCGATTGGCGACTAAAGGCATCGATTGGAGGCTAAAGACATCGACTGGCAACTAAAGACATTGATTGGTGACTAAAGGCATCGATTGGCGAGTAAAGGTATCGATTGGCCACTAAAGACACTAATTGGAGAATAGATGTTCCGATTATTGAAGAGATTATGGGTTCAAGCTTATAATTATTAAGCCTTTACCCTCACAATGTGAGTTCCTACTAAAAAGTGTGGAAATATACAACCAATCTCTGGTAAAAAGGGGACCAAAGTTCTAAAACCAAATTTCAAGAGTACACTAAGATTCTAGGCCTAAGCACAGAACATTACAATTCTACCTCTCTTAATTTAAATTTTGCCCTCAAAATTTTAGAGTTACTTACTGAACAGCTGGGGATATGACTCGCACATTACTTGCTTTGACTCCAAAGTCTCCTTTTCTATATTGGTGCTGCTCCACAACACTTTTACCATGGAAAACTTCTTATTTCCTAACACCTAGTCCTTGCTTCCAATAGCCTTACTAGTTCTTCCTCCACTGTTAGATTTGGTTGAAGATCCAATTCCTCATGACTGATGATGTGAGATGGGTCTGACACATACTTTCTCTGCATAGATACATGGAAGACATCGTGAATGTGGGACCATAAGGGTAGTAAGGAAAGCTGGTAAGCCACTTCTCTAATTATGGCCAAAATTTCAAATGGTCCCACATACCTGGGGCGGAGCTTTCCTCTATTGTTGAATCTTATGACACCTTTGGTTGGGGATACCTTCAGGATAAATGATCCCCCACTGAGAGTTCCAAAGGCCTTCTCCTCTTGTCAACATAACTCTTTTGCCTATCTTGAGCTGCCATAATCCTCTTTCTGATTAATCTAATCTTTTCAGAACAATCGTGAATCAAATCCGACTCAATCAAACATTTGTCCCTTACTTCAGTCCAATAAATAGGGGTTCTACAAGGTCTTCTATACAGGGCTTCATACGGTGCCATTCCAATGCTAGAATGATAACTATTATCATGAGCAAATTCAATTAGTGGGACATGGTCATCCCAGTTTCCTTGACAACAAGACTGCAGGTTCTTAACATATCCTCCAATGTCCTAATGGTTCTCTCAAATTGACCATAAGTTTGGGATGGTATGTTGAGCTGAACTTCAACTAGGTTCCCAAATCTGATTGTAAACTTCTCTAGAGTCTAGTTGTAAACCTCGAGTCTCTGTTAGAGATGTTGGACACAGGAACTCCATGCAATCTCACAATCTCCCTGATATACATTTGAGCTACACTATCCACTGATCGGGTTTTGGTGAAAGTAAGAAAATGTGTTGACTTGGTGTGTCTATCAACAATGACCCAAATAGTATCATGCTTCCTCCTTGTCCTGAGTAGGCCTCATACAAAATCCATAGTAATTTGTTTTAATTTCCACACAGAAATTTCAATCTTTTGCAACAAACCAACTGGTCTTTGGTGTTTAGCCTTAACTAGTTGGCAGGTCAAACACTTACCCACCATTTTTGCAATGTCTTTCTTCATACCATGCCACCAATAATGTTTCTTCAGATCTTTATATACTAATTTCATTTAACTAAGTTTAAGAACCATGGACTCTATGTTCCTATATTGATTTGAATATATAAATTGATAAAAAAATATAAAAAAGAAAAAAAAACAAATTATACATTTTGGTGTTGCCAGGATGGAAAAAATACTTTGCTTTGTGTCCTTCCAACAACAACATCTTCTTGACTTCTTCATCCCCTGGCACACAAATGCTGCCTTGAAATATGACTACTCCCCTATCATCTCTAATGTACCCAGATTTGCTTATTAATCCTTACAAGTTGTGGTCTCTCACTTGGGCCTTTACAATCCTGTCCAAAAGTGTTGATCACACTCTGAAACCAGTTAGTCTAATGCTCCTTGGTTTCATACTAGGGGAGTGTGCTATCAATTCAACCATTTCCTTCCACCACTGGTGCAAGTGTAAAGCCATGAGTCTCTTCCTACTTAAAGCATCTACCACAACGTTGGCCTTTCTTGGATGATAGCGTACTATGAAATTAAAATCATTTAATAACTCTAACCATCTTCTATACATCAAATTTAAATCCCACTAAGAGAAAATGTACTTCAAACTCTTATGGTCAGTGAATACTTCAAATTACTCCCTATAAATCATGAGCTGGATAATTCTTCTCATGATCTCTTTATTGCATGGAGGCATATGCCACAACACTACTATGATGCATCAAAACACTGTAGATACCCGATTCTGGCTTACGAGTCGAACCATATTTCTTTTTCTCTTAATGAGCCCCAAGTTGGTAACTCACATTGAGCCCATTGATTAGCCTCGTTTTTAGCCCATTAAGCCCAATTCCTAGTTTATCTCGTTCAATTATCACTTCAAGAGTCCTTGTCCTAGGGTTTCAACCTCAGACCTTAACGCGACAACCTTGGGGGTCGTGTTCATGTCAATTGATCGATTATAATCCCAATATGATCGATTATCCTTAACGCAATAGGTCGTGGAGTCGCGTTAGCATCCTGGTTGCGTCCAGTCTGGCCTTCACGATAGTCCATGCATATCCATTCACGTACCTTCAGTGTCGCGACCACCTTGGCCGTCGCGACTAGCCATGTCGTGTCCCTATGATCTGTCGTGACATTGTCCTGCATGCGCTGGCTCCGCAACCACCTACTCTCTATCTACCTTGGGGTCAATCTTCATCTCCAACAGCCTTGGAACGACCCCAGCTGTGGTTTGAGGTTCCATCTCACCTTGGAACCCTCCTAGGACTCTTCCCATGTGATTTACTTGCCTTTTTTCACCATTTTCATGGGTCATTATCACTTAAGGATGAAATACTCTCTCTCCTCTCTATATAAGTGACCCCTCTCCTTCAGAACGAGGTAAGGACACAAAGTTACCACGAAGTGCTGTCAAAATCTCACCAGAGCTTCCCCTTAGCTTATAGCCCTCCCATCTTCTCCCATTTTCCTCTTATTCACTTCACCAAGTCACCTCATTTCCTTCATTCATGGAGCTTGGTAGCTAGGAGGGTGATGTCCACAACCATCAGAGGCTGCTCCATGACTTTAGGAGCATCTCCTTCAGCCAGGGAGTCACCCTATTTAGGGCCTTTCTTTCTTCTTTCCTTCCCATTTCTCTTTCACGCATGTTGTTATTTTCTTTTTAAATAGTAACATATCTTCATTCCTACGTTTTCTACAACCCAAGGGGTTTCCAAAACACCCCCAGGTTCGTTCCCTCCATGCTTCCCTTCTTTCTTTTCATTTTAAGTAGATACTTCACTTAAATACAATCTAACAGGGTTTCTTTCGTTTGTTTCATTGTTTTGGCAAGGTCTACAATAATAACAAACGAGAGGCTCTCATCCTCTGGCTGGCCAGAGGATGGGAAAGAGGTCCCCCCATCCATTTCCCACACTGTTGAGAAGGCGTCAGGGTCCCCCATCGTGACATGAAGAACATGACCGGTAAGAGAGCCGCGATAATCTTCAGATCGTGACGAGTCTCCCCGTCGCAACACAAGTAAGTGGCCCTTCTCACCTCCTTTTCCTAGCACGTTAGCATTTAACCTTTGTTCATATTGATGATCTCTCCATCTCCATATAATTTGTTATTTATTATATGTATTTTTGTTGATTAACAAAACTCTGAAAATTGTTGACTAACATTGTTTTCTAAAGTTTGTTAATAGGTCTCAAATAAAACAAACTCAGTAAGTTATCTACACTCACTGTTCTTTGAAGACCATTGCATATGATTTTGTCTAAGTATACATCGACTTCTATTAAAAGTTCACAACGATTACTGTTTTACTACTCCATCGATTTCACTTAAGTATCAACTTCATATTAGAACATCAATTTAGGTTCTACATCGACTTCATATTACAACATCGACCTCACTTAAGCATCGACTTCACTCAAACATCGATTTCAGAACAACAACGATTACATTTGAACATCGATTTCAATACAACAACGACTTCACTTAGAACATTGATTTCACTTGAACATCGACTTCAGTTAAACATCAATTTCAGTTCAACAACGATTTCATCCTGAACATCGATTTCACTACAACATCGATTTTTCTTTAACATCAACTATATTTTTACATGGACTATGCTCACATCGACTTCATGGATTACATCTCCACATAGACTATGATTATATCTCAACATTGATTTTATTTCAATAATGATTACTTCTCTTGAACATCAGTTGTGTTTAAACATCGACTGCCTTTTGCATAGACTATCTCTTAACATTAACTTTCTTTTTACAACAATTATGTTTTAGGCAGTTGATTAATATTATTATAATCAGTCTAGATAGTGTTGAATATAATGTTATCCTCATGATATTCAAATAAATTTTTTAGATCACTGTAGATTTCAAATCTTCCCGCGAACCATGTTGTATCTGTATACTCAAACATTTATTGTGTATGGTACAATATCTCTACACGACATATCTTGTGTTTACCATACGCATGTCACATAAAGTAAAACTTTATAGGATGACAGAATGGAACTTCCTCTTTGGTATATCTTCCTAAAGCACGACTACTAACGTTGACTGACAGTTTAGACACAGTTAAGTTGTCTATGCTTTAGCATTTATTGTGTGCAGGTTTCTGATGGTCACATATGTTACAACGTTGTACCTATCACTCTGACAGAAGCAAGAAGAGATTCATATAATCTTCCTCTCTATATGTGTCTACCCAATATTTAATAGATGCAGGTTTTCTTGATCCCTACATCGGACCAGACACATCCAACGTGCTTGAAGATGAGAGACAACATATACTTTAACGGTCAATTCTTTCAAGAGAAGATAAATAGAAGACTGGTGACTCCATGAAGACAACAATCCTTGACACCTTGAAGAAAAAGAAAGAAGAGCTCGTTCGATCATTCAAAATAGTCTTCTGCTCTTAGCTCTCCATGGCAACCTGTTCTAGCCTTTGAGAGCTTGTTGTAGATCTGAAAGACCTTCATTCTGTGTGAATCTTTTTGTCTCTCAGATTTCGCCTCTGATTAAGCAATCTTTATAAGCTTGGTCTAGGGGGCATCATCTCCTTTATTTTTACTAAGTGCTCCTCTTCGTCTGTGAAGAGAAGACCTATTGTGGAGTGGGTGGTTGTTCCCTTTGGTAAGAAGGAAGACATGTTGTATCGGGTGGTACATTGCCTCTTCGTGTAGAGAAGAGAAGGCCAGCTGTGGCTGGATGTGTAAGTGTCCTTAAGGGGGACTGTACCATTGGTTAGTGAAATCCCAAGTTGTTGCTTGGGGACTGGACGTATGACTCCTTGTGATAGGAGATTTGAACCAGGATAAAATCCCTGTTGTTCATGTGATTGATCTTATTGTGTCTTCGTTTTATACTAACTCTAACCTTCGAATTTAGTGTCTTCTGTTAAAGCATTTTTATTTACAAGAATATACTAAAAGAAATTTTTAGCAATTCATTCACCCCCCCCCTCTGGGCTTGCAATCTGGTCAACAAGTGGTATCAGAGCCAAATCTCTTCGAGTAAGTAGATCTCACTATCTGAAGAGCAAAGATAAATGGCAGCCCAAGGTCATGCAAAAGGTTCAACAGACCTCCACTATTCGTCACGGTCGGTCCACTCAGCACTCAAACCCTTAAACGTCATCCCCAGCTGTATCACCTAAAAATGGTAGGAAATAATGAGCTAACTAGCCCAGTAGAATTCAAATTCCATTGTTCAATTCATAGTTCAAGAGTGTATACATGGTAACCAAGACAAGGATAGAACATACTATCAAAGAGACACACCAGATTTCAGAACAGTAAACTTGACGTAATGACAGTAAAGCTCAGATTATTCTCAAATATATAGCTCAAGAATTTATTCACATATCAGCTACACAGTACAAGGATCATGATGACCATATTCAAAAAATGTTTGATGCAATGCCAGACATCCGGATGCCCTTTATCATTCCACGTGGTCCGAAAATGAATTCGGGTGCTCCTCCCAGGACTGGACCAGCCCTATTTGCACAGACATATAAATCACAGGGGGTACAAAGACCCAATAATGTCATCATCAATTATTCACATCTCATAAGGTGTTCAAGTATATGAACTCTCAGGTGTTCAGATTTTATAGACCCAATTACCGAGTACTGAAGAATAGACTCAATCGGAGTGCTATTCGTAATTGACAACTTTAAGAATAATTCAAGGGAAGTTAAGGTACAAAAGTGGGTGAACTTTGCAGTAGTATGATGGATATTCGGATGCTGACTATGCTGGATGCAAAGTAGATAGAAAAAACATCATTGATTGTTGTCAATTTCTTGCAGGATGCTTGATTTCCTGGTCTTCAAATAAACAAAACTCAGTAGCTCTATCAACAACTGAAGCTGAATATGTAGCCACTGAGAGCTGTTGCACTCAACTCTTATGGATCAAACAACAGTTTGGAGATTATGGACTACACATTAAGACCATTCCATTGTTGTGTGGCAACACCAGTACTATAAATCTCACTAAAAATTCTGTGCAGCACTCGAGGACAAAGCACATTGAGGTTAAATATTATTTTATTCGAGATCATATAGCAAATGGTAATATTAGTATTTTATTTGTAGATACACAAAATCAATTAGCAGATATCTTTACAAAAGCCTTACCTGAAAAGAGATTTACCTATCTAAGTAGGGAATTAGGCATGTGCTTTTTGTAACAGACTTATCTATATATAACTGGAATAAAATAATCTATTTCAGAATAAGACTTATCTCTCCCCGCTTTATTTAAGTAAATCTATTCATCTTTTGTGCTATCGTCATTGAGTATTTTGTCGTTTTTTGCATTAATTACTCCGCCTTTTTGAAAAATTACTTTATATCTCTCTGTTGCGAAAGGAACTCATCCCTCACCGATTCTCTCTCTCTCTCTCTCACACACACACTCTTTCGACTCCGAGGTCTACAAAACCCTCCATCGACTCCAAAACTCTTCTTCCCATTCTCTGAGGATTCGATTCTTCTCGCTCAAATTTCTTGAGGGGTTTCACTCTACTCTCATCCACGATCCTCTAGATCCTTTCTTTGAATATTTCCATGGCCGGTTCTGGGAGTTCCAGCAGTGTGGGTGGCTACAGCGCCGCCTTCCTCATGGCAGAACAACTCGAGAGATTCTAGACTGTGAAGATCAAGATTTGTGGAAACAAAGGCAATGGATTTGGATGATTTGGAGAAGCATGGGATGAACAGTGTGCTTGAAGCTCTTCAGAGGATGAAATGGACAGGGGTATGTACGATTTCTGAACCCAATTACCCGCATCTGGCCAAGGCATTCTATACTTGTCTAAAATCTGAAGAAGATGAGTCTCTCATCTCCCTTGTCAAAGGTAAACCCATTAGAATTACTCATGACTTGTTGGAGAGGCTGTTTGACGTTTCTAAAGTAGGGCATAGTTTAATCAACTTCGTAGACATTCATGCCAAAGGACTTGGAATCATAGGAACAGAATACAAGCTAAGGGATGGTAAGATAGATATCAATCAGTTCAATGCATTAAACATGGTACTGCATTTCATTGTATGTCAAATCTTAGTACCTCATAGTGCTACCTTCTCTTCCTGTACAAAAGGAGATACAAATGTTATGTTTTGGGCTATATAGAAACATGATGTCAATATGGCACAGATTATAGTTGAGAAGATGAAGTCTGCTACTGAGGTCATTTGGGATAAGAAGAACAAGTTGGCAATATCTCTTCCCTATGTTCACCTGCTTACCAGGATCTTTAGACATTTCGAAATTAATTTGGAAGGTGAACTGATGGAGAAAATGGGTCAGCCTATTCGCACTAGAAACTTGAATAAAAGTGGTTTTTCATTGGTAGAAAATTTTTGGACCAAAACTTCTGTAGCTGAAGGAGACGCTATTATTGGAGACTCTTCTACTGCTGAAGCTCCACCTGTTCAAGAAGATGAGACTGGAGTTAGAGAGGATGAGCCTACTGCATCAGTAAGGAGGATTGAAGATATTGCACCTTAACTCATTGAGCCCTTTGGGCAATCATCTGAAAGTGTGGTCCCTCCTCCAGTTCTTGAAACTCCTGTTGATGATCCCATTGAGGAAGATGCTCACACTGAGGGGGAGCATGTAGAAATTCCTGCTGAAGTAACTCCTAGTGCTCCAGTTGCAGAAGCTATTGTTGAAGGAGGTCATGATGAAGTTATTCCAGATGTTGTCGCACCAGGCCAATCTGAAGAAATTCCTTTGGAGGATGCTCCTGCTCAGGGGGAGCCTACTGCAGCGCTGCTAGTTCCTCTATCAATCAATTTCAAGAAGGGTTAGTGGAAGATGCCTCTGATGAGGATGATGATATTTATGCTCACTAGCACACAGATTTTTCAGCAATGCATGATGAACCAGTTGTTGGTTTTAGAGGAAAAATAAAGATGTTGACAGTAGTATTCCTATGCTCACTAGTAGGGCACATAATAGATCCAAGAAAATGAAGAAGATCTGTGTTCACCTGAACCCAGTTGTTGCTAGGTTAAATGCTCAAGGAGAGCTTTTGTGCTCTCTTCAGTCTGAGGTGACATCAATTTTTCTCAGCCAGAGTACTCAAGCAAAAGACATTGGTGTAGTTAGATCTGAGGTCCACGAAATGCGCAGTGGGTTGGGCAGTTTAAAGAGCATGGTTTCTGATCTTGCAAAGTTTGTGAAGGAGCATTTTTCTGCAGCTCCCTCCTCAGCTCAAGAATCTATACCAGAAGCTGCTGTAGGGGCATCAGGCCCTCCTCATTCAGAACAGCCAGACCTGTCAGTGCCAGTCGAGTCAGTTGTAGGGCCATCAGGGCCATCTGAGCAAGAAGTAGATATAGCTGAGCCATCAGGGACATCAGAGCAAGTAGAAGCAATGGTCTGTGCCCCCAGGGCCCTCTGATCCTCATTTCTTCAGACTCCAGCTCCCTCCTCCCCACTTGCCTCTTTCTCTGCCCCACCTGCTCTGAAGCTTCAAAGAAACCCCTGCCTAAACATGTCTCTTCTCCTACCCCTTTCCTTGTTGAATCCTCTTCCTCACCTACTCCCTCATCATCTATTCCTCCTCCCTGTAACGACCCGACCTCCCGGACCCTCGTCAGGGACCTCGAAGGTTGCGCCGCCACCCACGGATCCGAAGACCCAGAAGGGTTATAAGGAATAGTCCAGTGAGATATGTACTGAATTTAAATAACTATAACAATATGTACGATATACAAAGATCTGTACAACGTGTCCCAAGTAAAAGCACAGGTACAAGAAGAAAGGTGCAGTCCTTAAAGGCCATACCCCGAGGACTTGCAAAAACATAACTCTCAGCTCACTCAGGTACAAGAGTTCTCAACGCTCGCTCACACTGCTGCTGACAACACACGACGCCACAATCGCCTCTGCAAACCCGTCCGACACCGAGCTTCCGCGACGACGAGCCCCTAGCTGAAGGAAGTAGGGGGGTGAGCCTCGCGAACAAGGCCCAGTAAAGATTACCAGTCCCTCACCGGCCAGAGCAACAGGAACTCTGAAGATAGGAAACTACACTAGAAAGCTGTAAAGCGAGGAACACCTACAACATGATACTACAAAGTAGCAGAACAGAACAGTGCAACGTCACGACCACCAACCAAGGTCGTGACACACACACGACTCCCGCAGAAACTAATGGAGTCGGGCACAAAGCGGAAGCAACCCTCGGCATACCCACCGAGACCCCACAACAACCAGGTGAGAACGACGTCTCACCACAAGCACGGCCACCTCAGACCTCTACGGGGTCGAGGGCCCACAAGGAGAACCACCCCGGACCCTGGACATGCCACGAGGTCGGGGGACCACACACGCCGATGCCACCACAGACTGGCACCCAAGAACGGAACTACGGAACCGAGAGAACACTGAAGCAGAAACCACTAGAAGCACGGGTCTGCACAAGGCCAGACCAACGACGCCCATGGAAACTAGGCACAGCCAGGCTATAACCTCTGTGCAAGCTAGGGTAATGGGTAACACTTAGAAACATCGTGAGGAAGCATCGTCACAACAACAACAACCAAGCCACCACCGCTAGCAGCCAAGAGGGGGACCCGTAGTCCACACGCTCTGCTCGCTAGCCTAGCTCCTGCCTCCGCCCCTGCGGAAGGGTGAGACAGAGCCGCCACAGAAACATACCAACGCACGCAACACCGCAGCCTGGCCAAGCTGCGGCCTCACGCCTGACCTCCCTACGCGGCTCCGAAACCAACGTAGAGCGAGGCAGTGAGACAAAGGACTGGCTAGCCTGCACTGGGTAGAACTCCGGCCGTCCTCGGTGTCCCAGGCCTAACCAAGAGAGCTCTACAAACGACTCAATGCCTCTGTCCAAACCACTATTTTCCCCTCAACTCCAGAGTCCGCCTCACTTAGCTGTCGAATCGAGTACGCTCGTCACCCCGAACGCTCCCTCTAAGGCGCACGAGGATGGGGGTCTCAGGTAACGGTAACAACCTCTCAGATCGGGGACAAGCCCTCAAGTGCCTAGCAATGGGCGAACAGTCGGGGCAGCACAACAAAACCATGCCGAACTGCTGGCTTGTAACACACGACAAGCCCAGTGAGCGAGAAGCATACACAGACCCTCAAGAGGGCCGTCGGCCAACCAAACACGCACGGAAAAAGCCGAAGCCTCAGAACACCACCAGCCAGCACGGAAACCCATCGCTTCACTAATAATCGATTGGCCGCCAGTCAATCGATTATTAGACAGACGCAACCCTCCTGGCACCACTGCCAGAACACGGCCACGAAGGTGTCACCTTCGGTCGTTGAACGCAGCCAGGTAACCTGCCGCATTCCCTACCAGAAGGTCCTAAGGGCAAAACCTGCCCTGGGGCGCACGCCGACACACAACCGGGCCCGCAGAAGCACCCGAGGCAACACAGGTACCGTCGCGACCCTCAAAGCCATCGCGACACCATCGCGACGGGGAAGGGCACCGTGACAACCTTGTCACGATCGGGCAAAGCACCACGACAGCAAACCCTGTCGCGACCAAGAAACGCGTCGTGACAGTGCCCTTATCGCGACCGCCAACCGCGCCGCGATAAGGTCGCGCCCGACTGGGCCGACGCCTCTTCTGATGTCACTACACGTCGAGCCGTCGTGACATCAGCGGAGAGGCAGACCAATGGGATCCTCAATCTTGGGCCGCCCACACGATACATACATACATACCACACGGGGAGGGGACCATGGAAAAGTTATCTAAATTAATTAGAAAGCACAAAGAGCTCTCGATCCGCACGAATCGAGAAGAGTTCAAGCAATCCCTACCTTTCACGAAGAACCGAACCCCAAAGGGCCCTTCACCTCGGTTGGCCACCTCCTCCTCACTCCATGACGTGACTCCGCCACGGGCCCGTCGATGCCACCATGCCCCGATCGCCAGAGGGGAACCTCCCCATCGCCGGAGAAGAGGGGAAAGGGAAGAAGAGGAAAGAAGGGGGAAAAGGGGGAAGGGGTAGCCGGCCAAGGCTTTTAGACTTTGGCACCCAGAACGTGACGGACCGCCCTGTCGCATTAAGCACCTTAACGCGACGGGTCAACAGACCGCGACAAGAACGCGTCCCCTATGGACGCCGTGACAATGCGACAGGCCGTACTGACACACCTGCCACCCTGACAGACGTCAGACGACCGCATAGCGAAACACGACAACACTGTCGCGACCCGTTGACCTGTCGCGACAAGAACGCGACAGGCAAACCGGGCGCGACAAGAACGCGATGAACACCCTCATCGCGACAAGGATGTCTGTCGCGTCGGACACCCACGACGCGACACTAACGCGTTGCCCAGCCTAGACGCGTTAGTGTCCAGTCATCCCAGACACCGAAAGGAAGGCTGGGAAGCCGGGTCGTTACACTCCCTCTTCTGAGGCACCTCCAGCCTCTTTCTCTAGTCCCTCCTCTAGTGGTCCCTCCTCTGCTGAACCATCTACTCAACCTCCTCCTCCATCTTTCTCCTCTCTTCATCTACCTACTCCACCATCCTTCATCACTCTCATTCCTGAGGGTGGTAGCATCATTGGCCACACTATTAAAAATATCAAAGATGAATTTGAAGAGGCCATCCTTTGGACAGTCCTATCTGTCTCTTCTCATATCCACAGGACTGATTCTCAGCCCTCTCCCAGTCCTTCCTCCAAGAAAAGAAAATTCTCAAAAGAGCTTTATTCCCTTTACTCTCAAGCTCTCTTTCCTCCTCTGTGGTACTCTCTTTCAGTTGTCCACAGAAAAAAGTCCTTTTATTTTGTATATCTCAAAAAATGTACATTTGTTGTAATTTTTTGCCACCCTTACCTAAATCTCTCTGACCATCTCAATCTCATTCTTCCTATCACTCTTGTGCCCAAGCCTGACCAATCCAAAATCCTTTCCTCAGCTGAGTCCAAAACTGAGGATCAGTGGGCTAGGTCAAATAAAGCTCTCTACAGAAAATTTGAGATTTCTAGGGCCAACTGATTTCCTCCTTTAGATCATCCTCTAACCCTCTCAGAATGGTTTGTCATTCAGCACACATCCTTCTGGAGTCCTTTCATTCAGAAGGAGATCAAGCTGATCAGACAGTTCCAGATGTATAATGACTACTGCCATGTCAATGGCCTTCCTGAAGCCCAGCTTGGTTAGTTCAGGTCTGCTATCTCCATTCTCTGTACAGAACGCCCAGTCAATGTACCTCTTCAGGTTGATTTTGCCTCCTTGAAGATGCCTGACTTTAAGTTTCTCCCCCAGCTGCATTTTCTACTCATGGACTCTGATGTGGGTCCCATTATATTTGAGAGGAATGCCAGAGTCAAGGCCCGAATCCTTGTTTAGAATGGAGTCTCTCTTGCTTTCCATCACTTTCTATTCAGAGAATATCATAGGGGATACATAAAGTCTGCTGTTTTAGCTCCCCTGCTAGCTGAATCAAAGAGATTCTTAAACTCTGATTGGTGTAAGGTCTATCATCAAGCAACTCTTCAATTGAATCAGTTGAATTCTTCCTTAGCCAAGTCAGATCAGCCGATTCTCTCTACTGAGCAATTCATGGATCTCAACTCCATCAACTTAGTTTTAGATCCCTATTCTATTTGGGTTGAGAGATTCAAAATTTTTGAAGCATTAAAGAAGGACCTGAAGGCTCACAAGCTTGATTATCCTATCTCCATAGACCAATTCCTTGAGCATGCTAGTTTTGGAACTTCTAGATTCTACAAGTCGTCTCTTAGTGGTACTGAGTACACTCAGTCTATTGAAGATCAGCAACAACTTCACATCAAGAGACTCAGTCCAGAAATGGGGCCTTCCTATAACATTAGTTGGGGTGTCTTTAAAAACTTGTTTGAAGAGCAGGAAGTCCAAGCTTGGCATATTATCACTAGCCATGCTTCAATTCTGTCTATATTTCTGACCCTCACTAATTAATAAGATTTGCTCTCTTGGCTTCCATTTATCTTTGTCTATTTCTTCCCATTTTATCTTTTACTTATTTATTCTTTTTGCTTAATGACAAAAAGGGGGAGAAAAACATTCTTAAATACATACTTTAGATATTTTCAGAAAATTTATCTCAGCTCTTTCATATATGCAACTTTTAATGTTATGTCATCACCAAAAAGAGGGAGATTGATGATATGTCCATCTCCATATAATTTGTTATTTATTATATATATTTTTGGTGATTAACAAAACTATGGAAATTATTGACTAACATTGCTTTCTAAATTTTGTTAACAGGTCTCAATAAAACAAACTCAGTAAGTTATCTACACACGCTGTTCTTTGAAGATCATTGCATATGAATTTGTCTAAGTATACATTAACTTCTATTAAAAGTTCACAACGATTACTGTTTTACTACTACATCGATTTCACTTAAGTATCGACTTCATATTAGAACATCAATTTCAGTTCTACATCAATTTCATATTAGAACATCGACTTCACTTAAACATCGACTTCACTCAAACATCGATTTCAGAACAACAACAATTTCATTTGAACATTGATTTCAATACAACAACGACTTCACTTAGAACATCGATTTCACTTAAACATCGACTTTAGTTAAACATCGATTTCAGTTCAACAACGATTTCATCCAGCACATTGATTTCACTACAACATCGATTTTGCTTTAACATCAACTACATTTTTACATGGACTATGCTCACATCGACTTCATGTCAACATGTATTACATCTCCACATAGACTATGATTATATCTCAACATCGATTTTATTTCAACAATGATTACTTCTCTTGAACATCAGTTGTGTTTGAACATCGACTGCCTTTTACATAGACTGTCTCTTCACATCGACTTTCTTTTTACAACGATTATGTTTTAGACAATTGATTGATATTATTATAATCAGTCTAGATAGTGTTGAATATATTGTTATCCTCATGATATTCAAATATATTTTCATATCACTATGGATTTTAAATCTTCCCGCGAACCATGTTGTATCTGTATACTCAAACATTTATTGTGTATGGTACAATATCTCTACACGACATATCTTGTGTTTACCATATGCATGTCACATAAAGTAAAACTTTATAGGATGACAGAATGGAACTTCCTCTTTGGTATATCTTCCTAAAGCACGACCACTAACGTTGACTGACAGTTTAGACATAGTTAAGTTGTTTATGCTTCAACATTTATTATGTGTAGGTTTTCGGTGGTCACACACATTACAACGTTGGACCTATCACTCTGACAGAAGCAAGAAGAGATTCAGATAATCTTCCTCTCTGTATGTGTCTATCCTAGCATTTAATACCTGTAGGTTTTCTTGATCCCTACATCGGACAAGACACATCCAATGTGCTTGAAGATGAGAGACAACAGATACTTCAACGGTCAATTCTTTCAAGAGAAGATAAATAGAAGACTGGTGACTCCATGAAGAGAACAATCTTTGAAACCTTGAAGAAAAAGAAAGAAGAGCTCGTTCGATCATTCAAAATAGTCTTCTGCTCTTAGCTCTCCATAGCAACCTATTCTAGCCTTTGAGAGCTTGTCGTAGATCTGATAGTCCTTCATTCTGTGTTAATCTTTTTGTCTCTCACATTCCGCCTCTGATCAAGCAATCTCTATAAGCTTGGTGTAGGGGCCATCATCTCCTTTATTTTTACTAAGTGCTCCTTTTCGTCTATGAAGAGAAGACCTGCTGTGGAGTGGGTGGTTGTTCCCTTTGGTAAGAAGGAAGACCTATTGTATCAGGTGGTATATTGCCTCTTCGTGTAGATAAGAGAAGGCCAGCTGCGGCTGGATGTGTAAGTGTCCTTAAAGGGGACTGTACCCTTGGTTAGTGAAATCCCAAGTTGTTGCTTAGGGACTGGACGTAGGACTCCTTGTGATAGGAGATCTGAACCAGGATAAAATCCATGTTGTTCGTGTGATTGATCTTATTGTGTCTTCATTTTATACTAATTCTAACCTTCGAATTTAGTGTCTTCTATCAAAGAGTTTTTATTTACAAGAATATACTAAAAGAATTTTTTAGCAATCCATTCACCCCCCCTCTGGACTTGCAACCTGGTCAACACATATATTAGGGCAACATGTTAGGTGGAGATCACACTCCTTATATCATGTTGTGACATCTTGTTGTGTGTTTCGAGGGGCGCGCAACCTCATGATTACACCTTTTTATCACGATGGGACCTCCACTGCTAGCCTCGTCTGTCTTGCTTGTTTACCTGCCATGTTTGTGTGTTTCTCTGTCTAGTAGAATCTTGTTAGGGTTGTTTCTTTGTTTTGGGTGTTTTATTGTCTTCTATTAGTGTCGCGTCAGATCTTAAGGTCGCGATCTTATGCCGTCCATAAAGGTGGACGTAACATCAGGTACACGTTCTCCCCTCTGTCCCCCATCTTGATTTTCTGTTAGAAGCTCTCTCGTGTCATCTCCATGTTCTTTCATCATGTATATCCGCGATTCTCTGTGTTAGAACCCTGCTAGGGCTCGAGTTTTCCATTTACTTTCATTATTCATTTTCTGGTTCTATCGCTATCGATTGGGCCGACGCGACCTTGTCGCTCTGGGAGTGGAGGACGTGATAACAGGTATGCATTAGTTGTTACTATTTTTCATTCCATGTGTCAGTTTCTGCTTGTTTAGGGAGTCTTCATCCTCTGTTCACTTGTTTCCATGTTGTATTGCACTTTAGGATAGTATGTTTGCGTGATGTTTGCTTGTAGCTATGGGTTTCTACAACCCGAGATCGGACCTGGTCGTCGCAATTTCAGTAGAGACTTTTAAGCTACTATTTGTTAGTTTAGGATAGAATTTCATGCACCCCAGTGCACATAGGTTCATGCATACAGTATTTTCGTGTAGATAGGACTCCTCCTTATTAGTGGAGACCCTCTCACTACGAGCACTCGTCGGTTGACCATGGCCTGCTACTGAGGGCCTCCTTAAGTCCCCGTGGTCGTACGCATGTTGCGGTTGTCGGGATGGTTGTACCAATTGCCCCCTTAGTTTAGGTCGTTTGCACGTGAGTTGTGTGTCATCTTTAGTTACATCGGAGTACTCAAGCACACACCATTTAAAGTTCCTATTTGGCCGAGCATGATTTTGTTAATTAATCCACTAAAGGCTACGTGCAAACCCTAAAATGTTAATGATAATCATGTCAACTTGGGTGTTTGTTTGAGATGCTCCTTCTCATCTCACCATCCATTCTTGTGTGTTAGAGTCTAGGATTTGCTTGTGGTTTTGTCATCTCCCCTAATTGATTAGGGGTAGTGTATGCGTTAGTGCTTAGGTTTATCGAGTCAGCCTCCCTAAACTATTGTATTATATCATAATCCTCTTTTCGGTATGGACCATTTCTGCATCCTCACTGGCGATTCTCTACCCATTAGGCTTCACGAGGACATGTCCCAGCCGCCTATTTCCACCCTCACGCGGTAAATCCGGCCCCCCACAACTGTTAACGATCGGTCTTGCCCCCCTTCTCCTTCTGGGGTAGATGACCCACACGCCTAGTTTAGTCAACTCCTTCCTCACCTGAGCCCAGCCCAAGTTCGGGAATTCTTGGTGGCTGCCAAAGGCAAGCGCCTCCTCTCTCCGCCCTCTCATGTCTCCACCTAACAGGTGAACTCCTCCACACCTATTGCTTCCTCACCATGTGTACCCTCTACCGTGGTCGATCCTACTCCTCTTCCTCTGCGGGCTATCCATTTCTCCGAGTCCAGCTACCTTCCGGTGTGGGAGGTTCGGCCCAAATCCCTTCCACATTCTTCATATTATCAGGCCGAACACAATGCCCTTCCCCGCGAGAGGTCATATTCTTTGGAGTATTCGTGCTCCCTTGTACCCACTCACCACATCTCGTCCCCTTCCAACTTCCTTGCAGAATGGACATCTATGAAAAGGGAGCTGCATGATCTCCGAAGGCAGCTGGACCCTCGGAAGGTTGCCGACATCCCTCTCCCCTCTTTCCAACATCTTGGGTTCCGCCCCAGTCAGAGCTCCCTATCTACAGATGATATTCTGGGGTAGGCAACCTCTATGTACATATCAATGATTTTGTGTATGAATCAACTCCCCACAAGTATGACCGCCACCTCATGACGTACTTGTTTAGGAAGTCCCTAGATGGGTCGGCCCTCGAGTGGTTCTACTCTCTACCATCGGAGAAAGCCGAAGACTTCCAAATTGTACAAGAAATATTCTTACAACAGTTTCATGATCGGATTGGACTCGAATATTCTTTTGTGGATTTAGTGGCAGAAAAGATGAAAGCCGATGAAGAGTTTGCATTCTATGTCGACCGATGGTGTGCTCTAGCTGCGAAGGTTTGTTATTCCATGCCGGAGGAGGAGAAGGTCAAGCTTTTGATTTCCAATGCCACACCTACTACCAATCCATCTTGGCCATGAATGATATCACCACCATGCACCAACTCTATAGCCGAGCCCGTTTCATTCAAACCCAACTCAAGGACTCGCGTATCTAGTCCATGTTCGAAAATCCAAAGTCTCACTACCCCAAGAAACTATAGGGTCCTGTCACCGAAGGGGTACAAACCAATGAACAAGTAGGTGCTGTCAACAACCCTCGAGGCCTGGTAGGTAGGAGTCCTTATAATCCACCTCCTCAGGAACCATAGAATAATAGGCCACCACCTCCTCAAGCTCAAAACCCTTAGCAAGAGCAACGCCAATACAACCAAGTCCCTTCACCTCAAAATGGCTATGCTCCTAAGAAACCCAATGGTCTCAAAAGAGCTCAGTACCCTCCTCTCCCTGAGAGTCTGTCCGACATCTTTGCAGCCCTCATGTCTCTCAATGCCCTTAGAGTTCCTCCGGAAAAGGCTAACTAGAACATGCAATGGACCAAACAAAGTATTGTGTATATCACCGCCATCTAGGGCACAATGTATCAGACTGCTTTCAATTCAGAAACATGATATATGATCTTCATGAGCAGCAGCAAATTGATTAGACAGAGATGAAGAGGTTAATTCAGACCCTGAGGGATCAACAGGGGCAGAGACAATAGCAGCAGTAGAGGCGACAACAGCCACCACCATAGCAGCAGCAGTTCCAGCAGTAGCAATTCTAGCAGTAGTTCCAGTAACCACAACAACCAACTTATGATCTCGGCATAGTCCGAAATCCTATGCCACAACATCAGCTTGCTCTGAACCCACAACCTGCTCCACCACCTCTGCCACTCGCTCAAGTTAACATAGTTGTCCACCATCCACCACCAGTCGCTGCTTGGGCCTACGACGATGAACATGAAGTGGGCCAATTATTGGTTATTTCCCATACCACCATCACCTCCACCACACCCACCATTGCCACAATCATCTCACCACTACACAACACTCCCATCATACCACCCATTAGTCCATCACCCATCAACATACCACTTTCCCCCATGGCAACGATAATAATAGCCAACCCATCCATCATCAGCACCACCCCTCCTCGACTTCAACACAACCTCGCCCTCTAGAGCAGGCAAATGTTTTACCGTATGTATCCCAATGCATCCGTGTCTATGCCGGGTCAGTCGACCCACAACTCCAACTCCAACAACCAACAATAATAGCAGGACGTCGAAGAGGTAGACCCGGTCCCAGACAGCCAATATGATATCCTGAAGCATTTGGACCAAACTCCTGTCAAGATTTCTATCTTTTAACTAATTAAGAGGTCTCAGACCCATCAAGATGCTTTGAGGACTTTTCTGCAAAGGGTCATAGTCAGTGAGGACATGACCCCGAAGACATTACCATCAATCCTATCAATTGTTACCAGGGGGCCGACAATTACTTTTTCTAACAATGAGCTAGCTCCTCCTGAGACAAGGAGAATGCCCTATGTGTGACATTGACAATAAACATAGTGGCCATTGACGCCGCCCTAGTTGACACTGGAGCATCAGTTAATGTGTGTCCCCTCAGCACCGTCCGATTGTGCAACTAATCTGAGCGCCGCTTGCAGCCAACTCCTACCACTATTGCGGCTTATGATAACTCTAGGCGACTCAATCATGGGTCTCTCTACAAGCAAATTGGGGCCGCTTGTGATGACCGTAGGCTTCTATGTGCTCGATATTGATCCTACTTTCAAAGCTATTCTAGGTCATCCATGGATTGAGGCACTAGGGGCAGTCCCCTCTACAACCCATCAATGTTTGAAATTTCCATTCCAAGGATGAATCGTTAAAGTTAAGAGTGCGGCCACCACACATACGGTTGAAGCCATTGAGCAGATCATGCTGACAGTCTGGCCCTCTAACAAGCCCATCATCCCTGTGCTTGTTGTGAAATACCCATGGGCATATACTTTCTCTTCCAGTCGCTGAATAGTGTCTCCATCTGTAGCGGCTGCCAAGAGGGCGACATCGTCAGATACAAAAAGGTTGGAATATTATGTTCAAAATCGGCTATCAACCAGGGAAAGGGCTTGGAGCTCAGCTCCAAGGAAGGACCCAGATCATCTCCAGCTCCAAATAGATCACAAGACACGTCTTGGTTACAAAGAAGAAGTCTGGCCATGAACCGCTTTCTCATCTACGCTGAAGCTAGACCGGCAACCACTCACATGGTCATTATAATATCATTTTGTCGGAGGACCCATCCAGCCTAGATATCACGCTATTGTGATAGGGGCAGACCTCACCGACTATGACGTCCATGGACGTCATTTTGCTCGCCATATGACGTCAATGCTCACATACCAAGCCCTGGAAGCACTGAGGCCCGACAAGAGGAGAAAAAAGATGATCCTGAAGTAGAGTGGTGCAGATGGTTTGATCTTGAAGACCTAAGGATCACATTTAATCGGCTATTTTGGGATGATGATCTCACTTGGCCCCCAACAGTGGCAGAATTAGTGGAGCCCCCGTCAGTAATCACCTCCAAACGACAGTTGCTTGGGGATGGTGAAGACATTGGAGAACCTGATCTGCTATATGAAGACAACAACATTGTAGATGAGCTCTGGCCAAGGTAGTCCTGGCCTCTCAAACATTCCATATTTTCAATTTTTGTTTCTAAATTCTCCTTCATTCCTCGTTCACCTCCCCTTATCCTCCAACTCTTATCCGATGCTCTCAAAGCGTTAACCATTCCCTCTCCCCACTTTGTTCTCTCTTTCAATGGCGCGTCTTTCTCCTTCTCCCGATGCCTTCAAATGTAGGGTAGTTTGTCTTTATTTTTAGGTTAGTATGTCTTATTTACTTAACTTAAAAAAAAAACTCTCCCCTCTTTCTTCACTTCCTCAACAATCAGACGGCGATCCACGTCTTCCCCTTCTCCTTCATCGGACTACAATCACCGTCTACCCTCCTTCACTCCCTCTAATAGCGATTCTCGTGCTCCTTCTCTCTGACAGCGATCCCCGTCTCCACTCTTCCTCTCACCATTTCGATGGCGATCCCCGTCTCCACTCTTCCCCTCACTCTTCTCGACGGCGATCCCTGTCTCCACTCTTCCTCTCACTATTCCCAACGGCGATCCCCATCTCCTTCCTCCTTCTCTACAACGGCGATCCCCGACTCCATTCTCCCCACTTTCAAGCTTCCTAACGGCGATTACCGTCCCTTTCTCTCACCCCACTTTCTTCGGCGGCGATCCCTACCTTTTCCCTTATCTTTCACTTTCTGCTAGAGCAGTGATCCTCTCTCTCTCCCGCACACACTGATCATCATGGACCCACTGGGTGAGGGGACTTCTTTTCCTTTGTACCACAACTCTGCTTCAGACACCCTGAGCTCAGGTGGCCTGCTTCCACCTCCAGACCCATCAGAGGTCCCCTGCGACTGCACCGCACCCCTTCCTTCCCTTCCAATAACCCTCTAGACTCTCCCCCAGAGTTCCCCTTAGGTTTTAATCATAGCCTAGGTTCAAGGTTAGAATCCAGTAAGTCCCCGTCCTCGTCTAGGAAGAGCAAGGGTAGTATCATTCCCCTTAGGTATCTGGTAGATCTGGCTCAAAGGTGTGGCACTCTTATAACTATGGAAGAGTTTGTCCAGAAAGCTGTCGTTCTGAACATGGAAGCTCAGCATGAAGAGAAGTGGCTAGATGAAAAATTCGAAATTTATGAAATCATAAACCCAGTGGATGAAGAGGACAGTGAGGTAGAGGACGCTGTCGAAATGCATACTAGTGGCATGAGAAGATTTGATGAGCCTACATCGGTAGTCGATGAGCCTACCAAAGAGGTAAATGTTGGAACAGCTGAAGAACCCAGGCTTCTAACCATAGCTTCTGGTCTCCCTCCTAAGGAAGAAGAAGAGCTTATAGGGATGTTGAGGGAGTACAAAGATTCGTTCGCCTGGTCGTATGAGGACATGCCTGGCATTGACCCTGCATTGGTGGAACGTAGGTTAATCTTAAAGGCAGGGGCAAAAACCGTTAAGCAAAAGTTGAGACGATCCCTCATATTGCATTGAAGATGAAAGAGGAGATTGACAAACTGCACAAAGCTAAGTTCATCTGTGTAGTACTCTATCCCTTGTGGGTGGTCAACATAGTCTCGGTTATGAAGAAGGATGGAAGAGTGCGGATTTGCATAGACTTCCGAGACTTAAATCGAGCATGTCCTAAAGATGACTTTCCGTTACCTCATTTGGATTTCTTAATTGATAACACCGCTGGGTTCGAAACTCTTTCATTTATGGATGGTTATTCATGATATAATCAGATCCATCTAGCCTCGAAGGACCAAGAGAAAACGTCCTTCACCATGCCCTGGGAAACTTATTGTTACGTGGTTATGCCATTCGGATTGAAGAATACCGGTGCCACTTATCAAAGGGCAATGTTGGCAATCTTCTACGATATGATTCACATTCATGTTGAGGTTTACGTGGATGATATTGTGGTGAAGTCTCGGACTAGAAGGGAACACTCCTCCGTACTTGTCAAAGTATTCCAACACGCAAGAGAGTATCAATTGAAGATGAATATAAAGAAGTGCGTATTTGGGGTTTCCTCAGGCAAGGTTTTAGGGCTTATAGTCAGCAAAAGAGGGATTCTGTAACGCCCCGACGTGGAATATCAGAGCGATATTACAGTTAATTAAATAATATCGAGCGAAAAATAAACATCAAATCATTGCACCATTGAAATAATGTCAAATGAAATCCAACTTCATTAATAATTCCTCAAACATTATTACATTCACTAATAAGAGCCAAAATTAGGGCCCAAAGTACTTTATTCAAATCCAAACTAATACATAATGGGTAACTAAAGACTAACTATCTATTAAAAAGTTTGGGTTGTCAAAATGCTGGTCACTCTTGAACCTCTTCATCCCCTTTCTCGTGAGTGTGGTAATCCCCATCAGACTCACCTGAAACACATGAAATTAATAGCACAAGATGAGCGATAAATGCCCAGTAGGACTTAATATCTCATATAAACAGACATGCTTTAAGTGATTAATACCTTATAAGGCAGGATAACTAAAAAGAACAGTCATGTATAGTCAAGAGAATGATGTAGCATGATAATGTGAAACAATAGCACTTCTAAGAGTATAGCACAACAAGCATGATAACGAATTGACCATATAACGAGATAGCACATAAAGATGCACAACATTGCACTAGTAACGATATCACTTGTATTGATAGCACTAGAATTGATTGCACTTAGATTGATTGTCATAGATTAAATCTTGATAGTATAAATAGCACTGGATGTATGCCACCATCCTGATCATTAAAACTCTCATGGGCAAATAGCACTTTTCGAGCGCACCTCCCAAGACCAGATCGAACCCTATTGCCTAGCATTAGTTATGTTTCTTATCTTAGACAATCAAATGGATGGCCAAATATAATACCAAGAATAGATGAGAGTAATTGACGAACAGACGAGAGTGTATAGAGAATGTGAACATATGAGAATAGGGACGTCCTCGTAAAACAATGATAAACAAATGAGAGTAACAGTTGCACAACACACAGTCATGTGTCGGCAGTGTTGCCCAGTTGACGAGCCCAGAGGGGGGGTGAATGGGTCTTTAAAAAATATTTGATTAGTACCTGTACTTAAAATATTCAGACAAAGATGTTCTTCGATGAAGGTTAGTATAAAAGACAGACACACAATAAGCAATCACACAACACAAGGAATTATCCTAGTTCAGACCTCCTCTCCTTAGGAGTCCTACGTCCAGTCCCTGAGCAACAACTCAGGATTCCACTAACTATGGTACAGTCCCCCTACGGACAATACAACACCCAGCTCAACTGGTCTTCCTTCACATGAAGGGAACTACAACACCCTGGATCCCCACCAGGTCTTCCTTCACAACAGAAGGGAACACAACACTCAGGCTCCCCACCAGGTCTTCCTTCACAACAGAAGGGAACTACACGAAAAGAATAAGCAGGAATTCAAGCCCCTAGATCAAGCTTTAGCAAGTTAAGATCTGAAGCTACTAGTACTGAGAGCAAATAAACTAAACAAGGCACTCTCTCAGAACTACACTGGCTCTCTTAGGATTTCTATTACAGCACAGAGAGCAAAGAGCTAAAGACACACTAGAATTGAATTCTTGGCTCTCGGATTCTTTCAGAAGATCTGCAAAGCTTGTGTTCTTCAATGATACATCTTCTGGAGCTGCTATCTTGAATTTTTATATCTCCAATTTGAAATGTGGTCGTTGAAGTAACTGTTGTCTCTCAGTTTGGTAGACGTTAGACTGCTTGACACTCGGAAGCTTCTAGTCAACAATCTTTTATCCATTTGAGCACGCAAAGAGATAGAGTCTTCTGGCGTCTATATGGTGCAACGTTGTATGACAAAATGTCTTTAGGGCCCTGCATACATTAAATGCTAGAACAGTAGACAGCTAGACTGTCTCTTGATGTCAGAAGACGTTGATGTGAATATTCACCAAAATAGTAATGCCAAATAGCTTGTTCTAAAAGATGTTAACAGAATATGCACGATAATGAAAAGATATCATCTGCATGCATGCAAGAGAAATATAATCTAGAAATGATTAAAGCTTCAGAGAGGTGATACTTACCAATATTGGCTTGTTTGACCTTGGAGTATTTCCTGTACTTAAGACTTATGGAATATATGCTAGAGAACTTTGATAGGGTTTTGTTAATCACAAAAATAAATATGTAATTAAAATTACATGGGGACAGACTGATCATCAATCTCCCCCTTTTTGGTGATGACAAAACTTATCAATAAGCATGAATAAAAAATTTGAATATTTGCGGAATGTATTTCAGACATACTAAACATTTTTCTCCCCCTTTTTGTCATTAAGCAAAAAGATAATCTGAGACAAAGAATGAAGAGAAAAGATTGAAGGACATGCAAGTAAAGATATTTCATTAATTCTGAGGAGGTACAGGTAAATAATAAGCAGGAGACAAAAGAGACGCAAAATGAGAAATGGTTTCCCATGCCTGCTCTTCCTGCTTTTCAAAATACAGCTTGAACACCCCAGGAGATAAAGAATAGGCTGGTCCCATGGAGGGAGCCATCCTTCGGAGATGAAGAGTGAGTTGCTGGGAAAGAAAATCAGCGTATGAGTCCTTATCCATGGTTATTTTGAGGAAGAGAACTGACCCGAAACTGGCACAAGCAAGAAACTGATCCATTGTCACAGGGTAGTAATTTTGTTTCTGCCTGAGAGCTTGGCACATGGCTACAAACACCTTGTACCTTTCCTCCCAAGCCTTAAGGGGATCATTTACAAGGTGAATGGAGTTCATGTCCAAGAAGGTAGCAGGAGAAACTGTAGGTTTCCCTTCCCTGACTTGAGCTTCATTCAGATCAAATAACTGCTGAGCAGATAAGGGATAGAATCTGGTCCACTCTGAGGGAGTCAGTCTCTCACATTCTGACAGAATAGGTGCAAGAATCTCAGCACTGACATGGCCCTGGTGATATTCTCTAAAGAAAAATCTATGAAATGCAACCAGAAAGCCTTTCTGTACCTTGATTCTTCCCATCACTCTGGCAAAGCGTTCAAAGATGATAGACCCAACAGAGGATTCCATGATAAGGAAGTGGATCTGGGGAAGAGAAATCTCATCAGGCACCTGAAGGGTAGCAAAGTCTATCTGAACAGCTTCAGTGTGGGCAATGCCTGGACTGAGAGCTTTGATAGCCTGCTTGAACTGGCTCAGTTGAACTTCAGGAAGTCGATGGACATATCTGTAGTTATTGAACAATAGGAAGTGTCTGACCATCTTGATCTCTTTCTGAATGAAAGGCCCCCAAGAATCTTTATGGTGGATTTAAAACCATTCTGAGAGGGTGAGGGAATGGTCCCTTGGAGGGAATCTGGCAGACTTGGCGAGAAGATATCTCTTGAAAAGTTCTTTGTGGCCCTTGCCCCATTGCTCTTCAGTTTTGGAATGAGCAACATAGAAGATTTTGAATTTTTCAGTTTTGGTAAGAGGAGTATAGGGGAGAACAATGTTTAAGTGGTCTGTAAGGTTAGGAATGGAAGGTTGATGATGGTGGCAAAGACAACCTTCTGAAGATACTCCCTATACAGTGGTTTATTTTTGTTGTCCACTGTGAGAGAGAACCACAGAGAGGGAAATTGGGGTTCAGAGGAAAGAGATGAAGTTGAAGAGATTTTCCTCTTTTTAGGAGCAGAACTGGAAGATTCTGCCCTATGAATGTGATCCCCAACTTTCAAGACCGACCTGAGAATTGCTTCTTCAAACTCATCTTTCACTTTTGCAAGAAAGGGAGAGTCAAGTTGAGCTCGCTCAGGAATTATGGTAATGAAGGAGGGTGGAGGAGAAGGATGAAGGAATGAATCAGAAGAAGAAGGGATGTCATCAACTGGTCCAGAGGAGGGACCAGAGGAGGATGAGGCCCCAGCAGAGGATGCTGGAGGAGCCTCAAAGACAGGAGGAGGTGGAAGAATATGAGTAGAGGAGGCAGGAGAAGAGGCGGATTCAGAGGGAAAGGGTGTTGGTGAAGAGATAGGTCTGGGAAGAGGTTTCTTGAAGGGCTGTGGGGTAGGTGGAGCTGTAGAGGATGAAGGTGGGGATGGAGGAACAGGTGTTTGAGAAGAAGATGGAGATGGGGGCACAGGAGCCAAGATCTCTTCTTCATCCATATTCTGCACAGGTTCAGACTCCATTGACCCTGATCGCCCTGACACCTTCTCAGCTGCCCCTGGTGACTCTACTCTACTACCTGCTCAGCTGGCATGGATGGCCCTTGCATGCTGACCTCTGCTGTTGCTGCTACTGGTGCTGGCCCTGGTGGCCCTGACTCTGGAACAGATGGCCCTGATGGCCTAGGGGTATCAATATCAATATTTTGAGCTCTAACTACCTTCAAAAACTCAGACAACATTGTCTTCATGCTCCCCATCTCTCTGTTGAACCACTTCATGGCATTTCTGATTTGAGAAATCTCCTTAGTGATGGATGCTTGGCTCATGAGAATGGAGTTCACATCAGATTGAACAGAGCACAAGATCTCACCTTGATCATCTAATCTTTCAATGACAGGCTTAAAATTTATGACAATCTTCTGTCTCACTTGCCTCTCAAAAGGAGTGTCTGCTAGGAGAGGGACTCCGGATGCCACTTCTTTTCCTTTCTTCCTTGCCTCTGTTGCTGGAGGTTGCTGACCATCATCATCAGATTCTGAGGAGCTAGCAGTCTCCCCATCTCTAGCATCATTATATGAGGGATTGTCATGTCTCTCCCCCTGAGGTCCATCATCCTTTGTATGAGGAAAAACTTCTTCAGCAGGCACACCGCTCATGGGCACATTAGTGTGTGCTGCTTCTGCTGCTAGAGCTGATTCTGCTGTCATAGAAATGTCAGTGTGGCCTGATGCCACAGCTGTCTCCGCTTGATCTTCCTTTGACTGCTCCCCCTCAACAGGAGCATCTCCTTCAATACTCTCTTGCTCCCCCTGAATAGGAGCATCTCCCATTACAGTATCTTCTTGAGCAACTGTTTGCTCCTCCTGAATTGGTCCTGCTGCCACCGATTCTTCAATGTGGCCTGATGCCACAGCCTCTTCCACTGATCTTCCACTAGATTCTGGAGTGACTGGGGTGGAATGAATGGAATCCAATACCTCTCGAAGTATAGAAGCTACAATGGAGGAAGGTAAAGGATTTGCTGCTGTAGATGCAATAGGGACAATCACCTCAGGAGAAATGTCTTCAATCCTTCGGTCAGTAACTTCCATTGCTATTCTTGCTGGTGCTTCCAGAATATCCTCTACAATATGTGAGTCTAGTGCTACTGTTGGCTCTTCTGCTGCTGCTGCCATGACAGGGGGTGCTGCAGGTGGCATTTCCTCTAGTTCTGGAACTGCTGAGGCCACAGCTGCTGGTTCTGCTATTGCTGCTGCTACTTCTTGCTGGACGTCTTGGGCTTCCCCGATGATGGGTTCACCCTCAACCACAGAGATCTTGGACCATACTCCATTGAAGACTGAGAAACCACTTTTTCGAAGATTTCTGGACCTAATGCTCTGGCCCATCTTTTCGACTACTGCCCCAGACAGGTCAACACCAAAGTGTTTGAAAATCTTGGTGAGCAAATGGGCGTAGGGCAGAGAAACATTCAGTTTGCTCTTCGTGTCCCAAATTTGATCACGAGCAAACTTCATCCTCTCTATCATCACTTCGGCCATGTTAATCTCCTTGTTCTGGATGGCCCAGAACATCATGTCCGAATCAGCCTTGGTACAGGTAGAGAAAGTAGCACTTCTGGGAATGAGTATCTGACAGACTATAAAATGCAGGAGACGGTTGAATGCATTCAGTTGATTTATATCTATTTCGTATCTCTCAGCCGAAATTCAGGACCAATGATTCCGAGACTCTTGACCTGGGTATCTACAGTGTGAATACCACTGTGACCGGTCGTGCTTACATCAAACAGAGTCTTCAGGAGATCATGATCAATCTTGATCGGGGTTCCCTTGACTGAAGATGTCAGGGACCCATCTACCTCTGATTTCAAACAAACATAGAACGCCTTCACGAGGTCTGGATAGCTTACCTCTGAGAAGGTTGAAATGACTGACCACTGCATTCTGCTCACGACGGCCACTATGCTGTGCATGCCGTTCTTCTCAAGATCAGCTATGTCCACTGCTTTATTGCCACAAAGCTTTGTTTTCACAAACGTGAACCTCTCCTGCTGCTCAGGTGAGAGGTACTCAGCGCCGTAGCCCCCAAGACTGCCGGAAATGATGGACGCGGCCATGGATTTAGGTGAAAAAGGTTTTTGGAGGGTTGGGATGGAAGAAGGAGTGAAAGCCCTCAAGAAATTCTTCACGGGAACGAGAGCGAAGCTTTTAAGAGCAGAGAGTCGATGTCGGAGTCAGTCGTTAGGGCATCGGCTCAGGCAACCAGACAAAAGAGGGAAAAAGGTAGAAGATAGGAGATGAATCATTCCCACATCGATTTTGGAGTTAAATAAAAGCTTTACCGAAAAGTGAGACGCCAAAAAGGTGGCAGAAAATGACAAATAAGTTTGACCAACTCAACAGACTTTATAAAGAGAGCGGCCAGGAAAGATAATTTAAATTTCTTTTGCTTAAAGCGATGGAGAGAAAATTTACTTAATTCTGAAAATTTATATGCCAGTTTTACACAGAAATCTTTTCACAAATTACACATGCCCAATTCCCTTCTAAGAGATGTGAATCTCTCTTCGGGTAAGGCTTTTGTGAAAATATCTGCTAACTGACCATTTGTGTCAATAAAGGATATTTCTATGTTACCATTTGCTACATGATCACAAATAAAATGATATCTAACCTCAATATGTTTGGTCCTTGAATGCTGGACTGAATTTTTGGTAAGATTGATAGCATTGGTGTTGTCACACAATAGTGGAATTGATTTGATATTTAGTCCAAAATCCTCAAGTTGTTGCTTTATCCATAGGAGTTGTGTACAACAACTTCCAGCAGCCACGTACTCAGCTTCAGCTATAAACAATGCCACTGAATTTTGTTTCTTGGAGGACCAGGATATCAAACACCCTACAAGGAATTGACAACAACCACTGGTGCTTTTTCTATCTACTTTGCATCCAACATAGTCAGCATCAGAGTATCCTACTAAATTAATTTCACAGGATTTTGGATACCACAGACCTAAATCATGAGTTCTAGCTAAATATCTAAATATTCTTTTTACGGAGATTAAGTGAGATTCTCTAGGATCTGCTTGATATCTAGCACACATGCATACACTGAATAGAATATCAGGTCTCCTAGTCGTTAAGTAAAGCAATGAACCAATCATACCTCTGTAGATCTTTTGATTTACTTTCTTACCATCCTTGTCACTATCCATCCTTGTAGATGTACTCATGGGTGTTGAGAGTGGCTTTGTGTTCTCAAAACCAAATTTCTTCAAAATCTCCTTGGTGTATTTTGCTTGACAAATGTGGGTGTCATCTTTTCCTTGCTTGATTTGTAGTCCAAGGAAATAGTTTAGCTCCCCCATCATGCTCATCTCAAACTCTCCCTGCATCAACTTTTCAAAGTACTTGCAAAGGGATTCATCAGTAGATCCAAAAATAATGTCATCTACATAAATATGTACAAGTAATATGCTTTTAACTTTCGATTTTACAAATAGAGTGCTATCTACCTGTCCTCTAGTGAAACCCTAGTTTAATAAAAAAGAGCTAAGCCTTTCATACCAGGCTCTTGGTGCTTACTTTAAACCATATAATGCCTTATGAAGTTTAAAAACATGATTTGGAAATTCTGTATCATCAAAACCTGGAGGCTGTTCAACATATACTTCCTCTTTAATAAAACCATTTAAAAATGCGGATTTAACATCAATTTGAAATAATTTTAAATCTAGAGCAGATGCATATGCAAGTAAAATCCTAATAGCCTCAAGTCTAGCTACAAGAGCATAAGTTTCATCGAAATCAATGCCTTCCTCTTGGAAGTAGCCTTGAGCTACCAGCCTGGCCTTGTTTCTTAAGATCACACCAGCCTCATCCAATTTGTTTCTGAACACCCACTTGGTGCCAATAACTAGATGGTCTGATGGTCTGGGAATAAGTGACCATACTTGGTTTCTCTTGAACTGGTTAAGTTCATCTTGCATGGCTATAATCCAGGATTCATCAGTGAGAGCTTCATTGACTGTCTTAGGCTCTATTTGAGAGACAAATGCTAGATAATCACAAGGTATTATATTACCTCTTGTTCTTACCCCTACAGATGGATCACCAATAATGTTCTCAGGTGGGTGATCTTTCTTGTATCTCCACTCCTTTGGAAGATTTTCATGTGTAATATCTTGTTGTTGCAAGTCTTCCAGAGGTGGATCATCCCTGTCTTCAATTGAGGTATCATTTAGTTTCTTGGACAGTTCGTCTGCATCATCATTGTCACTATCTTCTTCCTTTCTCAAGGAAGGGTTAGTCTCATCAAAAATAATATGCACAAACGGTTCAATCAATAAGGTACGTTTGTTAAATATTCTATAACCTTTGGGTTTAGAAGCATACCCCATGAAGATGCCTTCATCTGATTTGGCATCCAACTTACCAATGTCTCTTTTGTCGTTGTTGTGGATGAAGCATGGACATCCAAAAGTTTTGAAGTGACTGATCTTCGGTTTCTTTCCTTTGAACAACTCATATGTAGTTTTCTTCAATATTGGTCTGATCATTACTCTATTAATGATGTAGCTTGCTGTGTTTACTGCTTTATCCCAAAAATACCTTAGTAAGTTATATTCTGACAACATTGTCCTAGCCATATCCAATAAGGTTCTATTCTTTCTTTCAGCAACTCCATTCTGCTGTGGTGTCCTTGGTGCTGAGAAGTTATGATCAATTCCTTCATTTTCACAGAACTTTGCAAATTTCTCATTCTGAAATTCACCTCCATGATTTGATCGAATACTAATGATACTGAATTTCTTGTCTTTCTGAACCTTCTTGCTAAAACTGATAAAGCTTTCAAATGTATCATCTTTATGTTCTAGGAATGACACCCATGTAAATCTGGAGTAGTCATCAACAATAACAAAACCAAAATTCTTTCCTCCAAGACTGGTGCTCCTCATTGGCCCAAACAAATCCATATGAAGGAGTTCCAAAGGCTTTGAGGTGGTTACCACAGTCTTCGACTTGAAGGAGCTCTTAGAGTGTTTTCCTTTGGCACAAGGTCTACAAACACCTTCCATCTTAGTGCTGACTTTTGGCAGACCTTCCACAAGATTTTTCTTTAACAACTTTCTCATACCATCTATGCTGCAATGACCCAATCTTCTGTGCCACAATTCAGTTGATTGATCTTTATTTGCTGCTAAACAGACATTTTGATCCTTGAGTTCTTCAAGATAGAGCAAATATAAGTTATTTTCTCTATTTGCCTCGAAAATTACTGCTCCATCCTTTAATATGCTGTACTTTGACTCTTGAAACTGGATCTGATGACCTCTGTCACAAAGCTGGCTGATGCTAATAAGATTATGTTTTAGCCCTTTGACAAACAATACATCTTCAATAACTGTCTTTCCTTTATTGTTCACAGAACCACTGCCTATCACTGTTCCTTTTCCGTTATCTCCGTATGCAACAGTTCCTTCTTCATTTTGAAGATGAGAGAATAGCTTTCGATTACCTGACATGTGCCTTGAGCATCCACTGTCCAGATACCATTTGGATGCTCGAGAGTTACCCTGAAATGAAAACATTATGTTTTAGGTACCCAAGTTCTTTTGGGTCCTGATTGGTTAGTATCACTGGTTTCCCTTTTTATTATCCATTTCTTATGTTTAGTTGGACATATAGTTATGATATGTCCTAATTTGTTATAGTGACTGCAACAAGACAATTTTGTTACTTTTTCTATATATTTGAAATCTGCCTTGTATGCAATGTCTTGTTCAGGTACAAATTTTGGTGTTGGATATATTTTAGGATAAACTATGGTTTCTTCATTATCTGGGGGTGTATATCCTAATCCATTTTTCTTCTTACCTGATCTTCTAGCACCTTTTAATATTAGAGAGTTTTTACCATTAGTGAATTTTTCTAATGTGCTAGATAACTGTATATTTTCTTCTATTAGTGTCTTAATTTCAGTTTTCAGTTCATCTGAACTTGCTTGTTTTTCTATTTTAGTTATTTGTTCATTCTTAACTTTTAGATCTTCACATAACAGTTCATTTCTTCTTTTAAGTTCAGTTATTTGGCTTTCTAATTGTTCATTTTCTGATTTTAGATCTGAGTTTGTGTTTTCTAGACAAGCATTATTTTTCTTACTTATTTTTAATAGTTTGGTTATTTCTCTATATTTACTGTATAATTCGTTGAAGGCTTCTTCTAGATTATCGGAATCTGAACCATTACAAGAATCAAAGGATGAGTCAGAGGTTACATTTTCTTCAGTATTCGCTATGAAGGACAAGTTGGCTTCTTCCTCATCACTGGTTGAGCTTGACTCACTATCTGAGTCGCTGTTGTTGCTCCATGCTGCTGCCATAGCCTTTTTCTTATACTTCATGAATTTCTTGGAGCTCTCTCTTTTCTGAATTCAGGCTTCTTGAGCTTTGGACATTCAGCTTTGATATGTCCTGGCTTTTTGCACTTGTAGCATATAGGTTCACTCTTCTTTTGATCTTTTCCATTTGGTTTCTTGAAGTCTTTATTTCTCTTGAAGTGTCTTCTACCAGATTGAAACTTCTTCTTCTTTGCTAGAATGCATTCCAATCTTTTTGATAGCAGAGCTTCTTCATCTTCACAGTCACTTGAGCTCTCACCTTCAGCTAATGACTCATCTGACCTGTCTTCTTCTGCTTTAAGAGCATTTGAATGCTTCTTTCTACTTGAGGACTCTCCTAATCTTCCATATTTATTTCATTGGCCATAAGGGACCCGATGAGCTTTTCCAAAGACATCCTTTTCAAATCATTGGCTTCCTCAATAGCTGTGACCTTTGGGGTCCATGAGGATGGTAAGGATCTAAGGATTTTCCTCACCATATCTCCAATCTCATAGGTTTTCCCAAGTCCAGCCAATCCATTTGTAATATCAGTGAATCGACTGAACATTTGAGTTATGGACTCACCTGATTGCATCTGAAATCCTTCATATTGTGTAACAAGAATATCAATTCTTGTCTCCTTGACCTTGTCTGTGCCTTCATAGGTAATTCTGAGCTTTTCCCACATCTCCATTGCGGATTTGCAGGCTGAGACTCTGTTGAATTCCTTTTTGCTTAGTGCACAGCACAGAATACTCTTAGCCTTACAGTTCAAGGAGATCTTTTTCCTGTCATCATCTGTCCACTGAGCTTTCTCATTTGTGATGGTCTTCGTCTAGCTTCTGAATATGGATTCCCGCTCTCCATCATCTATTCTGACTCGGTCACCCTTGTCACATCCATCAGCACAAACAAACCGCCATCTTGGGAGTGCCTTCGCTGGTGGCGTGTTGCTTGTTCTATCATTCAAGCCTCTAATGTTAAGGTCCTTCACTCTTATCGTGAAGCGAATCAGGTCGCTGATGCTCTTGCTAATGTGGGTTGTAATATTGCAAGAAATCAGGTTTTCTTTTTAGCTTCTTCCATGCCTCATGTTTGTAAAGGTCCAATCACTTAGGACCGATCTGGATTGCCCAATCTCAAATCTGATTAGCTGGGGTATGCCCCTTTGCCTTTGTACTCATCTTTGTTTTTATATATTTAGGCCCAGGTTGCCCTCACTGGTGGAGTGAGAACATCCTCCCCCTCTGGGGGAGGGTGCACTCTCTTAGTTTGAGGCCCTGAGGACCTCTTTAATTAAAAAAAAAAAAAGCTTTCTCATTTGTGACCAGGAGATCGCCTTCCTCTACTATTGACCATATCTAATAGTCGTGACCTTGGAGAAAGTACTCCATTCTGGTCTTCCAATAAGCATAATCTTCACCATCAAAGAGAGGGGGTCGGTTGACAGACTGACCTTCAATGTTACCTTGGGCTGCCATGGATCTTTACTCTTCAGATCGTTGGATCTTTCTTCTTTGTCGAAGAGACTTGCTCTGATACCACTTGTTGCCCAGTTGACGAGCCCAGAGGGGGGTGAATGGGTCTTTAAAAAATATTTGATTAGTACCTGTACATAAAGCATTCATACAAAGATGTTCTTCGATGAAGGTTAGAAAAGGTTAGTATAAAAGACAGACACACAATAAGCAATCACACAACACAATAAATTATCCTGGTTCAGACCTCCTCTCCTTAGGAGTCCTACGTCCAGTCCCTGAGCAACAACTCAGGATTCCACTAACTAGGGTACAGTCCCCCTATGGACAATACAACACCCAGCTCAGTTGGTCTTCCTTCACATGAAGGGAACTACAACACCCTGGATCCCCACTAGGTCTTCCTTCACAACAGAAGGGAACACAACACCCAGGCTCCCCACCAGGTCTTCCTTCACAACAGAAGGGAACTACACAAAAAGAATAAGCAGGAATTCAAGCCCCTAGATCAAGCTTTAGCAAGTCAAGATCTGAAGCTACTAGTACTGAGAGCAAATAAACTAAACAAAGCACTCTCTCAGAACTACACTGGCTCTCTTAGGATTTCTATTACAGCACAGAGAGCAAAGAGCTAAAGACACACTAGAATTGAATTCTTGGCTTTCAGATTCTTTCAGAAGATCTGCAAAGCTTGTGTTCTTCAATGATACATCTTCTAGAGCTACTATCTTGAATTTTTATATCTCCAATTTGAAATGTGGTCATTGAAGTAACCGTTGTCTCTCAGTTTGGTAGACGTTAGACTGCTTGACACTTGGAAGCTTCTAGTCAACAATCTTTTATCCATTTGAGCACGTAAAGAGATAGGGTCTTCTGGCGTCTATATGGTCCAACGTTGTATGACAAAATGTCTTTAGGGCCCTGCATACATTAAATGCTAGAACAGTATACAGATAGACTGTCTCTTGATGTCAGAAGACGTTGATGTGAATATTCGCCAAATAGCAATGCCAAATAGCTTGTTCTAAAAGATGTTAACAGAATATGCACGATAATGAAAAGATATCATCTGCATGCATGCAGAGATGCGTTCTGTCTTCATTAAATGCACAACAGTCAGATAGATATGTGAAGACTTTGACTATTCAACGCTTTCAGAAATAAGATAAATATCAAGTCGATATAAAACATAAAGTCGATGCCTATATGACTTATGAAATCATTATGATCAAGTGTTTACTAAAGAAATCATTATGAGCACTTGACAAGTCGTTATAGAAAGCAAATCGTTGTATTCATTAAAGAAATCGTTATGAATACTGAAGAGATCGTTATAGAAAACAAATCGTTGTATTCATTAAAGGAATCGTTATGATCAAGTGTTTACTGAAGAAATCGTTATGAGCACTTAACAAGTCGTTATAGAAAGCAAATCGTTGTATTCATTAAAGGAATCGTTATGAATATTAAAGAAATTGTTATAGAGAGCAAATCGTTATGAGCGCTAAAGAAATCGTTGTGAGCGCTAAAGAAATCGTTGCGCAAAGCAAATAATTATGAGCGCTAAAGAAGTCGTTGTGAGCACTAAAGAAATCGTTACACAAAGCAAATCGTTATGAGCGCTAAAAAAATCGTTACGATGAGCAAGTCGTTACGAGTTCTAAAGAAATCGTTGCGATAACTTAAGGAATCGTTACGAGAGCGACTTGTTTGTAACCAAACGATGTTACTGTCTTATAAAGAAATTGTTAAGACACTTATGAAATCGTTATAGCTTTATTGAAATCAATATACATAAAGGAAGTCGTTGTGACTTTCAACAGAAGTCGATGTGGTCTTAGAGAAATATAATCTAGAAATGATTAAAGCTTCAGAGAGGTGACACTTACCAATATTGACTTGTTTGACCTTGGAGTATTTCCTGTACTTAAGACTTATGGAATATATGTTAGAGAACTTTGATAGGGTTTTGTTAATCACCAAAATAGATATGTAATTAAAATTACATGGGGATAGACTGATCATCAGGCAGTCTGGTAGAAGTCACAATCGCCCACGAGTCATGCTATGAACACAGGCCAGAGGTCCGGCATGATCCCAAGGTAAGAAAGAAACACTAAGGCCGTTGGATCAAGCTGATCCCTAAGGGTGTAAAAGGTTTTGATGGTACAACCTGCTCATCGGCAAATGGACGTCTGCCAAAGCCAAGGAGACTTACGGAGGCTTTGACAAGGAGTCCCTAGTCCGGTCAAGAGTATTCCCAACGGAGAGGTGGTCCAAGCCAAGAAAGAAGTGTGTAAAGAACCAAGTTGTCCGTCATGCCTTGAGTGCTCGAAGGCAGAGGGACACGATAACGATATACAAAGTGCGTGAATAAAATGTAGACAAGTCCATTAAATAATAAGGGATTAAGTGAATAATTACACTTAATTACCATATATATTATTGAGTAAATTAATAGGGTTTCATGGCAAACATTAACGTTTAATGTGTGCATGTGTAAGGAAATCATGAGAGCAAGAATAATCGTGCACATAGATTTTATTTAATGGATTTTATGTAAATGTAGTCCCATCTTTGTAAACAGGTCGTTTACTGTTCATAATAGTGTAATTTATGGGTTAATAGTAATTAAATAGCATGATTAACAAGGGTTTATATGCAATTTAGGGTTTCTGTCAGACAGGTGAAAGCGACGGGGGTACCTGTCACGATTCAGATCGCGACAGGATGGTCTATCGCGACCACTGAAAACGGGGATAACTAATTGTCACATGCTCAAATCGCGACAGGGTGAGCAGTCGCGATTAGGCAATCGGTCCATGAACGCGGCGTCAGGGTCTGTCGCGTTCAGGACAATCAGTACGACGCAGAAGAACACGTCGAGTCGAGCCATCACGTTCAAGACGCGACGTGCTCGGCTGTCGCGACCCTCTTGAGAATCGCGACGGGTCGGGCCGTCGCGATCTCAAAGAGCCTAGCCGAACCCAAGAGGGAACAAGTTCCTTGGGGATTTCGGGTCAGTCCTCCATGGGCATGATACAATGCTATTCAAAAATCTATATAAAATCGCATGCAAGTCCAAAAATCATGAAACTAGTTTTAAACAAAAATAGACATGTACGTGTATCAACAGACATGAGTAATTAGAAAATAGACATGTAATGGGCATACTTTAATTAGGTTACTTTTCGGTGACCTAAAACATGCACAGTGATAGAATCCAATTTAATTTACATTGGATGCATGATGGAAATAGGGGGAATGGTGTCATTAGATTCCTATCATCATGGAGTATTTATGATAAAATTTGCAAGGCATGTAATCAAGTGTATCCATGGATTGAAAGCAAATAAGTAGGTTCGGGTACATGTTCATGACAGAGATTGGAGCATGAAATACTCCTTCATGGCACAACGAAAATTAGGGCAATCATGGGGCTTTGATAGAGGGGATCAAGGTCTACCTAGGGTCGAGTTTAATTAGATTTAGTTTGAGAGATTGCCTACCTTTTCACGCTATAAGATCCTAGGGCTGAAAGGTTGAAGATGGCGAAAATCTCCTTGTTCCTAGCTCCTCTCCTCTAATGGCTCCTTCCCTTCGTGCTTCAAGCTCCCAAGACTCAATAGGGTCGGCTAGAGATGAATGGAGGGTTATTTGTTTGTTTAAAGAGTCATATTTGCTTAAAACTCTTCTCTCCCTTCAAACTCTGAAATTCCATGTTTATCTCCCTATTCCCTAGCCTTTATCCACCTAATAGGATATGAGAGAAATCTAATTTCGTTGGTAGAGGGTTTGGGTAGGATTAAGACTCCTTTTTAGGATAAATATGGGTTAATTAGTAGTTATCTTAACCCTTTTCTAATTATCACTATTTTTTTGTACGAATTTAGCTTAATTATCTCCCATCCAAAGGTGGGCACTTGCTTTTTGGCCCATTAATTTATGTATGGACCATTTGTTTAACCCATATCCTAATTTAGCTTAATGGGTTTTAGTTTAATTCCATTTATTCTAATTTATTCACCCTTTATTCTAATTTAAATCTATTTATCACATTTATTCAATAAACTTCTAATTTTATTTAAATTTAACATTATTTATAAAAAATTAAAAATCAGAGTTGCTACAAATTCAGATAGACCCGAACAAGGCCAAGGCAATAGGTGAGATGCCTACTCCTAAGAATATATATGAACTTCTTGCTTTACTCGGATGGCTACAGTTCATAAGGAGATTTATATCACAACACTGTCGCGGTGCCCTTCCCGATCGCGATTGTATTGCAACAGCTAGGGGGGACGCGACAGTACCTGTGTTGCCTTAGGTGTTTCTGCGACCCCAGTTGGGGTGTCGGTGTGTGCCCCAAGGCAGGCTTGCCCTTAGGACCTTCTGGTGGGGAACGCGGCAGGTTACCTCGCTGCGTTCAATGACCGAAGATGACAACTTCGTGGCTGTGTCCTGCCAGCGGTGCCAGGAGGGTCACGTCTGTCTAATAATCAATTGATCGATGGTCTATTGATTATTAGCATAGCGACGCTTTCCGTACCAACTAGTGGTGTTCCGAGGCTTTGGCTCTTTCGTGCGTGCCTTGGTTGGCCGACGGCCCACTCGAGGGTCCGTGCATGCCTCGTGCTTGCTGGGCTTGTCGTGGGTTACAAGCCAGTGGTTTGGCGTGGTTTTTGTTGTGCTTGCCCCGCCTGTTCATCCGGTGCTTAGAACTTGAGGGCGTGTCCCGTTCAGAGGTTGTCTCCATTGCCTGGGACCCCCATCCTCGGGAGCCTATTGAGGGAGTGCTCCAGGCTACGAGCGTGCTCGAGTTGGAAGTCGAGTTGGCGAACTCTGGAGCTGAGGGGAAAATGATGTTTGAACAGCAACACTGAGTCATTTGTAGAGCTCTCTTGTTTTAGGGCAAGACGTCGAGGTCGTTGAGGTGTTTTTCTTCCAGCGTGGCTTAGATAATCCTTTGTCTCACTGCCTCTCTCTGCGTTGGTTCCGGAGCCACGTAGTGGTGCTAGGCGTGGGGCTGCAACTTGGCTAGGCTGCGGTGGTGTGTGCGTTCTTGTGGTGTTTTGTGGCAGCTCTGTCTCGCTCTTCCGGGGAGGTTAGAGGCAGGAGCCAGTTGGCGAGCGAAGATGGTGTGGACGGTGTGTCCTCCTCTTAGCTGCCGTTGGCAGTGGCTTGGTTGCTGTTGTTGTGATGGTGTTTCCTCACGATGTTTCCAAGTGTTATCCGTTGCCCTTGCCTACACGGTGGTTGTAGCCTAGCCGTGTCTAGTTTACGTGGGCATCGTTGGTCTGGCCTTGTTGGCCCGTGCTCCAGGTGGTTTCCGCTTCGGTGCTTTCTCAGTTCCATAGCCCCGTTCTTTGGTGCCAGTTCGTGGTGGCATCGGTGGGTGTGGTTTCCCGACCTCACGGTGTGTCCGAGGTCCAGAATGATTCTGCTTGTGAGCCATTGACCTTGTAGAGGTCTGAGGTGGCCATGCTTGTGGTGAGACGTCTTTCTCACATGGTTGCTTCGCGGTCTCTGTGAGACCCCTGTCTCAATGGGCATGCCAAGGCTTGTTTCTGTATTGTGCCTGACTCTATTGGTTTCTGCGGGAGTCGTGTGTATGTCACGATGTTGGTTGATGGTCGTGGCATTGCATTGTTCTATTCCACTGCTTAGTAGTACCATGTTGTAGGTGTTCCTCGCTTTACAGCTTTCTAGTGTAGTTTCCTGTTCTGGGAGTTCCTGCTGCTCTGACCGGTGAGGGAGGGGTAATCCCTACTGGGCCTTGTTCGCGAGGCTCACCCCCTACTCTCTTCAGCTTGGGGCTCGTCGTTGCAGGAGCTCAGTGTTGGATGGGTTGCGGAGGCGGCTGTGGCATCATGTGCTGTTAGCAGCAGTGAGAGCGAGTGTTGTGAGCTGTTATACCTGAGTGAGTCGAGAGTTGTGCTTTGCAAGTTCTCGAGGTATGCCCCTTAATGACTGCACATTTCTTCTTGTACCTATACTTTTACTTGGGACACATTGTACAACAATATATCTTGTTAAGTTCCAGGGTCAGCGGCAGCATCTTGTGCCATTAACCCAGGTTGGCGGCAACACCTGTGCCGCCAAGTTCATCAGTTTTGACATATATGATGTTTTGATTTCTGTAGTGTATTCTCCGGACTTCTGAGTATAAGTACATGATGTGAGAATTATTTTGGGTCAAGTATAATTATTATGTCATGCCATGTGGATGTGTCGAAATTTTTGTAAACTGTATTAATTATTATAATTTCTGTAATAGGATATTAAGCATGATTTAGCCTTGTAAATTCTTGATTAATTAGATTCATGTTAAATTAGGGTTTCAGAAATTTACTACGACTATATGATGACTGAGTTCAGGTATTATCACTGTTGTGTATAAATGTGTTACTGTGAAACCTGTTTAAAGGAAATTAGTGATAATTATGCCTGAATCATGTTTTAATTGCCAAAAAGTATTTTATAGATATAAAAATATGGAAAATTGAGCATGTGATATGTTTATTGTTTGGAACCTATTATAAAATTTTCATGTTGTTTTAATAACAGTAGGTACTGTTATGGATTTAAATGAGAAAATGACCATGTTAAGCATGTTAAGTTAAATTGTATGTGATTCAATTATTAACAGCATAATTAGGACTATATTAGGAGTTGATTATCATTATGAAACAGTAATAGCATGCTCTGCAAATTGATCCATGTATATGTGTTAAAAGTGAATGTGTGTGTGTCTAAATGCATGTGAATAACATGACAATGTGATAACGTGAAAATGTATAAACTGTGCCGTTAGTGACACTGCTACCATAGAGGGCTGTGGAACCGTACCGTAGTAAAGTCCCTACGGGAAGGTTCAATGTGTGTGATATCTTATGGGCAATTAGGATGAAATCCTGGAGGTGGACAAGTACCACTGGTTAGGGTGGAGAGTGCTTCTCCCGGTTCTGCGCAGTTAACCAAGATCTATCACTGTGTTGCCTAGGTGATAGGTATGTGAATGTGTATATATGTGTCCTTGTAGTGGTGGTTTGGACTATGTGTCACGGCAACTAAGTGTAAAAAGTGTAATTATGTGGATGTGAATATGTGAATTGTGCAATGTGTAAAATGAGCATGTGAATGTGTTAGCTTGTGAATAAGTGTAAACCATGAGAATATGTGTAATTCATGTCAAAACAGCAAGCAAAGTGTGAGTATAATTGTGATAAATACATGAAAGAATGTCTAGATTCCATGCTAGATATACTATTTATTTAATACATAGTTTCATGCTTAAATTATATATAGTTGCCAACTGACTTCAATATGTTTTAAACCTTCAATTCATGTTTAATAAAGTGTGATATCATGCGTAATTGTGAATTATTTATATTAAAACAATAAGTTAAATGTGTAATTAAATGTGAAAAGTGCAAGTGGAATTGATTAGATATCATGTTATATGTTGTGTGTAGAACGCATGTGTAGGATTTTTGTGTTATTCTGTGTAATGTTATAAACATGTATCATGTGTCTTTATTGTTATAGGTTTCCATGTATAGTAATTTAAATTGTATGAACCTTGTAACATGTGTTATTTATTTTCCTTGAAAGATAGCATGTGCATATGATATGTGTGAGGATGTTGCGCATAGATTGCTTGCTGGGTCTATTTAGACTCATCCTTGCTTCGGCGTACAGGTGTGACAGGTGTCTCCACTTCCGAGGAGGAGATAGTTAGGAGCGACTCCGAGCGAGAGGAGTAGCTTGTGTTGTGGAGATTTCGACATTGTACTTTCACTTTTCATAAGTATGTAATCAATAAGTGATGTATGTCCTATGGACAATGTATTTACTTTGGAGTTGTATTATGTGGACATTGGTATTTTCTTCTTACTATATGGACTATGGATAGAATGATGATGATGGAATAAGATTAATTCATTATTTTCTGCTGTGATATTTTGTTATTCGTGTACATCTCAATTTAGTGTAGTGTTGGGTAAATATCCCACTGTGACGGCGTTCATTATACCGATGTGGATTGGTATAATCGTACCGGTATAGGGAGGGTCATTACACTATACTTCTAACTCTTCCGAGTCTTCAGATCTGTGGGTGGCGGTGCAAACTTTGGGGTCCCTGGCAGGGGTCCGGGAGGTCGGGTTGTTACATATACTCTATGTTAAGTTGGTGCCTGAGATTACCTACATTTGATTGCTTCTAACACCAGGGTTCTTACAAGTCGAAGTAGACTCTAAGGGATGAAAAATCCTTTAATCCCTACTGCCAACTCGCTCCCTTGCTCCTAAAAATTCGTCCAACAATGAAGAGAAAGATCTAAGGTTGGCTATGGGGGTCTTACGATGGTTTTATAACGTTGTGATGGTGCAGTTTTCGAGTTTGTAGTTTCCTAAACTCCTGGTAGGAGTCCTACCATGTCTAGAATTTTCATAGGAGTTATTTCCTTATCAATCCATCCCTAAGTTTTAGGAAGCAAATATGTGTTTCCAAGTTAGACTTGGGTTTAGACAAGATTTCTGGCCCATACTTCTCACATTTAGACTTAACTGACCCCTTTTTATTATTGGGTATAGATTTAACACAATTTTCCTCATGTTTACCACCTATTGGCCCAATAACCCTATTGGATCTTGTTGGGCGGCATGCTGCGAGGCAAGTGTGCGCGCCAACGTCTCACCCTGGGGTGACCTGAGAATGAGGGTGCGGTGGAGGCCGGGTTGGCCAGGTCGTGCCTAGGTCCTGGTGTAGACCTGCCTGTGGGTGTTGCTGAGTTGTTCAGCAGGGGGACTGTACCCTATGGTGAGTTAAAAGGAAGGATGGTATCCTTACACAATAACTCGAGTTTTGGCGTAACGACAATGCCTAAGATCCTAAAAACCTGGTATTAGAGCAGGTCACGGGTTCGATTCCCAGGGGTGCCGCTGGGGGGGAGATTGTTGGGCGGCATGCTGCGAGGCAGGTGTGTGCACTTGCGTCTCGCCCTACGGCGACCTGAGAATGAGGGTGCGGCGGAGGCTGGGTTAGCCAAGTGGTGCCTAGGTCTGAGGGTGGACCTGTCTATGGGTGTTGCTGAGTTGTCCAGTAGGGGGACTATACCCTATGGTGGGTTAAAAGGAAGGATGGTATCCTTACACAACAACTCGAGTTTTGGCGTATGCAAAATACAATGAATTTCATGCTAAAACTCAAGAATAATTGACCTTTTATGCAGTGGCTATGTGGTCTATCAAATGGTGAAATGTGCAAGGACAAGTTAGACTTGTCTGGAAACTATCATTATTCGTGAGAAAAATTCTCCGCCAAGTATCAATAGTCTTCTCCTGCATAAAGGTCATCAAGAAAAATTAAAATATCAAAAACTTTATTTTAAGTCTTTGAAAGTTTTTCTCTTTCAATAAATTGCCTGTTGATGTATACTTGATCATGTTCATACTCTTTTCTGTGCAAACTGCTTGGCATGAATATATTTCAATTGCTTGAATGATCATTTCATATCATACATACATTATGGGGGAGTGAGTCAAAAGGATCTCTGAGTGAAATGCTTAAGAAATATTCTCTCATGTCTATCTTGTCAACAACTCCCATTTAGTTTGTCGATAGATGATTTTCCTTCTAAAGATTCTGTTGTGTTACTTCAGTTCTTGTTGACAAGTGTACATCTTGTTGTCGACAGATCTTCATTCCCATAACCCATTGCTTGTTGTGTTTTAGTACTTGTCGACACATCTGTTCTGCTTGTCGAGAGATACATTTTCTTGTCTTCAACACAACTCTTTAAGTCTCCATAATCTAACATCCTTGAATTCTCATCAGCTGAGTTCAATTATGAATGAGATTGTTCATTACTTTTCATAGGAGGAGAATTGGAAACTTATGCTACATTACAATTTTTCATAATCACATAGTAGAAGAGGCATTGAATTAATCACAATGATTTTGATATAATGATCTGTGAATGAGTCTAGGAATGTATCATCTAGAAAACACTGAACAAATCTAATTTCTCTAAAATGACTCTATTGAATAATTCTTTTATGGATGATCTTATATCCAAAATGGTTTGATAAGTAAGAAGATTCTTGAACTTAATATTATGCATTGGCCTTTGACCTCAAACATTCTTTGAGCTTGATGTGTTAATCAAAAAGAGGAGAAAAGCTACCTATTTCTTCAAATAATTTTTTAAAAAGAAGGGGAAAGACAGAGTAATGATGGTTCACATACTGAGTAACCAGAGACATTGGCACCACAAATGTCTGTCTTCATGTCAAAAAGTTAAACTATCAACTTTGTACAATGGTATAATGGTTAACTACACTAAGTAACTGGGGGTATTGGCATCACAAATGTCTACCTTCATGTCAAAAAGGTGTATGTAAAACTGAATTACCACCTATCCCAAAAAACATGAAAAATCCTATGATAAATTGAAATAGAGTGAAGCCTCCATGAATTCAATCAAGCTCATTCTTCATGTTTTCTGTCAAATGTTAAATTGAATATTCATTTCAAGTATCAACTGAACATCACATCATAACGACATAAGTAACTCTTCAACAAAGATTTTGTTTAATGAGTTATTTTATAAAAACATGTTTTGTAAAGTGCATTCTTCTTGCTACATTACCAAGATTCCTGGAATATTATCTCCAAACCATTGTGTAAAGTATTTATATTATTGTTTATGACATTTTGTAATGAGTATATCTCACAATTCTCACTCTCAAATATGTTCTAAACACTAATTCTCACCTTATGCTGGTCAAAATCTTCTTCTGCACATTTTGTCTCAGTGGCTGTCGACAGATGGCCTGCGGTTATCGACAACCAGAATTCTACTCAACTCAGAACTTGAGCTGCTTCACATTCTATCCGGTTTTCTTGTGTTGTTTCAATTTCAAAGGGTTTTAAATAATCCTAAATGTTGACACATGACCCTTCACCCCCTCATCTTCCTCCAATAGTTGCCTCTTTCTATTTTAACCCAAACCCCTCTTTCCCTCAAACGCACCATCTCCATTCTCTCTTCTCTCTTTGTGAATATCCATCTGCTATCTTCTCCCTTCTCCATCTGCTCCACTCCTCAATCTGCAACATCCTTCAGATGTCTACCAGATAGAAGATGATCGCTTCTTGTCAAAGAAGATCTTCACAAGATGTTGGCGACAGTTCTAGGGCTCCTACAGAGCGCCGAAGTAAGCATAGGGTAGATCGCACCCCAGAGCTTAATGTACCACAGAACCTGGATCTCTGTAGGGTTCGTGGTGTCTTCAAGAAAATCATGCAGCCAAGATACGTGGATTTCCCCTCCCTTGAAGACATGTTTGAAGGCTTGGAGGCCCTGTTCAAAAAACAAGGATGGATTCAATTTCTGAAATCGCAGAAGAAGTATTCCCCAACGGCTGTCACCGAGTTCTTCAACGACTTGGGGATGTCAGATCAACAGGATTTCTACACTACAATCAAAGGCATTACCTTTCAACTCACCTCCAATCTTTTCAGCTGCGCCTTGTAAATACCCAACATGGGGGCTGATATTCTTCTCACATATCTCCATCCTTTTGAGTTACATACCCTTATCACTCAGTAACCCTATGACTCAACAAAAGCCATTGCCAAGGTGAATGCCAACACCTTTCCACCCCTCCATCAGATGATTCATCACATCTTCACAACCCTCATTGCTCCAAAAGATGGTAGTAGAGAACTTGTCACTGAAGTTCACAAAAATTTCTTCTACTACTTCCTCCAAAGTCAACAAATCAACTTTCCAAATCTCATGTTTGACCTCATCAAACAATGCTATAACAATCCCAAACTCTCAATGTCTTACGCTTGTCCCATCACATCCATCATATCCTTTGTTGACATTCCCCTTACTACAGGTGAGACTGTCACCCTCAAGACTAGGAGTGCCTATGATATCACCACAACTCATAGGATGGGGTACAAGATGGTTGAAGGCAGAGTCACAAGGACTCTGAAAGGGCAAGAAGCTGAAGAAGATCAAGACTCAGAGGAACAAAAGGACAGTGAGGAGGATCAACAGCAAGAACAGATGGACATCTCTGAAGGCAATGAAGATGTACCACATATTTCAGCCGAGCCAGACATTCAAAGTGCACCTCAAGTCCCATTATATGAAGATCTAAAATAATTCATCTCTGAACAACTGCTTCAAGTTCAAACAACACTCACAGATAGAACTGTTTATTTATCAGTTCAACCTGGTGAACCGAACCGAAAAAGTCGGTTCGGTTCGGTTCGGTTCACAAATGAAAAATATCGGGTCAATGGACCAAACCGAACCGTTTGACTACTATTTGGTCCGGTTCGGTTTTCTTCTTATAGAAACCGAATCGAACCGTTGACCTGGTTTAACACCACATTACTCCTCCTCGTCGCGTCCTTCCCTAGTTCCCTTGCCCTAATCCCGACTTGTGATTTGTGAACCCTCCCTCTGTCGTCCCTCAAAGGCTTAAACCCGCACTGCGGCGGCCTCCCTTCAGGTCCAGGGTTTTGAGGAGAGCAGGCGACTCGGCGACTGCGACTGTGAAGGATCGGTGCCATGATCAAGTGCCAGGGATCCTCCTTCCAGCATTCCAGCCATCAAGGGAGGCAGGGATCCTCCTTCGTCGAAGAGAGGGTGGCGAGTGACGAGCCTAGCAGCGTGTGGCTGCGCAGGCGGCAGTGATTTCCAGGCTCCAAGGGTCAAGCTCGCCGGCTGGTGGCCTGTGGGGGAGGCGACTCGCGTCTTCGGCTCTTCCTTTCACGGAGAGAGGCGGCACGCCGGCAGTCTCGCCTCTTCCTTCCGCCTGCGGGAGCCAGGGATAAGGTAGGTTTATTAAAAAAAAAAATTGTTGCTAAGGAACTACTGTAGTGACTGTGAGTGGTGGACTGGTGAGTGGTGAGGGAGACGACCCGGTGGCGGTGGACCGGTGGTGGCCTGGCGGTGGTGGGAGTCAATCACCCCAGCTATTCCTTTAGGGTTTATCCATTTCCATTGAAGTTTTAATAAAATTCATTCTCTCTATAATAATAATAAAATTAATTTTTAAAAATACTTTTTAGAGATTGTGATGTCGAAAAATGGTGTAGGATTGTGGAGCATAGGATCTCAATCTGCCAAAAGGTGTATAGGTTGCAATGCGTGAGTTGATGTGTAATTAATATTTCTTTTATATGGAAGAAAGCTAGCTAATCTGTTATCAGGGAAGTGAGGTAGAAGCTGGTGTTTTCTCCGCCAGATTAGATGTTTGGTGAGTTTGTGTGTGTGTGTGTGTCAGTGAGTATTAGGCATGAAGAACACTATTGTAACAATTTACACGCTGTTGTAACCAATATATGTGCTTCATGTCGTGGCATCATCTTCTGCACCCCCAAAAACCATCTGTTCCCGAACAGAGTATGAGTTCGGCTTTTTCCTACTCAATTTAACTGCTTGCTTTATTTCTTAGGACTTTCAGAAGAGTCTACATAGTGTATAATTTAGCCAAGATCATCCACTTCGTAGTGTGGTGAAAAGAATTTGTGCATTTCAGGGATGAAATTTTCTTGGACAGGTGCATCTGTTGAGTAGAACCGCATAAAGAAAGGTGGCCAACTCCAGAAATTTACTTATTTTATTTTGTTTTATTCTACTTATTTTATTTTACTGTTTTCTTTATAATTTTTTTATGCAAGTATAAAATCCTAGGAATTATGTACTATATGTCTGTATGGGTTTACTTGAGAGTTGAGACTGATAATTGTCTTACTATTTTACACCTTATTCAGTGAACTTTGTGGTGTGTCCGTGTGTGGTATTATCTATCAACCTGGCTTCTGGAAGTGGATCTTGCAATGTAAGTTTTAATTCTCTTAGGTTTCTTACTTATTTATTATTCACAATGTGTAACTTAAATAAAATAATGAGTTATGTGTATGTGTTTATTTAGATGTCACTTAATGATATTGGTGATACTCCAACAACTAAGGGTGCAAGTTCTAGTCACAATACCGCCACACAAATAAGTAATGTCGTTGGAGGTCCAAGTTCTTCAAGAGGGAAGAGAAAAATTGTACAACCAAGATCAGACGTGTGGGAGCACTTTACAAAAATTGAGGGAGAGAACAAGTGTAAGTGTAACTATTGTGATCATATTTACACTTGTGATCCAGGTTCATGTGGCACAAGCACTTTAAGAACACACTTGAATTTGAGATGTAAGAAATATCCCTTCAGTAGAGCTAATACTTGTGACAATAGACAAACACAAATTACCATTCAGACATCAGTGGTTAATGAAGGGGTAGATGGAGAGAGCAAAACCGCATTAACAATTTGGAAATTTGATCAGCAACAAATTAGAAAAGCATTGGCATATATGATCATTATTGATGAACTTCCTTTCAGATTTGTTGAAGGGTAAGGGTTTAAATATTTTTGTAATATTGCACAGCCCAAATTTCACATTCCTTGAAGAATTACAATAGCCAGAGACAGTTATGAAATACATGTGTTTGACTGCACATTTTATTGATAATAATTGGAAGTTGAACAAGAAAATTTTAAAATTTTGTCCAATTTCTAGCCATAAAGGTGAGGCCATTGGTAAGGCAATTGAAAAATGTTTGAATATTTGGGGCATTGAAAATGTTATGACCGTGACAGTTGACAATGCTAGTTCAAATGATGTTGCTATTTCGTATCTTAAAAGAAGAATCAACAATTGGAATGGAAGTGTCTTAAAGGGAGACTTTATGCACATGAGATGCCTTGCTCACATAATGAATTTGATTGTTAATGATGGCCTAAAATTGGCAAATGATTCAGTAGTTCGTGTTAGAAATGCTGTGAGGTATATAAGATAATCTCCATCAAGATTACAAAAATTTAAGATTTGTGTTGAAGAAGAAAAGATCCCAAGCAAGAGCCTCTTATGCCTTGATGTCCCTAAAAGATGGAATTCAACATTTTTGATGTTAGACACAGCACAAAAGTTTCAAAAGGCATTTGAGAGATATGAAGAGCAAGATCCATTTTTCAGTAGTGATCTTAATGAAGGAAATGGTTTAGGAAAACCTCAAGAAGAGGATTGGATAATGGTTAAAAATTTAACCAAGTTATTGGAGACATTTTATGATACTACTTTGAAGGTTTCAGGGACTTTGTATGTCACTTCCAATGCCTATTTTCATGAGATTAGTAATGTTGAGTATCTTTTAAAAGAATGGTGTGAAAGTTATGATCATATCTTTGGAGATATGGCATTTAAGATTAAATAAAAGTGTGATAAATATTGGGGAAATCCTAAAAAATTGAATCTCATGATGTTTTTTGCCGTTAATCTTGATCCACGATACAAATTAGAATATATTGAGTTTTCAATCAGTCAAATGTTTGATGTTGAGAAAGCTATGGCATTGAATAAGAGAGTGAAGATATCTCTTTTTGCTTTGTATGATGAGTACAAGAATATGTATGGAGCACCACCCATCCAACAAAGAAATGAGGATCAAGTGCCAACTCCAACTTCAAGTTCTAGTGCAACCACATTAAGTGATATGCATTCATCACAATGGAGTAAACCACTTTTGCATAACAAGTACAAGCAACACAAAGCTGAAAAAGTTTCTGGTGATGTGAAATCTGAACTTGTTAAATATTTGGAAGAAGATACAGAAGAAGACACAAGGACATTTGATATTCTACGTTGGTGGAAAGTCAATAATGCAAGATTTCCAATTCTTTCATCAATGGCACATGATATCTTGGCTATTCATATTTCTACTGTGGCTTCTGAGTCTGCATTTAGCACTAGTGGCCGTGTTCTTGATGCATTTAGGAGCTCTCTATCTCCTAAAATAGTGGAAGCTCTTATTTGCACTCAAGATTGGATTCGAGCATCAAAAGAGAGGATCAACATTGAAGACAAATTGGAAGAAATTGATCAACTAGATGAAGGTATGCAATGTTATTAATGTATGTATGTATGAGTGTCATCTTTTGTTTATTAATGAATGTAACATTTTTTTTTGTCTTTCAGAATTGTCATGTGTTACATTGGCACCAAATATCATTGGCATTGCATAAGTATTGGTGGTAAGTTGTTTAGACTTCATTTAGGTGTTTGAATTATTTGAATTCATTTGCATTTTTTTCTCATTTGCTAATCTTTTGCTTCATTTTTTCAGAATGGAGAAGGAAAGAGCATCAAACAGGAATGAAGCTGGACAGTTTGTGATCAAAATGGATGACTTGTTTGTGATGTTTTGATAGTTTTTTTTTTCTTCAAATGATGTATCAACCCACTTCTTCTGGAGTCCTTTTCTTAATGTTGCATGACTTTTTTCTGCATTATTTTTCTACATTTTTTGTTATGGGAAGTAATCTTAGATAGGTTGACATTATGGGAAGTAATCTTGACAGTTTTTTTGCTTAACGCCAGCAAATGTTTAGCCCAAAATTTCTTGCACACTTCTTTCTCATGCAGGCTTTGATATTGCTTATGTTGGAAGATCACTTTTTATATTGCTTATGTTGGAACTATAAGTGCATTTATAGACTTCTTTTATGTGTTGTTGGTATTTAGAGAATGAATTTGAATAGATGTGTAAGCCTTCAATACAAGGGAGGTAATGTTTACCTATCAAAAACAGAAGGGGGTAATGTTTTTGTGCATCTGTTAGTGTCAATAAAAATCATATTGTGCATCCATTTTTGATGGGTAATGTGCATCCGTTTTTGTGCATCCGTTGTGTATGGATCACCAGCTGTGACTGAGCTTGCTACTGGGGCCTTTGATGGGTTTAGGTCAACAAGGATTGATCCTCGGTGGGGGCTGGGATTTTCATTTTCCTATAAACAGAACCCAACTACCATGGCAGGGACATCTAAAAATTGACAATCGGAAGTGAACAAACTGACCAAAATAAGAAAATAAGATAAAGCCCAAAATCAAGATAAAGGCCCAATATTCTTACTGTGAACCCTACAGTGCAGCATAAGGCCCATTAGGCCCAACCCGAACTGAACAAACCGAATCGAATCAAAATGGTTCATCTTGGGAAACGGTTCGAATCGGTTCGGTTTATAGTGTAATACGGTTTGGTTCGATTTTGAAAAAAAAAACAGAAAAAATCAGACTGAACCGAACCATGAACAGCCCTACTCACAGAGCATATAAACACTCAGTTTGATCAGTTGAAGCAGCATATGGACACAAGACTGAATGTCATTGAGGAAAGTTGTGACGGAACACCTCGTCCAAGCCCGTTAAACCGGTAACGTACTTGATCCGAGTCCGTCTCCCGCGAACAGGCCGAAGCCTCGCAAAGGATACCACACCATAGTCCGTGTAAACACAAAGGAACACACCATTTCATATAAATATCACAAGTTTACATAGCCATATCTCCAAGAAAAGAAAAGTAAGTACAAGAGACTGGGGCATATCCCGAGGTACAACTGAAGGAAGTAAACAACTAGCTACACTACACTGCTGGGGGTGCTGACCCTGCACCGCTACGACGCGGCTCCGAACTGGACGACGGCCGAGAAACGTCCTCCTCGCCCTCACCTGTGGGGGTAGGGGTGAGCCTCGCCAGTCACTGGCTCAGTAGGGAACTCCCCCAACACCGAGCAAACCAAAAACATTGGTACGAAGGCGGTAAACTATACTAGTAGTTTATAGAACAACTAAGCAGGATATTAAAGCTGTAAATATACTCACCGTCTGCCGACTATGTAAAGGAACTTTAATAAATAAACGGCAAAACTAAACAGGTATACGAGCTAAAGTAGAGTCCGCCACACTCGAGCCACGTGAACTGGTTCGCGACACCAGCGACTGACTCGGACAACACACACAGGTCTACCTCTCAGTCTCGCAGCCACGGATAAAAGGTCCAGCTGCCGCTCCACGTGGAAAGGTCAAGCAACTGTGGAGACCAACTAAACACCACCACATGCGGACCACATGGTCGCAGGCCCATGCCTAGCACCTCTAGAGACCCTGGCCTGGGCTCGCTAGAGTGAGGCACTGGAGAAGGACTAGCTGGGGACCAGTGTCGACTACTGGTGTCCGTACCCCCAACTACGAGCGCGCTACAAGTGACCAAAAAGACAAGTACAACAGTTACTGCCCCACTGTCATCTTTCCCTTAGCCGGACGTACAACTCAAGCAAAGGAGTGAGGGTGTCCAGGTCAGACGACACAGACCTCGACGGTACAACACATGTACCGGGACAAAGCCCCGAGCTAACAGCCTGGCTCACAGAGAACCTAGGGCACCCAACTGGAGAGGTAACCACGGTAGGCGTCGCACTACTCGCCACGTATACAAAACCACGTGCACGTCACATAAACCACGTGAAGACTCACGTAAACCGCGTGCACTAATAGTCCACTACACGTGAACATCACGTAAACACATAAAGAACCAGCTAACTGCGTACCCAGTATGCTAATCTCAGAAACCACGTGCACTAGGTGCACCACAAATACCATTGCACCGCTTGATAACGTTAAATATTCAATATAACAACATTTAAATAAGAGCATGGCGGCAACATCGACTGCCATCGATGAGATATAAACGGCAAGGTATCTGGCCGTCAATCTCCAGCTGAAGAACCTGGCGTCAATCGATATTGACGCCAAGATCCTCGGTTATCAACTTCACAGAAACCCTAGGCTGATACCTCAGGTATTCTCAGCCCTAAAATCAATAGAAAAACACGAGGAAACACTTCCTCTAACATACATGTATCTTAATCCAATCGAAACAACATGTTTCATTCGTTAAATTGCTCAAACCACCCATTAACCCCACATGGAGTACCTTTACCCAAAAACATAATTAACATGCAGTTTCATGCGTTCCAGATGCATTATCACAACCTGAAGAAACTAAAGGGATCATTTCCTACCTCAAGACGCACTTCAACCTCCTAAATCCTTCCGATTCGCACCAAACCCTCCGCGAGCTCCTACGGAGATTACACCTCGCTCCGGCGTTTCCTTGGCCGATTCGTCACCACCTCACGTTCCACGATCCCCCAACTAGCCTTCTGCAACTATTGGAAGCAGTGGGGAAATAAGGGTATGAAAAATAGGGCGAGGGAGAGGGAAAACGAAGTGAGGGAACTGCCCTCGGGTAGACCTATATCCTGCAGGTCGCATAGGTTGGCGTCAACCCTATTGTCGTTTAGGGAACCGTCACAATAAACGTCCACAAAGCCCGCCGTTAAGTTCATAAAGTTGACGTCACCTTCAATGGACGCCAAACCAGTCAACGACCACACCTGGCCGTTAACCCTTAATCAACTACAACAGGTCTTATCTTGTTTCAGGACCAAACCTGCACACACCACACATCCAAACCACACTGGCCTCACGATGGCCACCACAATCATTACACACATGATTCATAAGGATCCGAAAAGCACGCAACGTTACAAAAGTCATGGTCATCTACAAAGGCATCTGGATAGTATGGATTATGGAATGATGAGACTTCATGATGATTATCAAAATCTCCAAAATTTCTACAACCCTCTAGATCCTTAAGCTAACAATTTCTCCAACCTTCCATCTCATGGTGCTCAGGGTCCCCGTCGTCCCACTCCTCCGGGGGATGACAATCCTTAGAATTGTATAGGGCAAATTTTCTTTTTGAAAGAACAAGGTGGGTAGAAACTTGGTCATCTTTTGAATTGCATATGTATGCTCTATGCCACATGTACTGATTGGCAATGTTTTCAATGAAATCAACTTTTTTTCTCATCTATGACTTCTTGCACCTTCTATCTTTTTGAATGTTGTCAAAAAGGGGGAGACAGTGATTGTATTTTTGTCATCATCAAAAAGGGGAAGAATATTGAGTTGTGAGTGCATGAACATTCATAAGATTGTATGTTTTTGATGATGACACAATGACATAAAGATTGTGAATACACCATATTGACTACATGATATCTAAATTGATATTTGTTTCTTGTAGGAGATCACATTAAAAAGCAATGCACAAATATCTATAGTAGTTGTCGACAACCACAGTCATGCATGTCGACAACCTGAAGAAATCCACAGTAAAAAGCTTCTGGATGAATGACCTCAAGCAGTAGCTGTCAACAGCACCCTTGCATCTGTCGACAACCAGTGATGTCCATCCAACAATAAGGTTCTGGAAAATCAAAGCAAGCAATAGTTGTCGACAGCCTGGATGCGTCTGTTGACAACCCAGCCTATGCTTCAAGAATTTAGTTCTAGATGGCAGACTTGCTGCAGTAGCTGTCGACAGCCGATGTGCATATGTCGACAACTGTCGGTTAAGTTCCAACACGTGAGCAACATGTGCTCTTTATTAGGGCATCCTTTTCTCGTGCACATGAATCCCAATGTTTGTGTGAGACTAGGACACACCTATATAAAGACCCCTTAGCCTCCTTTTTGGACTAAAGAGCCTCCACACTATTTCCAAAGCTCAGAAGAACCAGAGGAAGGCTCCCCAGTGCTCTGCTTCAAGCTCCAAGGACCAACAACCAGGAGATCCGACTCAAGAGATCAAATTGGAGCAAATTCGTTCTCAAAGCTCAAGCTCCCACATCAAATCATCTGCAATTTGAAGTCAGAAGAGGATCTGGACGACGGATCTGAAGAATTCAACTATTTCATTTGTTTCCCCTTACTCTGAATTCTTCCTTGCACTTCATTTCAACAATTCAAGTGTGTGATATGTTGAATTGAGCAATCCTTGTGCTCAATTCACGTGTGTGTGGTTTGATCTGAGGTCTTGATCATCTCAGATCTTGTGTGTGTGTGTGATTGTTTGTGTTGAACTTGCTTATAAGCAGTTTGGCATGTGTGTATGGCTGGTGGATGTAGGATACACAAGTTGTGTAATCTGAGCCACCTTAAATCATCGTGTCTTGTGGTTTGTTCTTTGCTTCATCGTTAGATGCTTGATAGGCACGTTTGATTGGCTTTAACTCCTTCACATTGCTAATTAGTTCACACTCTGTACACACAATTGGACTCGAATTTGATCTACATTCTCACCAGTTTTCCATAATCTTTCTGGATCTCGAATTTAAGTGTTCTTCATTTTTAAATTGGTGGTAATCTATTCAACCCCCCCCCCCCCCTTCTAGATTCCCTTTAGGACTAATTTCGCACACTCTTTAGATCTGTCATTTATGTTGAACCACTCCTACAATTTATTCCTTTATTTTAATGATAACCAAACTCATGTTTATCTTATTTCTATTTAACAATATTTAAGAATATTCTTGCACTATCGTTCTTTTTTTCTAGTTTTGCATTGATCGGTAACTTCATCATGCATGATTTAGTCATGATCAGTCGAAGCTAACTTCGTCATATCTGAAATCTAACTTCGTCATATACAAAGTCCACTTCGTCATTACGAAGTTCTACTTCGTCATTACAAACACGATTTGGTCATGATCAGTCAAAGCTAACTTCGTCATGCACGATTTGGTCATGATTAGCCGAAGCTAACTTCGTCATATATGAAGTCTACTTCTTCATATACGAAGTTCCACTTCGTCATGCACGATTTGGTCATGATCAGTCGAAGTTAACTTCGTCATATATGAAGTCTAACTTTGTCATATACAAAGTTGACTTCGTCATATACGAAGTTCCACTTCGTCATGCACGATTTGGCCATGATCAGTCGAAGCTATTCGTCATATATGAAGTTCCACTTCGACTGGTGATGTTGTATCTTGACCGGTCGAAGTTGACAGTCGAATTGATATATCGATTGCCTTACACATCGATTGTCTTTATAATCCATATCGATTGTTAACCCACATCGATTGGTCATTAAACATCGATTGCTGTTATGCATGTCGATTGTCTTACACATAGATTGTCTCTATAATATCGATTGCCCTTAAGCAAACATCGATTGCTTCTATATTTCTACCGATTGGTGTTATGAGTATGGTTCCATATCGATTGCTGACCAGCCCATATCGATTATTGACTAATTCACATCGGTTGAGGATCAAATGATCCGTATAAGTGGACCAAACATCGATTGATGTTATAATCACAACGATTACTAAACAAATGGTTCAATAGCCATTCCGATTGGTGTGTACTCACACCGATTGTTGAACAACGGTCCAGAATTCATCTATTTAGAGTTATAAATGAATTGATTACTGAACAAGGGTCTAGTAATCATCTTGTTGGGATGAATGTTATATTAGTTACTGGACAAAGGGCTTAGTAAGACCCCAATTACTTTTCAACCAATTATTTCTCATAGTTTATTGTCCTATGTTAGTGGGTTCTCTATTTATCTGATTCTTAGGAGTCCAACTCATAAGACTTCCATGGTTTGACCCAAGACCACGAGTTCTCATTCCCTTTCATGCAATTCCCACATATTATAAGATTTCTTTTATTGAGGCTATTTTACTTTAATATCCTAATTATGCCCTTACTCAAACATTTTTACTAATTTATTTTCATTTATTTAGGATTTAAAAATCTAGGTTGTTACACCTCCCCTCTAGTTGAGTGCAAAATTGTGTCGCACCTCAGGTGAAGTGTCTTCTTTGGGATTTGTTATAGTTGTCAAGCTTTCCAGATAGTTCCAAATGACGTGGCCACAATTAAGGGCAGATCGTGCGCTAAGGACCTGCCATGCTAAGATCTGCCTACCAGGCTAAGGTTTGTCGGGCTAATAGGGTGGAGTGCTTGTCGAACTAGCTTCTTGCCCTAGCGCACATCAAGAGGTTATCTCGAGAGCTACATTGTTGTCTTGGGTTGTCACAGTTAAGGGCAATTCGTGTGCTAAGGACCTATCATGCTAAGATATGCCTACCAGGCTAAGGTTTGTTAGGCTAATAGGTGGAGTGCTTTCCGAACTAGCTTCTTGCCCTAGCGCACGTCAAGAGGTTATCTCGGGAGCTACATTGTTGTCTTGGGTTGTCTTTCTAGTGTCGATGCTAAGATAAAAGCCCTCCTCAGGTTGACAGATCAAATGCTTGTGGTGTTGGAGCATGTGCGCATACCTGTAGCGGAAGCGGATTCTATGGCAGTGCAACCACGAGGAGGAAGACGACGCGAATGCCAAGTGCTGGAGGAGACGACCGTAACCCCATGAGAGTATCCCTGGTTTCCTCTCTCTATGTCACCAGATGTCTTATCTGTCTATGGGGAAGACATACCATATATAGAGAGGAGGGACCAGTCTAGGAAATGCCTTATTGGGCTCCCACCCATAACAGGAACCCATGGGCCACATATGGGTTATGCCCATAAAATATCCTTTTGACTAGACCGGAAACGTGCATCCTTTATGTGTAGCCCAAACATGATAAGTGGACCACTTTAGTTGGGTCCGAACCCAACATTCTCCCACTTGGTCCATCTTATCATAAACATCATCAAAATTTTCCTTTAAAAATTATTCATATATAATTTTGAAAAGACTTTTGAAATTTTTGATTTCATTGGGCTGCACCTGTAAAGAAAATAGATATGCGCGCACAATATAAAACACAAAACCATATGCTCATCCAGTCAAAGGATCTGTAAGTCCAAATTGTAAAAAATCAAATGATATGAGTCATGGCGGTAAATACATTCAGTCATGTACCACCTTCCATGTACCACAGTATCGCCAACTTTCCACAACTAAACACTATATCTGGCACTGTAAACAAACTAAACCCTGATGTCTGTCTGCTGGTCACCACACACACACACACATGTATGCATTATACCAATTACAAACCAGAACAAGTGCACATAACAAATGTAATGGGCAGAAAACAAATAGAGAATCACGATATGAAAGTGAACACAAATAACTATAAGTGTCACAACTGTAAATGTCACAGCATATTGAGGGAACTAACAAGACCCATTCGTGTCACATGACTACAAAAGGTGCTAGTAGGTAGTCCTTTAGTGAGAGGGTCAACCACCATAAGACTGGTCTCAATATGCTAAAAGGACACATCATGATTTCTCACTCTATCTCTAAGAGCAAAATACTTTATATCCAAGGCTCTACCACCCTTGGATGCCTTATTGTTCTTAGAGTAGAAAACCGCAGCGGAATTGTCACAGTAGATCCTCATCGGCCTAGCAATGAAGTCCACAAATGGCAAAGCTGTGACCAAATTCCACAACTGAATGGTCTATCCACTAGCCTCATAACAAACAATAAACTCTACCACCATGGTGGAAGTTGCTATGATACTTCGCTTCTCACTGCACCAACTTATAGCTCCCCCTGCCAAGAGGAAGATGTAACCTGAAGTAGACTTCCTAGTATCAAGACAACCACCATAGTCAGCATCTGCATAGCCAATGACCTCCAATTGATATGATCTCTTGAATGTAAGCATGTAGTCCATAGTGCCTCTAAGAAATCGCATGACCCTCTTGGTAGCCTTCTAATGATTCATGCCTAGGTTACTCTGGTACCGACTGAGCATCCCCACAGCAAAAGCAATGTCTGGACGTGTACAAGTCTGCAAGTACATCAGGCTCCCAACTTCTGAAGCATAAGGAATTGACTCCATCTGCTTCCTTTCAAGCTCACTCTTGGGACACTGTAATTCATTGAATTTATCTCCTTTAAGTATTGGTGCCTTGTCGGGTGAACAAGATTGCATATTGAGCCTCTCTAAGATCTTTGAGATGTAAGCTTTTTGAGAAAGACCAAGAGTGCCTAAGGGTCTATCTCTGGTGATCTCAATGCCAAGCACATAGCAGGCATCACCCATATCCTTCATCTCAAAATTCTTAGACAAGAAAACCTTTGTTTCATGCAACAAACTAAGATCACTACTAGCGAGCAAAATGTCATCCACATACACAAGCAAGATAATGAACTGACTCCCACTGACCTTTAAGTAAAGGCATTCATCAATGACATTCTCCTTAAACCCAAAGGACAAAATTTTCTCATTAAACTTGAGAAACCACTGGCGGGAGGCTTGCTTAAGCCCGTAAATGGATTTTCTTAGCTTGCACACCATGTGTTCTTTTCCTTCAACATGAAACCCTTGAGGTTGTTCCATATACACTTCTTCATTTAGGTCGTCATTGAGAAATGTCGTTTTCACATCCATCTGATGTAGCTCAAGATCAAAATGAGCCACTAAGGCCATGACCACCCTGAATGAGAGCTTTTTACTCACTGGAGAAAAGGTCTCATTGTAGTCAATGCCTTCCCTTTGAGTGAAACCCTTAGCTACCAATCTGGCTTTATGTCGTTCAACTTTACCTTTAGAGTCCACTTTAGTCTTGAATATCCATTTACATCCAACATGTTTGGACCCTTTAGGCAAGTCAACAATCTCCCAGACCTGATTTTTAGCCATAGAGTCAACCTCTTCTTTCATGGCTTCCAACCAGTAGGTAGACTTTTCACTATTTGTGGCCTGTGAAAATGACACGGGATCATCAATGTTACCCCTGTCAACACTATCCTCCTGAAGATATACCATAAAGTCATCAGATATAGCAGGTCTTTTAACCCTTTCGGATCTACGCAGCATTGGCCCCTGATCTACCTGTGGAGGTGGTAGGCCTATTGACCCCTGATCCACCTCTAGAGGTAGTAGACCATCTGCAGTAATTTCTGGTGGTTCCTGAGTTAAGGGAGGTGGGACAACTGTAACAGGTTGCTCCCCTTGCATGTCATTCTGAGGAATGAACATGGGAACAAAGTTGTCAGTTGTTGCAGGTGTAGGTGCATGATCCTGCAACTCCTCAGAAGAAAGCTCTCGAGGAGGTCCACTCCCACTAACTCCACCATCTTCTAGAAACCTTGCTTTATCTGACTCCACTATGATGTGCACATGTGATGGATAATAGAATCTAAATCCCTTTGATTTATCTGGATAACCAATGAAGAATCTACTGGTTGTTCTGAAATCAAAAGCCTTTTCATGTGGGTTATACAATTTGGCCTCAGCTGAACATCCCCATGTATGCATATAGCTCACAGAAGGTTTCCTACCACACCACAACTCATAAGGAGTTTTAGGAGCAGACTTCGTAGGAACCTTGTTCAGAATATGTGCAGTTGTCTTTATGGCCTCTCCCCACAATGATAAAGGAAGAGTCGAATGACTAAGCATTGTCCTGACCATTCCTTTAAGCGTTCGATTCCTTCTTTCAGCAACTCCATTTTGGTATGGACTGCCAGGCATAGTGTACTGAGCCACAATGTCTTCCTCTTTAAGGAACCTAGCTAATGGTCCTGGCCTTTGACCCATCTCAGTATACCTCCCATAGTATTCGCCACCTCTATCTGACCTGACTACTTTGATAACCTTTCTTGATTGTCTCTCTACTTCCTTCCTAAAATCCTTAAAGACATTAAAGACATCTGTCTTTTCAAGAAGTAAGTAGAGATACATGTATCTAGAGTAGTCATCTATAAAGGTAACAAAATAATTTTGTCCAGTTAGACAGAGTGAAAATGGACCACAAATGTCAGTGTGTATAATCTCTAATGTTTCTGAACTTCTAGTGGCATCCTTATTCAGCGATTGTGTAAGTTTTCCTTTAATGCAATCCACACACATATTAAAGTCAGTGAAATCTAAAGAGTGCAGAACACCTTCTCCCACTAACTTCTTCAGCCTCTTTATGGAGATATGACCCAGTCTCCTATGCCACAACATTGATGAGTTTTCACTTATTCTACCACGCTTATTGCCAACTGTATTATGCAGGGAATAATGGGATTGTTCAACCACACGATCAAGACACATTTTATATAAACCATCAACTAATAAATCAGTACCAATTACAACTGAATCCTTGATAATCCTAAGAGAGGAGTTTCCAAAAGAGAAAGTAAACCCTCTCATATCAAGTTTTGATACTGAAATTAAATTTCTAGAAAAAGATGGAACATAGAATATGTCCTCCAGATCAAGAACAAATCCAGATGCTAAAGTAAGTATATAAGTCCCTACAGCCTTCACTTGTGAACGTGTCTTATTCCTCGAAAGGATGCTTTGTTCACCCTGATGTGAAGGCCTTTGGAACAGGAACCTCTGCATAGATTTGGCAATATGAATAGTAGAACCAGAATCAACCAACCAAGTACTTTTAGGAATATCTACCAAATGAGATTCATGACAAACATAGGATGAGAGATTATTAGGATGAGAGATTACCTCTGTCTTTCTTTTCCAGCCATACCTTGTACTTTACACAACCTTTCTTTAGATGTCCAGCTTGACGGCAGAAGAAGCATTTGCCATTTTTGCTTTCTTTCTTCTTCTCCATGCCCTTCTTCTAGACATTCTTGCCCTTCTTAGCTTGAGCATTTCCTTTATGAAAGGTAAAATTAACCTGATTCCTTTCCCCTTCAATATCTCTTCCTCTTGAACACACATGGTCATCAACTCATTTGGTGACCAATTCGATTTATGTGTGTTATATGAGATTTTAAAAGTCTCATAGTCACTAGGAAGAGAGTTGAGGATGACATGCACTGAGAAAGCATCAAATATGGAAACTTTCATGGCATTCAGCTGGACTGCAATATCTCTCATCATCATGATATGCTCTCTAATACTGCCACTACCAGTGTATTACATTGAGGAAAGTCTGGCCATTAACGTGCTGGCCTTTGTCTTGTCAGAAGTGACAAATTTTTCCTCAATAGCCTTTAGAAATCCACTAGCAGTCTTCTGCTCTATTTGGACTTACATGCCCTTGAAGGAACAGTAAGCACAAACGGTTGGACCTCTCCCACTTCTCATAGAAGCTTTTCTGTTCTACAGTGCTCTCGGCAATAAGCTCAGCAGCTGTTCGTCTCTTAGAACAATATCAAGATCCATACACCCTAAGGCAAACATTACTCTCTGTTTCCATTCAGTGAAATTTGTCTCAGTCAAATAAGGCATTTGATCTGTAAAAGGTGCAAAGAGTGAAGAAGCAGATGAAACACAAATTACATGCTCACATGAATATGTCTATTATAACTGAAGCAAGTTATGAGGCATAAAATTAAAATTCTAGTGGACAACTTGATGATAAAACTATTACAATGCACACTTTGATATCAAGAAAATTGCACATTTGGGTACTAAAATTTTCAAGAGTCTCTATGCACACAATAATATTCTATCCTACTTATGTCACGAATATGAAGTACTCTTTTGGGAGTTAAACTCCACTTCAAAGCCATAAGCACAAAATTAAAATTTTATCACATAATATGACATCATTAACCTTTAAATAAATACTCTATCATTCTCTATGCATTATAGGCCACTTTGGTGGTCAACTTATGCACTTTGAACAATAAAATATCTCTTTCCATAAAACGATGTCAACATGCATGCTTACATTATATGCTGTTAACTATCTTAAGGGGCTCAAATTTATTATTCCTCATGTTTAGTGCCACTTTGGTGATCTACCTAAACACTTGGAAATAAAAAATTAACCACTGAATAGCACAACAAAACCTTAAAATGTCATATACACATAATTATTGCAATATGAAAATTAGAGATATAAACGCATGCAAATAACTAAAATGGAGGTCACATAGCACAAAAATATCTCTAATGTTACTGCAATAATTAAAAGTGCATAAACAATCTTTAAATAGGCTAAACATCCATCAAATGGGCCATAAACATGAGTTATAGTCTTCTGTTGCACAAATACCCCTGTAGTTTGCATAAATATCCCTTGTATTGCAAACATATCTTTTCAGTTTTATTCCAGTATCCTAACTGTTTGCAAAACTGTCCCTATGTCCTTTAATAGACATTAATGGGCCTAGAATAATCCAAAAGGACTTAATGGATCCTGATAAGGATACCCAATAATGGATATTAAAAGATACGAACAAAATAACCTTTAAGTAAACAATTTTAAGATTTATCGGATACAGATAAAATAAAAGATACTTCTGGGATTAAGTGAAAATCAAATTTGGATCCTTAATGGTATCCGAATTTGGATCTTAAATGGATCCACAATAGACCCAATATCCAAAACCAAAACAATTATCCAATATCTAAACTTAAAGCCACAAAAATCGGATCTAATAAGAAATGGATCCACAACTTAATAAACAGGAGTGTTAACATGTAGCAACCTCGATTTTTTTTTAAAATCTCAAATAAAATAAAATTTTAAATAAATAAATATGATAAATAGAAATAAAGATGGAATAAAGGAAGTAAAAAAAATTAAATCAAAACCCATTAAGCTAAATTAAGAATGGGTTGTATTAATGGTCCAAACTTAATAGAATGGGTCCAAATGTGAAGAGCCCATCATGGGATGGGAGATAATTAAGCTAATTTTGTACCTAATTAATTAATAAATTAAAAGGGTTAAGATAAACATGAAATTAACCTATAATTATCTAAAACAAGAGCCATCATCCCATCCTAAACCCTTGGCTACGAAATTGGACCTCTTCCCTATCCTTTTAGGTAGGTAATGGCTAGAAAATAGGGAGATAATAGTGGAAATTCAGAGTTTGAAGAGGAGATGAGAGTTTTAGTTAGAAAGGACTCTTACACAAGCTATACACCCCCCAATTCACCCCTTTCAACCCCTTAGAACGTTGTTGACGCTCTGGAAGACAAAGGGAGAAGGCTGAGGACGAAGGAGCAAGGGGGAGAAGGCTTGGAGCAAGGAGGATTTCTTCTCTTCTTCATCATCAAACCTAGGATTTCATTACACCATGGAAAGGTAGGCAATCTCTCAAGCACAAATCACGAAACTTTGGCCATAGGTAGCCTATACATCCATCAATCAAAGCCCTATGATTTCTCTATTTTTCGTGGCTCCATGAAGGAGTATTAAATACTTCAATCCATGTCATCTCCATATACCCGAACCTTCATGATTCCTTTCAATCCATGCATGTACTTGATCCCATGCCCTGAAAATATTCTCATAAATACTACATGCTATTAGCTTTCAAACGCCCCTATTTTCTCTAAATTTCATCATGTAATCGTTGCTAATTAAATCATTTTCTATGATTGTGCATGTTTAAGTCACTGAAATATAACTTTATTAAAGCATGCACAAACCATGTTCGTTTCCCAATTACTCATGCCAGTTGATAGATCTATGAGTTTACTTTCATTTTAAACTAGCTTCATAATTTTTGGATCATCGTGCGATTTTATATCGATTTTTGAAGTGGTCTGTATCATGTATGGGAGGGAAGGACCAAACCGAAAAAGGGAAAATTCCCTTTTCTGGGTCGGGCCGCTCCTCTGAAATCACAACGGCCCGACCCGTCGCGATATCAGACGAGTCGCGACCCGCTGGTCCGTCGCATTATAAACGCGACGGCCTGTGCCGTCGTGTTTTCCTCCCGAACCGCACTAGGCCGGCCGGTTCGCCTGACACGCCCGGGCCGCCCCGTCGCAACTTGAATCGCGACGGGTACCCCGTTGCGTTTTAAGAAAATTGCGCTAGAACCGAAAAATTGCACTTATACCTTGCTAATTACACCATTTGACCCTTATTTACACCTATTTAAGCATTGTTGTGGTTAGTATTAATCTGATTATTAATATTTGGTAAAAATTACATAAGTTCAATTAATTAAAAGCCAAAAGCATGATTATCCATGCTCTCATGATTTCTTACACTTGTACACACTAAACATTATTATTTGCATTGAGACCCTATTAAAATATTCAATAATATATCAGGTAATTATTAAGTGTAAATATTTCACTTAAATTCCCTATTATTTAAATGACACTTGTCTTTGTTTTATTCATGTGCTTTGTATACCGATATCGCGTCCCTCTGCCTTCGAGGACTCGAGGCAAGACAGACAACATTTCGTTACACACTTTTCTTGGCACGGACCACCTCTCCGTTGGGAATACTCCTGACCGGACCAGGGACTCCTTGTCAAGGCCTCTGTAAGTCTCCTTAGCTTTGGCGCACGTCTATTGCCGACGAGCTGGTTGTACCCTTAAGCCTGTTACACCCTTAGGGATTAGTAAGATCCAACGGCCTTAGTGTGTTTCCTTCTTATCTTGGGATCACGTCGGACCATCTAGCCTGTGTTCATCGCATGGCTAATGGGCAGATGTGATTTCTACCTGACTGCCGGCACCCGACCTAGTGCCGTGCAACTGTGACTATCGTGTGATTAACGTTGTTTTTACGATTACGTCCCTGTCTTATTTACTATCCTTATACTCTCATCTGTTCACGTTCTCTCTGTACTCTCGTCTATTCGTCTACTACTCTTATCTATTCTTGGTACTCTATTTGACCATCAATTGATTGTCTAAGATAACAAACATGACTATGCTAGGCAACATTATAAGGGGCCCGATCAGGTCCTGGGATGAGCGCCTGAAAGGCTATAACTCGCGAGGGTTTAATGATCAGGGTGTTTGGCATACACCTAACGCATGACACTCAGGATTTAATCTATGGCAATCAATCCATCATTTATTTGATACTTGAACTCGTGGTTGAAAGAATATCGACCAATACTTGCTATCGTGACTAGTTTACTTGCTATCTCGTGATATGGCCAATCATTTATCATACTTGTGGTGTTATACTCTCGTAAAAGTGCTATTGTTCTCTTGACATCGTTACTTGCTATACCTGACTAGTCTTTCTAGTTATCCTGCCACTTAAGATATTAATCATTTAAAGCATGTTTGTTCTCACGAGATATTAAGTCCTACTGGGCGTTATTCGCTCATCCTGCGTTATTATTTCATGTGTTTCAGGTGAGTCGGATGGTGATTACCACACTCATGAGGAAGGGAACGAGGATGACATTCAGGAGTGACCCATTTCAGCAACCACTACTTAGTAGTTAGTTAGTTTAGTCGTTAATCAGTCAGTATGTATTAGTTTGAGATTGAATAAAGTACTCTGGGCTCTAGTTTGGCTCTGATTAGTGGATGAAATAATTAGATGATGAATTGTTAATGAAGTTAGATTTTATTTGGCATTATTCCAATTGTGTAATGGTTTGATGTTTATTTATCGCTTTGGACTATTTAATAACTGTAATTCCGCTCCGATATTCTGCGTCGGGGCGTTACAGTTTTGTGGTATCAGAGTCTAGGTTATTCTTAAGTATAGGATGATCTAGGTTTGACCTGCCTTGACTTAGAGTCTAATTCCATACCTATGTGAGAAGGGTAGAAACATGGGTAATGAGATAAAATAAACTCACACACGCACAAACTTAGTGCAAACTCAATATCTTACATTAAAATTCTCTTTTGAAGGAACTTAAACCATAACAATGGCAGCAGAGCGTGCTCAACTCCGTGATATGCAACACACTATTCAGCAGCTCACGCAGGCATTACTTCAGGCTGCTGGAGCCAATAATAACCGAGGAGCAGGAGATCTGCACAGAAATTTCCGCAACCTGAATCCGCCTCGTTTCAGTGGGACCACTGATCCCGATGAGGCAGAGAACTGGCTAAAAGAAATTGAGCGTAACTTTCGCGTCATGCAATGCGCGGACGGTGACAAGTTACTTCTAGCAACCTTTCAGCTTGAACGGGACGCCCGTGCGTGGTGGGAGTCTGTTGAAGCCACCAGGGCTAATGCACAATTTACTTGGAAGGAATTCAAGGGGCATTTTAACTCCAAATATTTTTCCGAAAGAGTCCAGGAGAAGATGGCCTCTGAATTTGCCGCACTAAAGCAGAGGCAACTGACCGTTCCCGAATACGAAGCGCAATTCTCCCAATTGGCACGCTATACCTATCATCTTGTCAGCACAGAGAAAATGAAGACGAAACGATTTCTCAATGGGCTCAAACCCTCTTATATCAGCTAGCTTGCTCCAATGGACATCCAAGTCTATGCTGACATGGTCAAGAAGGCGCAACTACTTGAAGATGCGACCGATCGCATCAAGGGCAGGATCGCCAAGAAAGAACAAACACTGGCTCATCAAGCCGACCCAACAACGGAAAGAAGCGGCCGTTTAGCATCACTGGAGGGCAGAATTAAGATAGGAAGCCCAAGATACCTACTCCCTCGAACACCAACAAGACCAACTGTGAGCATTGTGACAAGCCTGGTCACACCGCCGTGAAATGCTGGAGGAAAGCAGGCACTTGCCTACGTTGCAGAAATCGTAATCATCGCATTTCCAAGTGCCCCGTGTTGAAGGAGCAGGAGAAAGAGAAACGCCTGATTGGGAAAAAGAAGCCTGGTCGACTTCAAGCTATGTAAGAAATGGAGACCACCGAGGAGGGTGGAGTCGTAGAAGGTACACTACCAGTCCTTTCTCAATCAGCATTTGTATTGTTTGATACTGGCGCTACACATTCGTTTATATCACAAGTATTTACTGATACATTAAATGAGAAACCTGCATCCATGGAATTTGAATTACCTGTCACTACACTTTTGGGGGAGAAAGCTCAATTAAACATATACTTTCCATTGGTTGATGTAAAGGTTGGTGAACTCAATCTTAGAGCTGATTTGATATGTATGCCCATGGAGGGCTACGATGTCATTCTGGGAGCCGATTGGCTATCCACCTATGGGGCTTGAATTGACTGTAGAAGAGGGAAGATAACATTTAGCGAATTCCCTAAGCTGACCTTTACGGGACGTAGACACAAGAGGCACTTGTCTCTCATCTCTGCTATTAAGGCACGGAACATGATAAGAAAGGGTTGTGTGGCATTTCTTGCCACCATAGTAGTTAAAAAGAAAACATCCAAGATATCAGACATCCATATAGTGCAAGAATAGCCCGACGTGTTTCCCGATGAGCAGTCAGGCATTCCACCTGAAAGAGATGTGAATTTCTCAATTGATTTAACACCTGGAGCTGCACCGGTATCACGCCAACCCTACAGAATGTCCCCTGTTGAATTAAAGGAATTAAAGGAGCAATTGATGGAACTGCTGGAAAAAGGATTTATCCAACCAAGCACTTCTCCTTGGGGAGCACCTGTGTTGTTTGTCAAGAAGAAGGACGGATCCATGAGATTATGTATCGACTACAAGCAGTTGAATCATCTGACTATCAAGAACAAATACCTTCTACCTCGTGTCGACGAATTGTTTGATCAGATATCAGAAGCTAAATACTTCTCTAAGATTGACCTTAGATCGGGATATCATCAGATGAGGATTAAAGATGCAGATATTTACAAGACAGCTTTCAGGATCAGGTACGGTCATTATGAATTTGTAGTCATACCTTTTGGACTAACCAATGCTCTTGCAGCTTTCATGCAACTAATGAACAACATCTATCGGCCATACCTCGACAAGTTCGTTGTGGTCTTTATTGATGATATTATTATATACTCTAAGACCAAGGAAGAGCATGAGGAGCATCTGAGGATCGATCTGCAGATCTTGCAGGACAACAAGCTCTATGCCAAATTGAACAAGTGTGAATTATGGCTCGAGGAAGTGTCATTTCTAGGCCATGTCATATCAAAGGAGGGTATCACTGTCGATCCTTCCAAAGTAGAAGCTGTACTCAATTGGGAGAGACCTAACAATGTCACTGAGATTAGAAGCTTTCTTGGACTGGCTGGCTACTACAGATGGTTCATAAAAGACTTCTCCAAGATAGCTGTACCTCTTACTCGCCTTACGCGAAAAGAGAACCCCTATGTCTGGAGCAAGGAATGCGAGAAAAGCTTTCATACACTAAAATAATGCTTGACATCTGCACCTGTCCTCGCGTTACCAGTCGAGGGCGAAGGATTCTCAGTCTACACTGATGCTTCTGGAATCCATCTAGGCTGCATTCTCATGCAGAATGAGAAGGTGATAGCCTATTCATCAAGGCAACTGAAGCCACATGAGGTCAATTATCCTGTCCATGACCTAGAATTAGCTGCGGTGGTGTTTGCACTTAAGATATGGAGGCATTATCTTTATGGAGAACAGTTCATTGTCTATTCTTATCATAAGAGTTTAAAGTATCTATTTTCCCAAAAGGAGCTCAATATGCGACAGAGAAGATGGCTGGAATATCTGAAGGACTTTGATTTCAATATCCAATACCACCCAGGCAAAGGTAATGCAGTAGCAGATGCACTCAGTAGGAAGCCAGTAGCGTCATTATCTTGTTTAGTCATGGGTGAGATGCAACTATTAGAGCAATTTGCCAGTCTGGATCTAAATACTGAGCAGAGAAGTGATCAGGTGTTGGTGGCTAACCTTAGAGCTCAACTCGACATCTTTGTCGAGATCAGGGAGCAACAAGCCAATGATCCATTTCTAATCTGAGTCAAGGAAACCATAGCTGATAGACCCGATTTCTCCATCACTGAGGATGGGAGACTGTTATTTCAAGCCAGGACATGTGTGCATGACAATGAAGAGTTGAAGAGAAAGATGATGGATGAATCCCACAAGACTAAATACACCATTCATCCAGGCGCAACCAAGATGTACCAAGACATGAAAAGGTCATTTTGGTGACCCAACATGAAGCGTGAGGTGGCTGAGTATGCCGCGCATTGCCTCACATGTCAGCAGGTGAAAGCAGAACACCGACATCCTGTGGGTGTACTCAGACCTCTGGACATACCTGAGTGGAAGTGGGAGAGTATTGGCATGGATTTCATCATGGGTTTACGTGTTGGCAGCCCTGTATGTGAGGGAAATAGTAAGAATACCTAGAGTGTAGACGTGTTGGCAGCCCTGTATGTGAAGGAAATAGTAAGATTACATGGAGTTCCTGTGTCCATAGTCTCAGATCGTGACCCCAGATTCACATCTAGATTCTGAAAGGGACTTTAGTCAGCATTAGGTACTAAACTAAATTTTAGCACAGCATTCCACCCACAGATAGATGGATAGACGGAACGAACTAATCAGATCGTGGAGGATATGCTGTGAGCATGCACAATAGATTTTGAGGGGTACTGGAATGAACAGTTGTCACTAATAGAATTCGCCTACAACAATAGCTACCATGCTAGCATCAAGATGGCACCATTTGAAGCCCTATACGGAAGAAGCTGTAGATCACCTGTGTGTTGGAATGAGGTAGGTGAATAGCAATGGCTGGGACCAGACATGGTACAGAATACTCGTAGGGATATACAGATTATCAGAGATAGGATTAAAATAGCTCAGTCCAGGCAGAAGAGCTATGCTGACAAAAGAAGAAGGGACTTAGAATTTCAAACTGGAGATCATGTGTTGCTTAAAGTATCCCTGACCCAAGGATTTCAAAGGTTTGGGATGAAAGGCAAATTGAGACCAAGATTCATAGGTCCATTTGAAGTATTGGAGAGAGTTGGCGAGGTGGCGTACCGTCTAGCATTACCTCCCCAATTTTCCACCGTACATAATGTTTTCCATGTGTCAATGCTAAGAAAGTATGTGTATGACCCATCACACGTAATCAGCTATGATGATATCATTCTGAATAAAGATATGACCTATGAAGAGAATCCGGTAAGAATATTGGACAAGAAGATGCAACAACTTCGGAATCGATCTATACCTGTGGTCAAGATATTTTGGAGGAATCATGAAGTCAAAGAAGCTACATGGGAACCTGAAGTAACAATGCGACGAAATTATCCAGAATTATTCAGTAAGTAACCCTTCTTCTTACGATCATATGAATTTGGGGACCAAATTCTTTTTAAGAGGGGAAGGATGTAGCAACTTCGATTTTTTTTATAAAAAAAATCTTAAATAAAATAAAAATTAAAATAATTAAATATGATAAATAGAAATAAAGAGGGAATAAAGGAAGTAAAAGGAAATTAAATCAAAACCCATTAAGCTAAATTAAGAATGGGCCCAAATGTACAGAGTCCATCATGGGATGGGAGATAATTAAGCTAATTTCGTACCTAATTAATTAATAAATTAAAAGGGTTAAGATAAGTATGAAATTAACCCATAATTATCTAAAACAAGGGCTCTCATCCCATCCTAAACCCTTGGCCACAAAATTGGACCTCTTCCCTATCCTTTTAGGTAGGTAATGGCTAGAAAATAGGGAGATAATAGTGGAAATTCGGAGTTTGAAGAGGTTAGGAGAGTTTTAGCTAGAAAGGACTCTTACACAAGCTATACACCCCCCAATTCGCCCCTTTCAACCCTTAGAACGTGCTCTGGAAGACGAAGGGAGAAGGCTGAGGATGAAGGAGCAAGGGGGAGAAAACTTGGAGCAAGGACGATTTCTTCTCTTCTTCGTCATCAAACCTAGGATTTCATTACACCATGAAAAGGTAGGCAATCTCTCAAGCACAAATCACGAAACTTCGGCCATAGGTAGCCTATACATCCATCAATCAAAGCCCCATGATTTCTCTATTTTTCGTAGCTCCATGAAGGAGTATTAAATACTTCAATCCATGTCATCTCCACATACCTGAACCTTCATGATTGCTTCCAATCCACACATGTACTTGATATCATGCCCTGAAAATATTCTCATAAATACTACATGATTTTAGCTTTCAAACGCCCCTATTTTCCCTAAATTTCATCATGTAATCGTTGCTAATTAAATCGTTTTCCATGACTGCGCATGTTTAGGTCACTGAAATGTAACTTTGTTAAAACATGCACAAACCTTATCCGTTTCCTAATTACTCATGCTTGTTGATAGATCTATGAGTCTACTTTCATTTAAAACTAGTTTCATACTTTTTAGATCATCGTGCGATTTTATATCAATTTTTGAAGTGGTCTGTATCATGCATGGGAGGGAAGGACCAAACCCAAAAAGGGAAAATCCCCTTTTCTGGGTCGGGCCGCTCCTCTAAAATCGCAACGGCCCAACCCGTCGTGATATCAGAGGAGTCGCGACCCGCTGGTCTGTTGCGTTATAAACGCGATGGCTTGCGCCGTCACGTTTTCCTCTCGAACTGTGTAACGACCCTCCTCATACCGGTACGATTATACCAATCCCCATCGGTACAAAGAGCACCATTACAGTGGGATAGTAACCCAACACTAAGCGTTAAGGTTGATATGTCCATGAATACTAAAAGAGTACAGCGGAATGAAAAGAAATACTTTACTTTATTCCATCATCATCATACATTCCACAGTCTATATAGTAAAAGGAATTACTAGAGTCCACATTATTACAACTTGAAAAGAACTACATTGTCCATATGAATAACATTATTCAAACTATAAATTAAAGCAACTACCAAAAATAAAATCTCCTCAAGTGCTAGTCCTTGTATGCGGTATCAATCTTCACTATTCTCTCCTCAGCTACTGGATAACATGTCACACCTGTACGCCGAAGCAAGTATGAGTCTTACAAGACTCAGCAAGTAATCTAAAATATCAAACTTACACATATCACATACATAATAAGCCACTAATAATAAGGAAAACCACATGCTATCATTCTGATCACAACATTACACATGATACATGTTTCTTATGGTCAACTATACATAAGTCATCCAAATACCTTCCTATCTAGCACATGCTCATGTTAAATCATGAAAGATAACATACACCTACACATGTTTTCTACACATGATATATCCTATGATGCATGATTCAAATCTTCATCATATCATTTCACAATTCTACCATTTTAAAACATAAGGCTATGCACAAGATAATAAACATTCCTAGCATGGTATCTAGTCAATTTCTCATGCATTTATATCTTTTTATCACACATTCAACTTGCTGTTTTAGTGTATAATTTATCATACTCTCTTAACACTTGCGCATGCTTTCTAGTAATCTACGTAATAGGATACTAAACATTCTAACATAATTTAGCATAATCATGTTGATACATACATGGTATGAACATATACACTCTTAAACACCTAACATATAACATGATTTATTAATCTAAACATTTTTCTTATTGAGGAATAACTCTACCAATTAAAACATGTAATTATACATAAAGTCGATAGCAATCTAACATAATCTCTATTTATATTTCATATGCACTTTTCCTTATTTATTTACACATTTCATTTGCTGTTTTAATATGAATAATTCACCATGATATCACCTTTATTAAACATGAATGGAAGATTTAAAATACATTCAAATCGGATGGCAGTCATCTACAAATTAAACATAGAACTACATGCTAAATGAATAGCAATTCTATCATGGACTTAGGCATTATTTTATGTGTTTATCAACGTCATAATCTCATTTAGCTTGCTATTTTGACATGAATCAGACTTGATTACATGAATTTACACTTATTCTCATGCTATCTTATTCATTTGTCAATTCTACATACTCGATTTTCTACATTGCGTTTCTTTACATATTTATATACACATATTCATACACACTACCATATGGATATTATTAAACTATATCACATGATATTAACATAATTCTACAATTATGATGTTAATGCACAAATAATAAAATAAATATGCATGTATTAATACATTGGTTTTCACATGTGATTACACTCTCATTATCTTTTACTCTTTCTTACCGATAATTTACACTTCTTTCATTTCATTTACTCATGCATTCATGTTTATCACTTATCACAACAATTGTACTTATCACGTGCCACATTCACTTATCACTTTGCACTTCTAATCACATTTAATCTCTTAAATTGTCGTGACACATAGTCCTAACAACCAAGTAGAGGAAAACACTCACTTTAGCACTTAATGCTTATCACTTAGCACTTAGCACTCACTTTCACATATTTGTCACCTAGGCAATGTGGTGGCAAATCTAGTTAACTGCGCAGAACCGGGAGAAGACCTCTCCACCCTAACCAGCGGTACTTGTCCACCTCCAGGATTTTATCCTAATGCCCTTAGAATTTATCTCATAACGTTGAGCCTTCCATATGAACTTTTCTATGGTACAACTCTTAGACCCCTATGGTAGCAGTGTCACACATCGCTAAATATTGCATTAATCACTTTATTATTCTCATCACATTTTTCTCATGCTCATACACATATTTTCATCCCATTTCACACACACTTTATATAATATTCACATTTCCATTTACAGAAATTCACCTTACTTTTAAACAATGATAAATAACTTAAAATAAGATTTTAACATGCTACTAACTCTTGATTTACATATAATTAACTCTATCATGCTTAACATGGCCATTTTTCTTATTTCAAAACATAATAGTACTTACTGTCATCAGATCTTCATGAAATTTTTATCACAAGTTAAATACAGTAAACATAACACATTCTAAATTTTCTAGATTTTTCTGAATAGGAAATGTATTTATAACAATTAAATCAAATCACAGGTGCATTTTTCACTAATTTCTCTAAAGTAATGATCCTAATAAAACAGTCTAATATAACAGTGTCAATGCGTATATACAGTCAAGACATCGTCACAGAAGATTTACCAAACCCTAATTCACATCTGACCTATTTACACAATTTAAACATGGTTATTCTATGCTCATAATTCAATTTTCAGAATTTTAATAATTAACACAAATCATTAAAATTCATGAAAACTTCATGACATGACCTACTGATCACCCTTGACCCCACATAAAAGTTATAGCATGAACACATACCCATAAATCATTTAAATATATTAAAGAAGATCAAATAGCATTTTTCAGAACACTGAAGAACTTAACTGCACAGTCCTGGCCGCCAACTGAGTTAACTGCGGCATCCCTTGCCGTCAACTCAAGAACTTGACGGCAGGGGATGTTGCCGTCAACTTCCAAACAGCAATCAGTACAGACAACACTCACATGCACGGGGAAAATGGAAGGTCCAGAGCTCGAGGAAAAATCTAGAAAAATTCTAGGACCCAGGGGACATGTCTAAGATTGATATACATAGGTTACTTACCTCTAATAAAATCCTAAAAGATCAAATCTTTGTCGTTGAAGCCCTCCTCAGCCAAAGCAAGAGGGTGCTCAGAAACTCCTTGAATCTTGTTCTCCTGTCGATGAAGATCGTTCCTCGGGCTTGGGGATGCCTCTTTGATAGATAGACTACGCTCCAGTCGTCGTAGATCTCTTTGAAAATCCTCCAGTCGTCGGATCAGAGCTTGGGCAGTCCAGCTTTTCTCACAGAAAATACTAGGGTTTCACAATGACCAAAAAGGCTTTGTGCGGCCAGAAAATTGGTTTTTATAAAGTTGGATAGGTTGGGTACTCACTGGGGTAGGTTACCCAAGGTTTAGGAAGGGTTTCCTAAACTGGAACCAGCCATAAAGCGAGCATTAACAAATCTGGAACCGTTACGCAGGAGGATATAGACGTCAACACCGGTTGTAGTCAACTGCACAGTTGACGTCAAGGGGCTGGCCGCCAACAGGGGGTTGGCGTCCAGGGGCTGGCTGCCCACTGTGGGTTGGCGTCCAGGGATGTGGACGCCAACCACACTGGCGTCCAGGTCTTGGCCGCCAACTGCACAGTGCAGTTAAGACCCTGCCAAACCCCAAAATAAATGCGTAAATATATCTAAACAATTTAGTATATGTAAAAATAATTATATATATCATTACCACATAAAATACATGCATTACATGCTTTTTAATTAAATACAACTTACACTAATCATGATTAAGGATAATATGCATCAATAACATGCATATATGCACGTACACATTCACATTACATAGTCGCATACATTGTGCAGGAATTTATAATGAAATGTGTTCATTATTAGTTGAATTCTACTTGTACATTACCATTCAAGCACCTTACACATCATAATAATTTAACATGCTTAAAGTAGATAAATATCATTTAAACAAGATTAGCTTTTATATATTCCTATACACACCAAGGTTACTTACAACATGCATAAAATAACTAAATGCAATAGGCACATCAATAATTAAATAATTACATGCCCATTTAAATATGTATATTGCATGTACAGAAATAAACTCATAATTATTTACAAAATATATGACAATAATTTCTTACTATGAGCACATATAATATGCATGAGGTTTATAAATTTATTACATACTTTGATAGCTAGATAATGCATGCACACTTATATTTATATTTATACCTGTACGAAAATAGCTCTCATGCACTTACATGGTCCATAGCATTACTTACCTATCACATGCACAATATTACTTAAATATTTTATGCCTCAAATATTTTTTTTTTGTATACACATTATACATAAATTTAACTAATGGCCTATTCTTACCTAACTATCATGTATATACATGCATGAACTAATGAGAAGTATAGTAATGATAATATGCACAATTGAATACACACGCTACTCACGCGACAAGTAAAGACATATGCACTATATAAAAGAAAGAAAATTTCTGGGTATCACAAACTGTGCCTGGCCGGCCGGTTCGCCTGACGCGCCCGGACCGCCCCGTCACGACTTGAATCGCGACGAGTACCTCGTCGCGTTTTAAGAAAATTGCGCCAGAACCAAAAAATTGCACTTATACCTTGCTAATTACACCATTTGACCCTTGTTTACACCTATTTAAGCACTGTTGTGATTAGTATTAATTTGATTACTAATATTTGGTAAAAATTACATAAGTTCAATTAATTAAAAGCCAAAAACACGATTATCCATACTCTCATAATTTCTTACACTTGCACACACTAAACATTATTATTTGCATTGAGACGCTATTAAAATATTCAATAATATATCTGGTAATTATTAAGTGTAAATGTTTCACTTAAATTCCCTATTATTTAAATGACACTTGTCTTTGTTTTATTCACGTGCATTGTACACCGATATCGCGTCCCTCTGCCTTCGAGGACTCGAGGCAAGATGGACAACGTTTCGTTACACACTTCTCTTGGCACGGACCACCTCTCTGTTGGGAATACTCCTGACCGGACCAGGGACTCCTTGTCAAGGCCTCCGTAAGTCTCCTTGGCTTTGGCGCACGTTTATTGCCGACGAGCTGGTTGTACCCTTAAGTCTGTTACACCCTTAGGGATCAATAAGATCCAATAGCCTTAGTGTGTTTCCTTCTTATCTTGGGATCACGCCGCACCATCTACCCTGTGTTCATCGCACGGCTAATGGGCGGATGTGATTTCTACCTGACAGCCGGCACCCGACCTAGTGCCATGCAACTGTGACTATCGTGTGATTAACGTTGTTTTTACGATTACGTCCCTGTCTCATTTACTATCCTTGTACTCTCATCTGTTCACGTTCTCTCTGTACTCTCGTCTATTCGTCTACTACTCTCATCTATTCTTGGTACTTTATTTGACCATCAATTGATTGTCTAAGATAACAAACATGACTATGCTATGCAACATTATAAGGGGCCCGATCTGGTCCTAGGATGAGCGCCCAAAGGCTATAACTCACGAGGGTTTAATGATCAGGGTGTTTGGCATACACCTAACGCATGACACTCAATATTTAATCTATGGCAATCAATCCATCATTTATTTGATACTTGAACTTGTGGTTGAAAGAATATCGACCAATACTTGCTATCGTGACTAGTTTACTTGCTATCTCGTGATATGGCCAATCATTTATCATACTTGTGGTGTTATACTCTCGTAAAGGTGCTATTGTTCTCTTGACATCGTTACTTGCTATACCTGACTAGTCTTTCTAGTTATCCGGCCACTTAAGACATTAATCATTTAAAGCATGCTTGTTCTCACGAGATATTAAGTCCTACTGAGCGTTATTCACTCATCCTGCATTATTATTTCATGTGTTTCAGGTGAGTCAGATGGTGATTACCACACTCATGAGGAAGGGAACGAGGATGACGTTCAGGAGTGACCCATTTCAGCAACCACTACTTAGTAGTTAGTTAGTTTAGTCGTTAATCAATCAGTATGTATTAGTTTGAAATTGAATAAAGTACTCTGGGCCCTAGTTTGGCTATGATTAGTGGATGTAATAGTTAGATGATGAATTGCTAATGAAGTTGAATTTTATTTGGCATTATTCTAATTGTGCAATTGTTTGATGTTTATTTATCGCTCTGTACTATTTAATAACTGTAATTCCGCTCCGATATTCCGTGTCGGAGCGTTACATAACATAAAAATGATAATTGGGGGCCAAATGATCAAAAGATCATCTTCTTCCTCAAAACACCCCTTCCCCAAAACTGTAACCGCAGGAGTGGAAAACCGCCAGCGCCGGTTGGGAAGGGGGGGACCGGCGGCGGCTAGACCCCCGCCGCCCGGAGACGACGCCAGCAGCGTCGTCCAGTGGGGATCCCTAGCGCATCGCACGTGGGTCGCGTCGGCGAAGTGACGGCCCGCGCAGTGCCCAGCGCTGGTGGCTCGCCAGGGCGGGCCCCCGCAGCGCCCGCAGGTCATGCGCAGGTACTAGCGCCAGTGCGACGCAGCGGCCTGCCGCGGCCGCCTGCCCACCGCGCCTGCGCAGCGCGTGTGGACCCGCCAGCCCACCGCGCAGCGCGCGTGGGTCCTGACAGCGCTGCTTCTCCTGTCGCGCCCTCACCCCCCCCCCCCCCCGGCCTCGTCCCCGCATCGCTAGGTGGCCCATTTGCCAGCCACACCTTGCATGGGGAGGCCAACTGTCACGCCCCGACGCGGAATATCGGAACGCGAGGCAGTTGCAAGTACACGGGTATAGAGCGAGTACTAAACATCAAACCATTGAACAAGATTAAATATTAATATAAATTTATCTCATTAATAACTTTCCAAATGTCTAGTTACAACCACTAATATCAAAGCTATTCTATAAGGCTCAATTACATTGAATAAAAGCAAAAGGCTAAACTAAGACTCGAACAAAATGCTAGGACGCTAGGGTACTCATGACTTCACTCCTGGTCGTTCCCGTCGTCTTGAGTATATGTGTCATCCTCGGTCTCACCTGAGAACACAATGACAAATAACGCAGGGTGAGCGATAACACCCAGTAGGACTTAAATCTCAATAGTCGAGCAGGCTTTAAATGATTAATGTATTAAATGGCAGAGTAACTAATGATAGAGAGAGAGAGAGTCAAGTAAAAGATAGCAGGATAGCGCATGATGGAAATAGCACAAGCTTTCTAAACATAGCACAAGTGTCGAGTATAGCACAAATAGCAAGATGGCCATAGGACAAATAGCACAAAGTATAGCAATAGCACAACGAGTATAGTATAGCACTTTTGTCAATAGACAACGAGAGAATATAGCACTTTTGATTGTCATTTAGATAGTCGAGATAGATAGCACTCGAGTGTAATGCCAAACATTCTGATCATTTAACTCCCATAGGCACTAGCACTTTCGGGCACACATCTCAGGACCAGATCGGGCCCTTTATATATTGCCGGGCATTGGTTATATTGTTTATCTTTAGACAATTAGTCAATGGCCAGTATAGAGTACCAAGAAATAGACGAGAGTACTAGATGAATAGACGAGATAGTAGAGTGAACGTGAATAGATGAGCGAGTAGAGTATAGATGAGAGCTAGTGGACAATGCACGTAACACGTTGAGTAAACCGGCGATAGTAACAATTGCACAACACATGCACTTGATGTTGGCAGTCAGGTGGAATTTCACGACCCTTCCACTGGCCATGTTAAGCACAAGTTCAGAGGTCCGGCGTGATTCAAGATAAGAGCGAACTTCTAATAGTCATTTGGATCATGTTGATCCCTAAAGGGTATCATAGGTGTTAGGGTACAACCGACTCGTCGACCATGTGGGAATCCATGGACAAAGGAGACTTACGGAGGCATTGAACAAGGATTCACTAGTCCGGCAGAAGGAGTATCCGACGGAGAGTTCGTCCAAGTCAAGAGAGTGTGTATATAGAAACAAGTGTTCGACGTTCTAGAGGAATTCTAAAACAGTGGAGCGTCGATAATGGTATTCCCAAAACAACGCAAGAAATGAAGACAAGTCTTATTTAAAGTAGGGCAATTTAATTACATAAATTACTAGATATATTATGATATATTTACATGCCAAGTTAGGCCATATTTGGATGGTTCAAAGTGTGTGCAAGTGTTATGAGAAAATCATAGACAAGATAGATCATGTGATTAACTTGAACTAATTAAAATATAATCAATAATTACAACTTTGTTTTTCTGTGTACTAGGACATGGGGTGACTGTATAACAGTAAAACTTGCAAAAAGTGGGTTTTCATGTAAAAACTGTGATCGCGACGGACCCTTGTAAGGGTCACGACAGGGTCAGAAGAGATCGCAACGGGGTCTTGTACAGAACGCGATGGGCTTGTTAGTTTAGGCAGGCAGATTGCGACGACAGACCCTGTCGTGATCAGATCGCGACGGGAGATGCTGTCGCGACGGCCTGAGAACGCGATAGGGGCTTATACAGAACGCGACGACCTGAGAACGCGACAAGGGCTTATACAGAACGCGACGGGTTGGTCAGGACAGGTGCACAGATCGTGACGACAGCGTCTGTCGCATTCAGAACGTGACGGATATTGCTGTCGCGACCAGACCTCAGAACGTGGCCCATCAGGCCTTCGCGTTCACAGGGTCTGCGCTGAGTCCGACCGGGAAAGGATAGTGCATTGGATTGCGGACCAAACTTATCCTATTTTGACACAGGGTGATTCAAAAAATCATAACTAATTGTACAAGCGATGAAAAATCATGAAACTAGTTGCAAATTGATCTAGACTCACATAGGTACTTACAGTAATTTGGAATTTGAAAATGGATAGGGATTAGACATGCTTTAATCACGGGTATTCATGGTGAACATGAAACAGTACATAGTTGAGATCAACGATTTAATTCGCAAGATAGGATGGATGAAAATTAGGACTTTCATGGGCAAAAGAAGCCTAACTATCATCAGTATTTCCCATAAAAATTTCGTAGTATGGGGTTTAGTATGCATGGAGATCAAGAATTAAAGAGAGGGTTCGGGGTCATGGTGTTTACAAAACTTCAAAAATTAAGAACAAAAGATTTGCTCGATGGAAAAATATGAGACAAGAGGTCTTTGAATCCTGAGGTTTAGACCAGCCTACAGACGAAATTGATTTAGTTTTACTCGTGAGAATGCCTACATTTGATCATTTTCCTCTTCTAGAGCTAGAACTTGAAGAACGGGGTTGAGAGCTTTGAGAAGTTCTTCTCCCCATGAATTCCCCTCTTCCTTTGCGTCTCCTCCTGGTCTAGAAACCCTTGGAAATGAGCTAGGGCCGGCCATGGAGCTTTAAGAGAATATTTATGTCTCTTGGGTTTCTATTTCCTAATAGGACTCTAATTACTATTAAATTTCAGGATTTCTTATTTCTCTTACCCTTTCCAAACTTGAGAACTTCTAATTGGGTTAGGATGGGAGCTAAATTCGTGGTCAAGCTACTAGAGTAGGTTTAGGAATCCAAATCCAACTCAAACTTCTTATTTAATACATTAAATACCTCTTTTCTATTTAAGTAATAATTAAGTTACAAATTTGGGGTATTTTTCTATTATTTCCTTTTTAAAAATCTCTATTTTGACTCACTAATTTTTAATGGGTCCATTTAACAAAGTTCATTACTTCTTTTCATTTAATAGGTTTTATTTAATTCTCTTTTATTTGATTTCCTAATTACTTTTATTTTTATTATTGTTAAATTTTTATTTTCCAAAAATCCAAGTTGCTACACCAGCACAGCGGCAGGCCATAGGGCCAACCAGCGCCCCCTGCAAGTGACAGGGCAGAGCCTCTGTGTGGCCTGTGAACCCAGGCGACCCTTTTTCACATGGCGAAGAGCACCTCCGACACGACCAGAAATGAAAGCAACGAACGAAGATTAGAGCCCAGAGAATCCGACACAGGCTCTGATACCACATGATAGAGCATGTGCGCATACCTGTAGCGGAAGCGGATTCCATGGCGGTGCAACCACGAGGAGGAAGACGACGCAAATGTCAAGTGCTGGAGGAGACGACCGTAACCCCACGAGAGTTTCCCTGGTTTCCTCTCTCTACGTCACCGGATGTCTTATCTATCTATGGGGAAGACAGACCATATATAGAAAAGAGGGACCAATCTAGAAAATGCCTTATTGGGCTCCCACCCATAACAGGAACCCATGGACCACATATAGGTTATGCCCATAAAATATCTTTTTGACTAGACCGGAAGCGTGCATCCTTTATGTGTAATCCAAACCTGATAAGTAGACCACTTTAGTTGGGTCCGAACCCAACATGTGGTACTTCTTGGGTCTTACTTAGTAATTGAGCTCTCCAAGACACGTTCCTATTTAATAATTGGGCTTTCGTCTATTGAGTAAGACTTGAGCAGTTAGACCTTATGGTGTGGACAAGAGTTTTCCCTATCCAAGTTTCAATAGAAGAATAAACTTTACATACAACAAAAGTAGTGTAGTATAGATTATATGAACTCAGAGTTAAATTTTATTTTTCCTCTTCAAATTCAGAATTCTTTCTTTCCATCTCATACAGTGAATTTAAAATACTTTGTTCGTCCAATGTTTTAATCTAACAAAATTTAGAATGTTGATGAATCACTTGTACATGTGAAAAGAAAGAAATTATATGAAAACATGTATTAAGGTTAAATCGTTGCAGTCATAACGATTTCGAGTAACACGTTCCCACATTGATCATTTCCGGGAACAAGTGACCTGGTGTATATTAATGGCATGGTTTATCATTGTTGAGAGAGAAAATTTTAGTACACTTAAGTTTTATAATTTGTACTTAAATTTTTTATTTTTTATTAGATAGATGTATTGTGTATATAAATGTAAAAAGTAAAACTCAAAGTATATTAAACTTTTATCATATCTAGAAAACATATTATTATTTGCTTGAATCAAGTGACTTATATATTATTGTTAACATTCAACTTCTTCCGCTTAGAATTTGTTGCCGCCCTTAAAACTGGTACTTCTTGGATCACGAAATGGGTGGGTCCCACTCCGGTTGCCCAGACGTGGCGTTGCGTCTTCCGTTTTGTTTAATCGAAAACGACGGACGGAAAGGTGATGATGGCCACGTTAATCTTCTATCTGCCAAGTGACGATGTTCACTAATTGAGAAATATTTAATGTAAAATTAAATTGAACATATTTCGTACATATATATCACCTCAAGTATATATAAAGATATATTATATACTTCATCTCTAATTATTTCAACTCTAAAAAAATTAGATAGTACATCTTCATAAAATATGTCTTAGCCAATACAACCCCTTTCCTTGTTAGCAAATCATCAACAACAAGGGATTCCCTCATTCTTCAGGAGGAGGCGGAGGTGGTGCTTCACTGCTTCACCTGGCACGCGCCATGCTGCGGGATCTCCCGTGTCCATAAGAGTAGGATTTACTGGTGGAACATGCGTCCTCGCTCGGCCTGGCTCAGAATAGCATGGACACAGCCGAGGGTTTCGCGCGTGGGAAGAACAGCCCGCGAATCACGAACATGGAGTCAAACGGTGAACACCAGAATCCGACCTGGTCCTTCCCTCTCTCTCTCTCCCAAACGGTAAAGAGGAGGAGGAGGATGTGCTAAAGATGGCGAGACGGCATCTGGGGTTCCTTGCAAGATGCGCTCTTCCAAACCCAGGCTACCCCGCAAAGGCACCTCCTCCTCGGCCCTCTCCCTCTCTCCCTCGTCGTGGTCGCCATCTCCGCTTCTCTCCTAACGGCGGCGGGTCTGCCGGAGGGGCTCTGATTCGAGTTGGGTAATCTCTTATATTTTCCTCGTCTGGTGTTTCTTTTAAAACCGGGACTTTGTAGCCTCCCCTGTTTTGTTCTTCTTCGTCTTCAAGAATGGGGACGACTAGTGTGACGTTCTTCTTGGCTCTTCCAGACACGGGACGTTGGAAATGTCAATCGCCTTCATCCTCTCGTCATCAACATCGTTAAGGAGCTCCTTCTTAACCTCTTTTTTATCCCACTTTTTCAAAAAATAATCCGGTTAACCTACTCCATCATCAAACTGCCATTTCTCCCTAACCCTTAACATATCCCTCCCTAACCCACCCAACCCCCCCCCCGGCCAAACTCGCCTGTACTCCCCTGCCCATGAAAGCCTAATCCGCTCGTCGCCTTCGTCACCCCATCAGGTACTTTCTGGTCCAGCCATCGCCCATTGCTCTGCTACGGCCTCCTCTGCTCTCAACCGGTGTTCCCTTCTTCGATCACGATGTTATTTATGTTATTGTGGTTTCAATGTTTTATTTTTTTTAATGTTAATTCCATCTAGAAGCGCGCGGTGAGGGGTGTCCAGTTGAAGGGGAGACCCACGCACCCAGGCTGTGGACGAGATCAACGAGATGAAGCTAGCGTTGGCGCGGAAAATGGAGGCAGGCGGGGACATGGTTAGAATTGAGATGTTAGAGGGAGAAGTGGAGGCAGCGAAGGAATCCGAGATGAAAATGTTGGAATCGCTGGTCTCCCAGACGAAGCAGCTGGAGCAGGCCAAGATCGAGCTCGAGGAAGCCAAGCTAGAGATAAGGACTCTTCAGGAGAGCATCCGGGATCTGGAGGGCTCCGCGAGCGGCAGAAGCGAACCCGGGCTTCTGGGAAGGTTTCTCGAGAGACCCAGGTCACTGGATTCGTCTCAATCCCACGAGGATGTCCCCAGGCTCAGGAGCGAGCTCAGGTCGGCCATTGAGGCGGAGGAGAAGAACAAGAAGGCCATGGATGACTTGGCGGTGACGCTTAAGGAGGTGATGACGGAAGTGTACCAGTTGAAAGAGGAGCTGTCGACGACCCAGTCGGAGCTGGACACGGCCAGGGCAGAAGCCGACCACGCCGAATCGATGTGGAAGACCGCCGAGGACAGGCTCCTGCTGGTTTCCGGGGAGGCTTCGAGGCTGAGGCTGGAAGCCGACGAATCTGCTGCCGCCTGGAACGCCAAGGAAGATGGGTTCGTTAACTGTATGAAGATGTCCGAAGAGGAGATAACGAAGCTGAAGCGAGAGAACTCCAAGCTGGCCGAGTCCCACCGGATCGCCCGGGAAGAGAACTCCAAGCTGCGGGACATCATGAAGCAGGCACTCAACGAGGCCACCATCGTCAAGGGGGCGCTGGAGATCGCCCGAAGTGAGAACTCTCAACTCAAGGACCTCCTGTCTGAGAAGGACGACGCCTTGAAGAGCATGAGGCAGGACTACGAAAACCTCAAGGTCAGCGAAGCTGCCGCCGTCGACAGCGTCGAGGAATTGAAGAACCTGCTCGCTGCGGAGTCGGCCACAGACGTGAAAAGCTCGGGGGCCCGCCGCCGCCCGTCTGATCACACTGGGTCACTCGCGAAGCCGGAGGCAACGGCGCCTAAGGAGGAGAAGGAGGAGGAGGGTCCGGAGACGATGGGGGTGGCAAAGTTCCGATCGGAACAGTGGGCAAGCGACGACGAGCACCACCACCCGTGCGTCCCGAACGGTCGGAAATATCCCGGCGCGCGTCCTGATCCGTTCCCGGGGTCCATGTCCGAGCGAGTGACGTTGCCGGGGCACACGGATTACCCGCACAAACCACTGAGCTGTGCGTCCGACTTGACGGCTCCCTCGCTGCATGGTTTCGACGCCGGGGACATGAGCTATGAAGAGTTCGACCACCATGTAGGGAGGATCCACCTGGATGTGATGAACAACAACGAACGTAGTGGTGTTCCCCCAAAACATAGAAAGAAGAAGCAGATTCTTAGAAGGTTTGGCGACTTGTTGAGAAGGGGCAGCGTTCCAAAGTAGTACTTCCTTTTCCCTAGAGAGATACATTGTTGCGTTCTTCAAGTCTCGTCGAATCTTGATCGGTGGTCGTTCAGACAACGGTTGAAGTGATTCTTTTAGTAATTACAATAAGAAGGGCGGTCGAGCTGTCAAACGACCAGAGACCATGAGAGAGGCAACCTTGCTTCGATACCTTGCTATGATGCTTACACGGAAAGATTTTAACTCTTGTAGAGAGAGCAGAGCTTATGCCCGAGAATGGAGATCATGCGCACCGATCAGTTGTCATCTCACCATACTTTGCAGTTGATCCTGTTTTAATTTAGCATATAGATGTTCACTCCTCGCAGCTGATCCAGTCGCTTTGTAATTTTTCTTTTTTTTTTTTGGTGGGGAAGAGGTTATTACATAGTCTTTAGAAATATTTTATAAATATGCACCTTCTTATTCTTGTGTAAATAGAGGGTTAACTACTACACTAGAGGACCCCGGTTGGATCGATCGGTTAGAACTCTTGTTTAAAAATAGGAAGTCCCGAATTCGATTTCTGGGGGTTTACCTGATTTATATGTAATTTTCGAGGTGTGTAAATCCGAATTTTTTTTGGTCAAGTGGGGTAAGGGCAATACGGGTATACGAAAAGTAGGAGCTGCCAAGTCCTGACCTTGGAGTTCACGAACACAAATCTTTGAGCTCACAAAATCACACGGGATGAGATTTCTTCGTTATAAAAAAAAAAAAAAACTACTACACCACTCTTTGAGTACGCTTGTATATGTAAAGATGCTCACGTTAATCTGTCCTCGCCGGGCCGGCTTACTGCCAAGTGGAAAATTTTCAAAGTTCAATATATAGTTTCCATCATAAATTTGTCTTCAAAGTACAACTGCTTCCACCTTCAATCTCTATGTTTGTTTTAATCAGTTTCTAATATCGTAGGGTTAATTTAAATTGGAGCCATGGTTCTCTGCTATTGGTCCATTTTATGTGATTTTGGGTTCAGTTTAGCTCTAATTGGAGTAGAGGGAGTCAGGATTTGCAGGCTTTCCCTCTTGAAACCTTGGATGCTCTTTTACGACAAGGCATCGACCCGTACACACTGCGGAAATCAGTTCCAGGTCCAAATTCTGTGGAGAAGACGTCAGAAATGGGCCTCAACTGCAGAAAAGACTCTTGTTCATGCACGGATCTCTCTGATAAAAGGTTGTGTGTTGGGCACTTGGGCTGTCAATTGATCGAGCTCGGGTTGAATCAAACGGGGCCGGCTCTAGCCCAACACCTACATTTCTAGGCCCAAGTTTGAGTAGCATCGGACTGGACCCCACTGCTAAGTATAAAGTCCGACTTCTCCCCGACCCACCTCCAAAAATTGAACAAAGAGAATGATTTACTGCACTTTAGGAAAGTACAGTAAGTGCAATCCACCTAGGATGGTAGCTCATGTGGCGCCACATGGGCTGTCACTTGATTTTTTTTTTTTAATCTGGTTTTTTTTTAGCCTAACTCATCTATTTTGGGGTCCAATTCATCTATTTTAGAGCTTAACTTTTTATTTTGGAGTCTAACTTATTTTTTATTTTATTTTTAATCTAACTTTTTTTAGCCTAATTCATCTATTTTGGAGCTCAATTCATCTATTTTGGAGCCCAACTTTTTATTTTGGAACCTAACTTACCTTTTGTTATAGAGCCAAACTATTTTTTAGGCTCCAAAATAAAAAGTTAGGCTTAAAATAGATGAGTTGGGCTCCAAAATAGATGGGTTAAACTAAAAAAAAAACTAGATTTTAAAAAAGAAAAAGAAAAACCACCTGACAGTCCATGTGGCGCTACATGAGCTACCATCCTAGGTGGATTGCACTTACTGCACCTTCTTAAAGTGCAGTAAATCTTTCTCTTTAACAAAATATTAATATTTTTGGGTCAAAAAGATCCTATATTCATGAGAGTCCACATTCATTCTAGGAAAGAACATGTACCCACTCCACTAAGATAACACATGGGACAATTTTATTAATATTAAAAGATAACATCCACATCGGAGCATACCCCTGACAATACAAAGCCACAAGTAGGTTGCTATTACTCAAATCAAGAAGTCATAATAATAGGTATTGTAACGTCGCGCGTTTTCCGGATCCCCGTGGATCCAGGTTTAGCGGGTTTTGTGGCCAATGTGTGGCCCATTAGTGCGTGTTTCAGGTGTTACGCGTGTTGTGAGGTTTGGTGGGCCGCCAGACTGGGCCCAAAGCGCTCACAGGTTTTCTACATGTGAACGCAACAGGGGTGTGCATCGCGTTTTGAACGCGATATCCCTAGTGGTCGCGTTCCTGTTGCCGCTGCTAGGCAGTCTTCGTCTGCATGGCTGTCGCGTGTCGCGCGCCGGGCAGTCGGCCTTGTGAAGGCGACGGTCACTCAGGTCGCGATCAGGTCACAACGGGGGTGCATGTCGCGATCTTAACCGTTGTGCTATTTTTAAGAACCCTGGACGAACAGAGCTTTCGCAAGCTCTGCTCGGCCAGGGGGAGCTGCTGCGGGGTTCCTTCGGGCGGTTCGAGGTTCTGAAGGTGCGAGGGGCGTGTTCTCGCCGCGAGGACGTCGTGTGGAGTGGGGGAAACGCCAAGGGATCTCCAATTTTCTCGTTCTTCACGAAGGTAGGGTGTTCTACCTTGTTTTGTGTTGTGGATTGCATGTTAGTTCGTTTATTGCTTTGAAAACTGTAGATACTATGCTAGGGTATCCATTAAAGCATGTAAAATGTGAATTAAGTATGGTTTGAATGGTCCAGAATGGTGGTCTGTGGAATTGCTTCCGGATTAGGGTTCGCGTCTGCTAAGGCGACGACCCTGGGCGTCGCGTTCTTAACACGACAGCCCGATGCGTCGCGTTCCGATTTGGAAAGCGACACATTAAAGAGTCACGACCGGATGGCGACCAAGGGTTCTGTCGCGACAAGGTTGCGACAGCCTTACCCGTCGCGTTGTGGTTTTTTGTGGCGGCATGTCGGGGCGTCGCGTTCTGAAGGCGACCTGGCCCCTTGTCGCGATCTCAGCTGAGAGGTCTGGACATGTATGCTTTTAGTGTTGTGGTTAAACGATTATTCGTATTTGTTGTGCACGGCAATGACAGGTGGAGCCAATGCACTTGTTACGCTCATGGAGTGTATTGCTCACGAGGTGGGCATGTTTTACATGGTTAATGTGTTATGTACGTAATCGGCTTGGTGTTTACGTAGTATGTGTGGTGCATTGGCACCCGTAGCGCTATTGGAACGTGCTGTCCATGTGTTGGACATGTTGTTTACGTGAATAACGTGTGGTGCACTTGGTTGGTGTATTATACACGTGGTATTTACGTGGTTTGGATGTCGTGCATATGGTTTGTGTGTGTATGGCACATCGTACGTTATTGTGTTTATTGTATCTTAATTATTGTGTTAGTTCGTGGTGTTGTGGCAGTGAGGTTCACGTTTGAACCTAGTCTTGATCCTTTAGGATCTTTTATAAGTTATCCTCGATGGAAAATTAGTAAAGTATAAGTATGATTATTACGTGATTATCGTGTATTGTGTTTAGGTGACCGATGACAGGCTGTGGTGTTATTATTAATATGGTTTATGTGTGTGATTGTGTAGGTTAGCTTGTAAGTCACAAGGTGACTGGAACAAGCTATTCATAACATATGTACCGTAATTGGTAATAGAAAGTATTTGTGTATATACCGTGGTTTGAGCTTGCCGAGTGTGGTGGTCCGGCGCCTATTCCGGAATGCCTCTCTAGTCGGGTACCCCAGGTTCTTTGTGATCCAGGCACGTGTGTTTGTTGTGCTCGGGGTTTGTCCCGGTACAGTGTGGTACCGTCGAGGTATGTGTCGTCTTCCTGGACACCCTCACTCCTGAGTTGAGTTGTACGTCCGGCTGAGGGAAAGACGGCAGTGGGACAGCGACTTCCCAGAGCTTGTTTTTAGTCGCTTGTAGCGCGCTCGTAGTTGGGGGTACGTACACCAGTAGACGTCACTGGTCCCCATCTAGTCACGTTTTCCAGTGCCTCACTTTAGGGTGCTCCGGCCAGAGACCCTAAAGGTACCATGCATGGACCTGCAGCTGTGTGTCTGCAGGTGTGGTGTTGGTTGGTCTCCAAAGTTGTTTGATTTGTTCTCGTGGAGTGGCAGTTGGACTTTTCGTCCGTGACTGCGAGACTGGGAGGTTGTTCTTGTGTTGTGTTGTCCGGGTTGGATATTGGCCTGATCAGCCAGTAATCCGTTCCCGTATGATGGCGTCGTTCCTTTTCGACTCGTGCTTTGCCACTGGCTGTGGCTCGTGAGTTTGTGACTCGTAGTCGAGGTTTGACCCGTTCGAGGTGTGCCCTGGTGTTGGCACAGTTGTGACTGCGGTTGTGGCTTGTGGTGTGCCCGAGTGGTGGCACAGTTTTGGTTATGGTTGTGAGTGTTGACTCACCAAATGTGGTTTAGCTCGCTATGGTGTGCCCTGTTACGGCATTGGTTTACTTGCGGTTTTCGTGCTGGTACCTTGTGGTAATAGGTACATGTACCCTGTGTGGGTAATGATTTGTGGTAGTACGTCGTATACCAGTCTTTTCTGGTGTTGACGTGGAACTGTGTTTCGTGGAGGTCGTGTGGTGTTACATTCCACTTAATGTGCTTTACCCTTCCTCGAGTAAGCTTCCGTATATGGTTTTCGTGTATGGAGGATTGGTCGTTGTAACCAACCCTGCCATTCTGTGTGTGGCTTCCGACATATTATGGTTTGGGGTATAAATGGCCAGCTTTTGGTTAGCAGTCATGTTACCCACGTACTTGAGACTCGCCTGTGAAGCTTATAGCCTAGGCAGTGGTTTGCTTATGCGGCTTATAGCTTAAATGATTGGTTGTGACTGTGGTTTGCCTGTGAGGCTTGAGGCCTAGGCGTTACTGTTGTTGAGCGGACTAGTGGTGTGAAGCTAGTCCGTTGTTCCCTCTTACTTTCCGAGGTTGTGAATAGTTAATGTGTTTATATTTAATTGCAATTTAAATTCAATTGTTGTGAGCATGAAATGGTTTGACTATTGGTGCTGCCAGTGAGACCCTTTGGGGTTGAGGTGTCCGTGGTTACGGGGTTGTTTTGGGTAGCCCCTACTGAGCCTGTGACTTGTTGAGGCTCACTTCCCTACAATTCTTTTCAGGGCTTGCCATTTGTGTGGCATGTGGAGAAGTTTGTGGCAGACTTGTACCACCAGCAGTTGAGTTGTAGTTAGTTTTTGTGTGAGCTTATGCTCCATCGGGGTATGTCCCAGGTAGTTGTACTTTTTAATTGGACATGTAATAATGTAATGGGATAGTTGTAAATTGTTATATGCATGTATGACCACATGTACTTTCTTGTGTCTTATACTGTGTAGTTATCTTTTATGTTCTTACTAGACACTTGTGTGAGCTATTCCTTGCGAGACTTCGGTCCGTTCGTGGGAGGCGGATCTGGATATAGAGCCTTAATGGGCATAAATATCCAGGGCCGTCACAGGTATAGTATTGTCACATCCCCAATTTAGCAGCGGAATAAATCAGAAACGTGAATAAGTATATAATATATCAAGTAGTCATGTATGTCCAAATAACTAAAGACAACAATTGAATAATACAAAGTCTTTATTTTATTGATAATCAAATCACTACCTCTATTACAACCACAGACTCATAACCATCACACATGGCTCAATATGACACTTTACATTGGAAAGAACTAAAAATAAACTAACTAGACTCTACTATACTGTGACACTATGGTAACTCCATTAAGATAATGTCAGGTCGCTCATCACTCTTGTCCATCCCCATTGTTGTGTATATCATCAATCGACTTACCTGAAAAATATTAAGAAGCATTTGATGAGCGATAACGCCTAGTAGGACTTATATCTCATAAACCAAGTAATATTTTAAGTAATTAACATATTAATAGGCAGAATAACTACATGATGTATAGCGAGTCAAGATATAGAGCAAGATCATGGTGATTTCAAATGATAACGAGCAAAGAGTCCAAGTGTAGAGCAAAAACTAGTAACATGTATAGCAAGAGAGAGAATTAGCTATATTTAAGAGTAAATACCCACTGGTGCAAATGACACAATGTAAAGTAATAGCACATCTAGTAAATAGTATTAGTTGATTGTCATATATTAATCAAGATAGTATAGCACTTTGATATAATGTCAAACACCCTAGTCAATTAACTTCTGCGAACAAATTATAGAACTTTTGGGCGCACCTCCGAGGACCAGACTGGGTCCTTTATATTATCGTGCATTGATTATTTATATTATCTAAACAATCAATTAATGGCCATATAGAGTACTAAGAATAAACGAGATAATAGATGAATAGATGAGAATAACACGAGGGAAAGAGAATAGATAAGAGAGAAATGACTAGATGAGTTTTTGCACTATCCAAAAATATACAAGGGTCATGTACGAGAAACAACACGTTAAAACCTCGATAGAAACCACTGCAGATAGAACACTCTGATTCTGGCAGCCACAAGGAGAACACGGTCTACCTCCTGGACGTGACCATAACGCGGTCAGGGGGTCGGGCGCATTAATAAAGAAAACACGATCGCCCTATCTACCGCATTTAGACGCGGTCAACAAGGGGGAAACGTTTATAGAAAAGACAATTTGGCTAGTTGGATCATGCAGTACGGTTCTAACATGGCCCCAAGTGGTGTAAGGGTGTTGATAGTACAACCAGCTCGACATCCTAGAGAAATTCTAGAGTTACGGAGGCCTTGACAAAGGAGTTCTAATCTGACAGAAGGAATATCCGACGGAGAGCTCTCACATCATCAAGAGAGGTGTTGAAATGTTCTACTCGACATTCTAAATAACTTTTAGAACAGCGGGCATCGATAATGGAGTTCCAAATTGGAAATAGAAATGATTACTATTATTGCTCAAGTAACGGAGGTCGGCTCTTGTCGAGGAGGCCAAGGGTTTGTTGCTACCGATGTGGAGATGTCGCCGATCTCCCGACCTGCAAGGCCATTGAGGGGGAATGTCTGCCTCTTTTATAGTAGTAGCCCACCCAAGGTAACTATTGGATCACCTCACGAATCTCGCGGCCGATCTCTGTGATTATCGCCGGATTGTGGCAATAACCGGCATGCCAGATCATGCAGACCGTAGCCTTAATGGCCGTTGTTATCAGATGCACGATCCTCGGTCATTACCTAGTCGGCAAATGCTCTAGCCATTACGCGAGCCACGTTTTCGGGAATCCCACGAACACGTCACGCTCTACGTCACGCACGGCCGAGCTGGCTTAGCCCTTTCCTCTGTTGAGCTAATGCTCTCGGCCTAAGCAATGTTAGGATGTCAGTTCAGGCCTCGTCGCCACGTCTGCCTAGATGACCTTTACCTCGTCGGGACGTCGTCCAAGACGATGATGGTGCTTGGATCCAAGAAATTCCTCCACATCGGCCCAGGATGTGTCGGGAGGTCGTCAGGTCATAGCTCGGTCTGACCTGTGGAGTTCTCCCCGTGTCAAGTACAAATCATGTATATAAACCCTTGTTATTTCATGTTCTTAGTGATAACATTTTGATTACTTTATGTCCATAATAATTCTTTTGTAGCCATCATATGGTGATGACCCAAGTTAAGGCTTCACTTGATAGATATATGAGACAATCACTAGTTATAATCAAGATAACATGAAAAGAGTCATTGGATTTAGAATCATTTAATTTCATGAACTTAATTAATGTGTTAGTTTATCATAGGGCAACATCAGATGGATTAAACAATTATTTAAAAGTTAAATTTCAAGTTAAAGTGCATTGTTCATGGTTTAAATAGGTTTCTAGACCGACAATCAAAATGTGACGGGGTTGAACGACACATTAAGAACATGGTCTAGGGATACGACGTGTTCCGCTTAAGTGGGATATTGTGCCGCATTCAGAATGCAGCGTGTCACGCCGTCGCGTTCTAGAGGCGGTCACCAAGGCCACTACTTTTACAAACAGAAAGCCCTTTTGTGACACGGGGCAAAGAATCGCCTAAATCCAAGGTATGATGCATGAAAAATCATACAAATGGTCTTAAAACGAAGCTAATATACTTAGGAACATATGTAAACAAAAAAATTGATATATATCAGAATATAGATTCAACAAGATCTAACATGAAGATCAAAAGGTCAGGTACATGAATCAGGTTGAACTTTAGATGCAAAATACTCTTTGTATGGATGGTAAAAATTAGGGGAAATGTAGGGATTGTGTTTATGATATCAAGATCAACCTACATAAATATTTAATTAGATTTTGTTTGAGAGAATGCCTACTTTGGATTATTTTGTGACACAAGGGCAAAACAAGATGAACTTGATGAAGAACTCTTGAAGCTCTTCTTCTTTACGAAATTCTCCTCCTATGGCCTTCTCTACACGTCCTAGAGAAGCTCCAAGCAACAATAGGGTCAGCCATAAGGGGATTTGCAATGTATTTATAGAGATTGTCTTTTTATTTCCTAATACAACTCTAACTTCTTTTAATTACGAATTTTTCATATTTATCTCTATCTCTTAAGCCTTCTATGCTCCTATTAGAGTTAGATTGGGTTGGGGACTAGCTTTCCAAATTAGGATAGGTTTTAAGTACGAATTTTCATCATTGTCTTATGCATTTAAGCTAATTTATCTCAATTTATCTAAAGGGCTAATGGACATTACAAATTAAATATTAATATCCTATTATTATCTTATTCTAACTCTTATTTTGGCCCAATAATTTTAATATGGACTATTATTTAAGCCCATTAAGTTCTCTTTCTTATTGGATATTATTTTTTTCCATTTATTCTTTTGGAAGTTTAATTTATTAAATTTATTTTTATTTATTTATTTATTTATTTCCTAATAATCTGGGTTGCTACTGGCTACAGGTATGTAGTTGCATGCAACCAATACAGTAGGTGGGAAGAAAGGATATTCTCGATGACCAAATAGACAAAGTTTAGAAGTAACATGTTCATTTACAGAATTATCATGCAATATATTATTTATTTTCTTTTTCAGTGCTTTATTTTAGATCTATAAGAACAGAACGTCTCAAATAAAATAGTGTATGCTTCTTCCCATTCTACAGTTGTGAAATCTTCAAAAGAAGATCTTACCTCTATGTTTTCTTCGCTTTTAGCCATGAGACAAGTGACTTCTTCATCATCAGATTCATTCTCATCCTAGTCTTCTTCATCTCCATCACTTCATGTGGCCAACATTGCCTTGGTCTTTTTGTAGACTTATTTTTTCAATTTCTTTTTGAGTTCAGAACATTCGTCTCTCATATGCCCTTACTTTCTACATTCATAACATATGACTATGTCAATTTTCAAATTTGAATTAATTTTTTTAGAAAAATCTTTCTTCGGAAAAGTTTTAAACTTACATTAGCCTTCCTTTTTCATTCTAAAAAAAATTCTGAACTATTTGGTTAATGATACGGGGAGTTCCCCACAGGTCGGCTAAGTCCTCGGCTCGGCTGACCTCCCAAAGCCTGAACCGAAGTTCTTACGGGGCTTAGGCCAAACGATGGTGTCGTTCATGCCGACGACATAGGTCGGCTATACCGAACTCCTTTCACCCCTCGGGCCGACTCCCTCAGCTCGGCCTCGGACAAGGATTGTTCGGCTCGGACGTAGCTGATCTGGAGCCCAACGTGTCCACGGGATTCCCGGAGCATGACTCACGTAACTGCTGATGCAGTAACAAATAAGGTAAGGTCCGAGGATCATGCGCCCGGTAATTGTGGCCATTAAGACCACGATCTCGATTATCTGGCATGCCGATTACGACTACGATCTGGTGACAATCATGGAGATCCCCTGCGAGATTCGCGAGGTCATCCAACTATTACATGTGTATCCTAACCTTATAAAAGAGGGGGAGATGCTGGGCGCAAGCGAATCGAGGGGGAAGGATGGAGAAGGGCCAGACAAAGAAAAAATTAGGGGAACAAAGAGGAGGAGGGGATGAATGTATCACTAGAACTAGGGCGGATAGGGGGAACGAAGGAGGGTGGTTGGGGGGAGACCTCGGTGGAGGCTCCCCCACAAACACCCCCCCACACCTAGGGGTTTCGCCGCCACCAGAGGTGGTGACGCTTCAGCCACAGAGGACGCCTCTGGTGGTGATGATTCCTCTAACGATGATGTTGGAGATCGGGCCACTTGGAACCCTAGCAATGACTCTGGGCTCCGACAAAGACATCCAATTTAAGTGGCTAACGGTCGAGGAGTATCTCGTTAAGATACTCGATAACGTACTCATTAAAATACTCGTTAAACTACTCATTAATTACTTGAAATGACACTCCTTAATATACTTGAATTTCTTATAATAAATATGAGTATTGATGTCGGTCGTTATCAACCGACAAGTCAGAGTGATACCGGTCGTCGTCAACCGATGAATTGGATCGACGGGGTCAAGGACCGACCATACCAACGGGCTGATAACTAAGTTGTCGGACATCGTCGTCATATGTTGTTTAATCATTGCCGAGAACCAATTCAAATAAAGCACCATATCCGGACGTCTCCAGCTGGCACCAGTTCATACTTGCCCAAGGGACTGATGAGTCCCGTAGATCGCGATTCTCCAGCTGGCCCGCATCCGCTTCAGGTAAGTGGCCATCAGGGCAGGATTCTCGGAAGCCCAGTTGGCGAAATTCCCTGAAAGGCGCCCTTGCCTCGCGGAGGCTCGTCCACCACCTTCCTTTTCTACCCAAAAGACCAAGCCCTTATAAAAGGCACAGATACCCTCAAGAAAAAGGTACGCTATTCGTAGCACAAAAACTCTCTCTATTCTCTCTCTTTACAACCCTCACTGACTTGATCGTCGGAGTGTCCGACCGCCGAGGAGTCTCGGTGGTTCTTTGCAGGTCGGATTCTCTTCTCTGACGACAGCGCGACGCGGCCAATCCCTCGGGGCCCACCCAGCTCGGCTCCGGCCGACGATCCTTGCTGATTTTTTCCAGCAACATTTGGCGCCGTCTGTGGGAACCGATACGAAAGGCTTATCCCAATGGTACCCAAGGGAAAGACTGCTGCTCGCCCGTTGGAGGAGGAAGTCGCCCTTGTTAATGTCGTAGAAGAAGTAGCAGGGGGAGCATCTGGCGCAGGGGAACAAGACTCAACAACCCTGTCGCGGCTCGATCGTGTCGAACAGACATTGGCGAACCTTCAACAAATACTAATGAGGATGGAGCAAAACCAGCAAGCGCATCCTGTACAAGGAGAGGGCTCGGTTCGTCTGGTAGAGAAGATCCAAGGCGATCAGGATGATGCAGAGGCGCCCAACCGGAAGCATGCGCCTTCTGCGATGTCGGCAAGTCATGCCGGCGCACTGCCGGCGATGGTTGGGACTCCCGCACCAGCTGTAATCCAAGCCGACAATGTCCTTCCCGTCACGCCGGTGGTAGCCGTAAGGAATGCGGCCAAAGCCGACCTTGCCGACCGCTTCACGGCGGAATCCGCTCCGATCAACACCAGCGAGTCTCCGTTCGACCCACGATGGAAGGACGACCTGCGAGAGATGAACAGGAAGATAGAAGCTCTACAGCTCGGCACTCGCGCCCCATCCGTGGCGACGCTCCTCACCTCCTCACCGTTCACAGAAGAAATCACGTCGGCCCCAGTTCCGCCGAAGTTTCAGCTGCCGAAATTCCGACGCTACAATGGGACCACCAACCCAGTCCACCACCTCGACCATTTCCAAGGACAGGTGGAAATGATGAATGTAACTGACGCTCTGAAATGCAGGGCTTTCATGTCCACTCTAGATGATGCAGCTCTACAGTGGTTCAAGGCGCTCCCCGCTCGATCGGTCTCGGGCTTCTCCGACCTGGCCCAGAGGTTCCTCGACCACTTCTTCAACACGGTGCAACACTCGTTGTGCACCGACGACCTATGGCTGGTGTCCCAGAAACAGAACGAGATGTTTCGAGACTACACGAAGCGCTTCCAGATTGAGGTGATGAAAGTGGTGGACCTGGACTTAAGGACTGCGGTCAACATTCTCACGAGGGTGTGCACTGACGTGTCGTTTGTGGCGTCAATCGCCAAGAAACCACCGGTAAGCCTCTCCGACCTCCTCTCTCAGATGCAGAAATACGTCAGGCTGGAATCAACCCTTGGAGCCACAGGGCGACTGAAGCGGCCGCTGGAGAGGGGAAGCGCGAGCTCGGAGACGGGCGAGAAAAGGCCGAGAAGGGAGGAAACGCACAGAGACAGGCGCCGAGACTCGGAGAACCGACGGGTGTCTGACCGACGACCCGACGAATATCGTCGCGTCAGGGATCTCCCCCGGTTCGGAAGGCCACCGTCAGAGATCCTCCCCATCATTAAGAAGCTGCCGGAGTTCAGGCGACCGGAACCCATCACGAGGCCTCCATCAGGGCGGGGGGCGAGCTATACTGTGAGTACCATAAAGGTTTTGGTCACCTAACCGACCAGTGCAGGAGCCTGAAGATGGAAATATCGGAGATGTTACGCCGAGGGATAATCGGAAAAGACGTCGTCGACGGAAAACCAAAAGATCGCGAGCAGGAAGGGGATCGCGAGCGCGAGGGGAAAGGCGCCGTCCTAGTCCTCGCTGGCGGATCGGCGGGAGGCGGCGACAGCGGCAGGAAGAGGAAAGCGTACGCGTCAGCCGTCGTCCTCGAAATCAGCCGACCAAACTTGGAGCCGATCACCTTCTCCGCTGACGACACAGTGGGTCTAAGCTTCCCCCACGACGACGCACTCGTCATCCATGCCAACATCGACGGATACACCGTGCACCGCATCCTCGTCGACAACGGGGCAACACCCGACGTCCTCTTCTATGACTGCTTCCTGAAGATGACGAACCTGAGCACGGAGCTCAAACCGATAGCCACACCACTTTTCGGGTTCAACGGAGTGCCAGTCACCGCTGAGGGGTCCATAAGGCTCAAAGTGACGTTGGGTACCCGTCCTAGGCATGTAACGGTTGAGGTCGACTTCCTGATTGTAAAAGTGAAGTCGGCCTACAACGCGATTTTCGGACGCGGATTGCTCGGGAGGCTTGGGGGGGTGCCGTCAACATACCACCAGAAGCTAAAGTTTCCAACTCCCAGCGGGGTAGGGGAAGTTGTCGGGAGTCAGGGCGAGGCGCGCCTGTGCTATGTCAATTAGATCAAAGCAAAAGAACCAGCTATTTCTGAGTACGTACCAACTGTCAATGACACCCCGAAACACGAGCCAGCAGAACTAACTAAACAAATAAAGATCAAGAGCGGGCCTCTAATCATCGGGACCGAACTCAAAGAATTGGAAAATGATATCGCCACATCCCTCGGCCAAAGTGGAGGCGTATTCGCTTGGTCCGACGACGACCTTCCAAGAATAGACCCGAGCATTATCCAGCACCACTTGAACGTGGACCCCGAAGCTCAGCCTATCCGGCAAAAGAAGAGGCCATTGTCGGCCGAACGGCAGGAAGTAGTGGAAAGCCAATTAACAAAATATTTGCATGCAGGTACTGTTAGAAATTCATTTTACCCAAACTAGGTCGCCAACGTCGTCCTGGTGCGAAAGGCAAATGATAAGTGGCGAATGTGTGTTGACTTCACCAACCTAAACAAGGCCTGCCCGAAGGACAGCTTCTCGTTACCTCGGATCGACCAACTGGTCGACTCAACTGCCGGACACGAGCTCTTAAGCTTCCTTGATGCCTACTCAGGCTATCATCAAATAAGGATGGCCCCAGAGGACGAGGACAAGACATCCTTCACCACCGAGAGAGGTTTGTATTGTTTTACTCGTATGCCATTCGGACTGAAAAATGCAGAAGCGACGTACCAAAGGCTAGTCAACAAAATGTTCGAGAAGCAAATCGGCAAGACCATGGAAATATACGTCGACGACATGTTGGTGAAAAGACGACGATCCGAGGACCACGTCAGAGACTTGGCCGAAGCTTTCGAAGTGTTGAAACTCTACGGGATGAAGCTGAACCCGGAGAAGTGCGTCTTCGGTGTCCGAGCAGGAAAATTCTTGGGGTATCTCGTCTCCCAACGAGGCATTGACGTCAACCCCGACAAGGTTCAAGCTATCCTCGGCATGACGGCTCCGAGAACAGTTAAAGAGGTACAAAGACTTAATGGCATGGTAACAGCTCTAAGCAGGTTTATGTCCAGGTCAGCAGAGCGGTGCAGACCATTCTTCGAGGTGCTAAGAAAAGGCCGCTTTGAATGGACCCATGACTGCCAAAGGGCATTCGACGAGCTGAAGGAGTACCTGGCGAGCGTGCCGACGTTGAGCAAGCCGAAGGAAGGGGAAGAGCTGTTGTTGTATCTGTCCGCAACAGGCTATTCCGTCAGCTCGGTGCTCGTCCGAGAAGAAGACCGAGCCCACCTACCGGTGTACTACACAAGCAAGGCACTGCGAGGAGCCGAGCAACGCTACCCTGACCTCGAGAAGGTCGTGTACGCTCTCGTCATGGCCGCACGACGATTACGTCCGTATTTCCAATCACACAAGGTCGTCGTCCTCACCGACACACCGATTCGACAAGTTTTCGAGCGACCCGAGTCCTCGGGAAGGTTGGCCAAGTGGGCCGTAGAGCTCGGGGAATTTGACATTGAGTTCAGGCCCCGTGTCGCTATCAAAGCCCAAGCCCTCGCGGATTTCATTTCCGAGGGCACTGCCCGAGCAGCTACGGAAGAAGAATCCGACGGAAGGTGGGAAGTTTTCGTCGACAGAGCCTCAAACTCCCAGGGCAGCGGAGCAGGGGTGGTCATGCGCTCACCCGAAGGCATCGACTTAAGGTACGCGGTTCGTTTCGGTTTCCAAGCATCTAACAACGTGGCAGAATATGAAGCGGTGGTATCAGGGCTGAAGATGGCAAGAACTCTCGGCGCAAAGAAGGTCCGTGTCCACATTGATTCCCAACTAGTCGTTAACCAGGTCTCGCAAGCGTTCGAGGCAAAAGAAGTAAAGCTCGCGTCATACAAGGCCGAGGTGTTAAGGCTCATGGCGGAATTCGACTCTGCGGAGCTTGTGAAGATACCAAGATCCGAGAACGAGCAAGCTGACGAGCTTTCAAAAATCGCATCATCCGCACTAGAATCACCCACAACCCTATTGATAGAAGAACTATTGGAGCCAACCATAGCACACAGAGATCTAATGAGTATCGAGGCCCTAGATCTTTAGTAAGAAGAGTGACCCGACAAGGATACTGGTGGCCGACGATGCTTAAAGACGCTGAGAGGTACGTCAAAAGGCTGCCGACAATGCCAGCTGTTCGGAAGATCGACCGACAACCTTCATCGGAACTCACAAGCATAAATTCCCCATGGCCATTCGCACAATGGGGCATGGACATCCTCGGACCATTCCCACCGGCAACGGGTCAAAGGAGGTTCATCATCGTCGGAGTGGATTATTTCACGAAATGGGTCGAGGCTGAGCCCCTGGTGAAAATTACACATACCAACGCCTGGGGTTTTGTGTGGAAAAATATCATCTGCAGGTTCGGTCTTCCACGAACAATCATCACCCACAATGGACGACAGTTCGACAACGCTAAATTTCGTCGGAATTGCGTTGCACTTGGGATAGAGCACAGATTCTCCTCGGTAGCCCACCCCCAGTCAAACGGAATGGCCGAGGTCACCAATCGGACGATCCTGGACGGACTAAAGAAGAGGATAGCAAGTCACAAGGGAGCTTGGGCCGACCAACTCCTCCATGTGCTTTGGGCATACAGGACGACACCAAGGGAAGCCACTTACGAATCACCCTTCGCGTTATCCTTCGGGATGGAGGCAGTGTCGCTCGTAGAAATGCTCGTCCCTTCGCAAAGAATCCTCGGGTTTGATGAGGAAAGCAACGATCAGTCATTGCGTGCCGAACTTGACCTGATAGAAGAGAGGCGAGGTAATGCTTCTACAAGGATGGAAATATACCGAAAGAGGGTCAAGAAAAGCTTTGACAGAAAGGTCAAACCACGACACTTCGGAGTGGGAAGCCTTGTCCTCAGGAAGCTCGCAATTTCGGACCCAAAGTTGGCTAGCGGGAAGTTATCACCAAACTGGGAGGGGCCATACCGAATCGCCGACGAACTCGGCCAGGGAGCTTATCGGCTTCAAGAGCTCGGGGGAGCAGTCATACCGAGAACATGGAACGCCGAGCATCTTCGACGTTACTTCCCGTAAGTACGAGGTCGCTTCGGCACTCCCCAAGTACGAGGTCGCTTTGGCACTCTCTAATCCAAGTACGAGGTCGCTTCGGCACTCTCTAATCCAAGTACGAGGTCGCTTCGGCACTCAATAATCCAAGTACGAGGTCGCTTCGGCACTCAATAATCCAAGTACGAGGTCGCTTCGGCACTCTCTAATCCAAGTACGAGGTCGCTTCGGCACTCTCTAATCCAAGTACGAGGTCGCTTCGGCACTCTCTAATCCAAGTACGAGGTCGCTTCGGCCCTCTCTAATCCGAGTACGAGGTCGCTTCGACACTCTCTAATCCAATACGAGGTCGCTTCGGCACTCTCTAAGTCTAAATACGAGGTCATTTCAACGATCATAGACAATTAAGGAACAACAGTCGTCGGCCAGAACAAAATGATGTCGATATTTTCATTAAAGGAATAGAAAGTACATAGACGAGGCCAACTATGCCTCGTTCAACACATCGTCGGCAGCCTGGTCAAGGGAGCGATCGATGGTCGCGCCTATGGCCTCGTCCGCCACCGCAGCAATCTCTTCGTCTCGACCTCCAGCGGTCGGCTACTCCTCGGCACCCTTGCAAGGAAGGACCGCTCCCGACAAGTCAAGATCAGGATACAGCTCCGTCACCTTTGAAAGGCAGTCGTCGTATCCCGCCTTGAAGAGTTCGGCGATCTCGTCCTGAAGCTCGTCGGAGTCGCGATAGTCCTCTATTGCCTTGTCCCTTTCCTCAGCGACGAGATGCGAGAAGCTTTTCTTCGTTTCTTCGTGCGCAGCTATCTCGTCGTACTGAGCCTTCTTCACGGCCTCGAGCACCTTTTTCTCGGACGACAAGGCCGCCTGGAGCTCGTTCTCCCTCTTCTTCGCTTGCTCCTCCAGCTGAAGACATCGGGCCTTCTCGGAGGCCACGAGCTCCTCGGCCTCTGCGACGCGCTTGTCACAAGCTACTCTCTTCACCTCGGCCCGATGCACGAACACGTCGAATGCGGCCAAATGGCTCAGCATGCCATGGTAGTAGTCGTGCATGAGTCGACGTGCAGGATGGCCGAGCGTTTCGGCCTTAACTTCAGCTGGCAGAGCTTGTCGCCCCCACTCAACCGGGTCCAGAGAGAAGCGGGCCTGGGCCGACGCCGAGAAAGCGGGCGCCGTGGACGACGACGGCTGAACAGAACGCTTCGCCGGATTGTCCTCTGCCGGCGGGACGGCGGCCGAGCTTTGACCAGGGGCCGGGGTCGGCGGCGGCGCTGTTTCGGCCCCGCGCTGACGCTTCTCAGGACGAGAAGCCACCTTCTTCTCTCGTGAGTGAACCCGGCTTTTGGCCTTCTCGATGAGCGACCCCTTGCGTGTCGGGGGTGCGGAGTCGCTCTTGTCGGCCATAGCTGCAGGCACACAGATCCGTTAGATGGGAAACACGTGAATGGGACGAGAACGCAACTACGGGGTTGGCGACCTTTTGTGCCCTCGTCTATCAGCCGAAATAACTCCTCGGAGATATCAACCAAGTTGGGGGGCTCCACCTCCTTCAAACATTTGAGGTCGACGAGCTCGGATGCAGTAAGCCTCGGTGATCCAAAAGCTTTTCACTGGGCGTCGATGGCTGACCACTTAGTCGGGAACGGCCAACCCGAGGGACTATAGACGAAAATGAAGTTCCTCTTCCAGCTGTGGAGCGAGGATGGCAGTCTGCCGAGGATGTGCCGACCATTCCTCGCCGCGAAATAGAACCAATCCCCAAACGGTTTAATGGAAAAAAGATAGAGGAAAAGGCGCAAGGTCGGAGGGACCCCCGCCGAATAACATAAGGATAGAAAGCCGACGACTACGCGCCAGGCATTCGGGTCCAATTGAGAGGGAGCCACCCCCAGCTCCAGAAGAAGAAAAATAATGAAGGGGTGGAAAGGGAAACAAAGGCCTGCCCGAACCGCCTCGGAGTAAACCGAGAACCCCCCGCTCATGACATAGTGAGCCCTAAAATCCCTGTCAGTAAACACGACGGCGTCGGCAAGGAGAACAAACCTAGGATGCTTTCGCAGCCACTTGAAGGTACTAGGGGAGGTCTCACAACGGGCTTCGGCCACATTGTCGGCTCGACGACGAGCACCAGAAGTATGGGCCGAAGGTTCTTTGGGAACGTAAGTCCCATGGAGTAGTTCAAGGGTAAAAGAGTCGTCGACGGGTCCCCAGACCTGAGTTTCTACGGATCCCGACCCTACCCCGAGGCTTTCGGAAACAAGGTCAGGGGCGTCAGCCTGAGCAGAGGGGTCCCTGGATTTCATGGAAGGCGACGACGAGGACGACGAGGAGGCCTCAGAAGAAGTAGAAGAAGAAGAACGACTCATCGCTTACCTCGGAGGGAAGCAAGCTAAGACTGAAGGATGACTCCACACAGGCGAGCACAATCGTCGGGGCGTCGGCAGACGTCGGGCCAGCAATTTGAAATGGTCACGCGCGAAGTGAAGAAACGTCTGTTTCGCATCGAACCCTGGCTATTTATAAGGCCTCGACGCCAATGCGATCGAACGCCCCAGAAACCCTGCACATCCAGGATTCCGCCACGTGTTGGAAGCCCGACAGCCGGAAGGCGTTCACCCGGATCCACATCGCGTACCCCGAAACCGAGCGGCGTCATCATGGCACAGGGTCAGAGTAAAGTACCTGACAAACTGTCACCAGTAGTACCATCATTATGACAAGACCACGGCTCTCATCATGGCGGAGGCAGAGTGCCCCCGATTCAAGCGCGCGGAATATGAGGCGGCGGCGTACACCCGTACGAATTTCCGTGAGCAATAAATGGCTTCTCTCCAAGCCGAGAACTCGTCTCGCAGAGAACCCGGGGGGCTAGTGATGCCGGTCGTTATCAACCGACAAGTCAGAGTGATACCGGTCGTCATCAACCGACGAATTGGATCGACGGGGTCAAGGACCGACCATACCAACGAGCCGATAACTAAGTTGTCGGACATCGTCGTCATAGGTTCTTTAATCATTGCCGAGAACCAATTCAAATCAAGCACCATATCCGGACGTCTCCAGCTGGCACCAGTTCATACTTGCCCAAGGGACGGATGAGTCCCGTAGATCGCGATTCTCCAGCTAGCCCGCATCCGCTTCAGGTAAGTGGCCATCAGGGCGGGATTCTCGGAAGCCCAGTTGGCGGAATTCCCTGAAAGGCGCCCTTGCCTCGCGGAGGCTCGTCCACCACCTTCCTTTTCTACCCAAAAGACCAAGCCCTTATAAAAGACACAGATACCCTCAAGAAAAAGGTACGCTATTCGTAGCACAAAAACTCTCTCTATTCTCTCTCTTTACAACCCTCACTGACTTGATCGTCGGAGTGTTCGACCGCCGAGGAGTCTCGGTGGTTCTTTGCAGGTCGGATTCTCTTCTCTGACGACAGCGCGACGCGGCCAATCCCTCGGGGCCCACCCAGCTCGGCTCCGGCCGACGATCCTTGCTGATTTTTTCCAGCAACAAGTATGTAAAAATATTTATTTATTTTTATGGAATCATTATTGTAGTATAAAATATTTTTAAGAAACTAAATGTAAAAGACTAAATGTGGGGGTGTATACACATATATCAGGCAAACAATGGATATATATATATATATAATTTAGTTTCAATCAACTCATGCAAAGGGTATGAACAAAATATATTGTTTTTGAGGGCCCTAAGCACCACACCCATCATCTTCTTCCTCTCGAAGGTTTAGTGCAGGTGCCCGACGACCCTAGCTCGACGCCACTGAGGGACACTGTGGTTGGTCACCCGAGTGTCTGCACGACTGTTGGGGACCCCCCCTTCGGTGCCGAAAGGATCTTCCGACCGCCGCAATGTTTCCCTTGACGGTGCGGATGATTCACAATGCGAACGCCCCGGGCCCAAAATTGCAGTGGTGGTTTCAACTTTGTCGGACACTATTTTGCAGTGCCTCTGGTAGCATTCTCCGGCCTTCCCGCCACCTACACCTGTTGCCCACCACCAGCTCCCGTCACCCACCGCCCACCCATGCAATGGGCGCCCCACTCCGCAATATACACAATGTGTAATCCCATATTGGGTATACAAAGTCACTTGGTGGCTTGAGTTGTTTTAAAAAGGAGTCTTGCAACCCCCTCCTCTGAGTACCTTCGTGGGCTTTCTATAGTCTGAGCTTAAATTAGGATTGAGAAACTCAGTTTGAGGAGATTTTTGAACTCGTTCAAACTCGAGGTCGAAATTGACTAAAATTTTTTGTAACTCAGTGCTCGAACTCGGGTTTGAATGTGAGCTTGTTTGTATACAGGAGCAGCTTATCGAATCTAGTTCAAGCGGCACAAATACTCGTCGATCCGAGTTCGAACATGAGTGAATATACTCGCCAAGTTCAAGTCTTTTAAAAAAGGAACGAGTCTAGTCTGAGCAGAATGCTACTCAGCTCAGTTCGTATCGTTTACACCCCAATATATCCTATTAAAATAGGTATGATGGGGATAATGGATGTTATTTCATTGTTCCTCCACTATTCAAGATGCATCACACATAGAATATTTAATAATATTTCATCCACTATATGAGAAACTGCACCAAGTTTTTCTTGATTTACCCTCGTCTCTACTATTGTTAGAGTCACATAAATGAGGGATAGATAAAAATAACAAAAATGAGGTTATCAAAGTAAAAAATGTGAATAGAGAGAGATAAGTTGTACTCAATTAACTATTCTTAGTGTAATCTATTATTAGTGTAATTTATCCGGTTATCAAAATAGTTAGAATAACTTTAGTTATCCGTAATTAACCTATGCAATATGCCTAAAGTAAAATAATTTTTAACCATGGATTTATCACTCTTGCTAAAGTAGGCTAATGGAGCAAACTTCTACAAGAGATTCATGTCGACTAGTCTAACAAAAACCCTCAACACGACGATTTATATACGCCATTTTTTCATGATGTACATGTAAAGCATAAAGTATTTGTATTGAAAATAAAAAAATTACATCTAAAACTAAAGATTGCTAAGGAGGAAGTTAAGATAGAATAGTAAATTAATTTTTATCTACATTACATGAGGACAAAATGTGAAAAAAGGATTTCTTAAAGCAACATCTTATGACCAATATTGTAACATCGCGACTTTTTTCGGATCGTAGCTTAGTGGATTTAGTGGCCAGTGTGTGGCCCAATATTGAGTTTTTGTATAGTTGTACATGTTGTGTGGGTTGGAGGCTTGGAACCCAGGCCAAACCAACCTCTGGTGCGACTTTCATAAATGCGACCAACACAAGCTTCGCAATTTTGAGAATCACAACTGCCAAGGTTGTCGCGTTTTGAATGCCGCTTTCCGGGGTACGCGTTTGCATGCGCGCTGCGTGTCGCATGTCGGGTCGTCGCTTTGAATTGTGACAGACATACCCATCACGATTTTGATTGTGTGTTGAGGTCAACCAACCTAGGCCGAGTTGTTGAATTTTTGTGGTATTAAAGAGTTTTTTTTTAAACCCAAAAGCTTTTGTGGGTTTATCTGCAAAAAGAAAGATGTCATTGTTCACATCCATGAGGGCCTTGCGTTTTTTAGATTCTTTATTTTAAAAGGAATTATGGAAGAAACGCAAAACCGTCTTTTGGCTGGTTCTCTTTTCCTGTGTGAAAAACCGAAAAGTGGCTTTGGCGTTTTGGTAAGCGCTGCAAGAGGCTTCTGCGGTTTTTGGAGAAAGCAGAAACGGCGTGAGGGCGGCGGCGTTTTTTTTGGAGAAGGAAAAAGGGGTCGCGGGGTCTTCTCTGCAGCCAGAGAGCACCGCGTAGGCGAACCCAAAGGACGGCTAAGGCATCTGCTGTTGTTTCTCTCTCCAAAAAGGTGTGAGCGTTCTTATACCACAATTTCTGTTTAATCGACGAAGAGGAACGTGTTCCTGAGGTTGTCGTCGAGGAGGGATCGTCTTCGTGCGGAGACACATCCCTGTAGCCGTTCTATCCTGGGAGAAGATCGTTGACTCCGCCGCACTGGTATGACGGGGGCGATAACTTCTCTAAGGGGAGTCCTTACGGGCGGCTCGGCTAAGTATTCTAACTCTATATTATTGTTCTTGATTTGTTGCATTCACATGCATGTGTTTTCCTTTTGGATTGGAATCGGATCTTGCCTATACCTGTGGGACGATATGTATGCAATGTTCATGTCATCATGTTTTACGTATATTCATGTAATTATTTGTTTCATGTACATTGTGTTTCCAACAATCTTAGAGAAGTTATTCATCATGTCGTCCATGTCGTCTGTGGTTGCGCCCCGTGTGGATATGTCCGGTATGCCCGAAAAATTCTCGGGACAGCACTTCAAGCGATGGCAACATCGCATGAAGATCTGGTTTACCACAATCGGGTTTATCTCGGTTATTGAGTCGGATTGTCCTATACTAGTTGAGAATGATCCCAACAGTCAAAAGGCAGTAAATGAGTGGAAGCAACGTGACCGTATATGTCATGGCTGCATATTGTTGGCTTTGTCCAACATACTTTTTGATGTATACAGTGGTTCCTCTGCGAAAACTGCCAAGGGTCTGTGGGAGGAACTTGACAAGAAATATAACACTGAAGACTCTGGTCTTGAAAAATATTCTGTTGCCAAGTTCTTAAAGTTTCAAATGGTAGAGGGCAAATCTGTGTCTGAACAGGCCCATGAATTTCTTCTCTTACTTCATGGTTTGGCTGATGCTGAAATGAAATTACCAGAAAAGTTCCAGGTGATGTCTATAATTGAGAAGTTTCCGAAATCATGGGAGGATTTTGGGATGTCTCTCAAGCATCGCAAGGGTTCTATTACTCTGGATGATTTATTAGTGTCAATAGCCATTGAGGAAGAGCATAGAAATCAGAAGTCTGTGATGCCTGTAGAACCGAGTGCAAATGTGATGACTGCTAGTAAGGCAAGAGATCCTAAAAGTAAAGGAAAAATAGATTACATGAAGAATAAAACCAATATTAAAGGCAAGATCCAGAAAAAGTCCAAAAAGAAACCATGCTGGGAGTGTGGACAGGTTGGCCATTTCATCAAGGACTGTCCTGCGAAGAAAGCTAAGAAGGCTGAAAAGCATTCTTCTGGTCCCTAGATCAATGTTGTGATTGAAGGGACTGAGCAAGCTTCGGGCTCCAATAGCGGATTGTATGTTTCTGTTAACCCTCAAGTTTTCACTATATATGAACCAAATGAATGGATAGTAGACACTGGGGCTAATGTGCATGTATGTGCTGACAAGTCCGTATTTGTGTCTTACCAGGCCATTCATGGCAGATCCGTGACCATGGGGAATGCTACTGCTTCTATGGTGTTGGGGATAGGACGCGTGGACCTGAGGCTTCCTTCAGGGCGTGTTCTTTCTCTACACAGAGTGCACCACGTTCCAGCGATCCGGAGAAACATATTGAGTGGTTCTGTTTTAGTGGAACAAGGTTATGAATTGACATTCAAATGTAATAAAGTGGTGCTTCTTTATTTAGGGACTTTTATTGGAAAAGGCTATTTATGTGATGGTTTGTTTAAACTTCATGTGGACAATGTTTTGAATAATGAAGTGGTTGACATTTCATCTAGTTCTACTTCTTATTCTGTGAATGTTGTGGAATCATCTTCTTTATGGCATAATCGTTTAGGACATGTAAATTACAATTCCTTGAAACGAATGATGAATTTAAATATGATCCCTGAGTATGCCATTGATAAATCTCATAAATGTGATATTTGTGTGCAAGCTAAGCAATCTAGAAAACCATTTAACTCTGTTGTTAGAGATTCTGAGATTCTAGATTTAGTTCATACTGATATCTGTGAGTTTAATGGTGTACAAACGTGGGAACATAAAAAATATTTTATTACCTTTATTGATGATGGCAGTAGATACTGTTATGTGTATCTTCTTAAGTCTAAAGATGAAGCTTTATCTAAGTTTATAATCTTTAAGGCTGAAGCAGAAACACAAACTTCCAAGGTTCTTAAAATGATAAGGTCTGATAGAGGTGGAGAATATACATCTAACCTGTTTTCTGAATTTTGTCAAAATCATGGCATAATTCACGAGGTTACTGCTCCTTATTCTCCTCAGTCTAATGGGATTGCAGAACAAAAGAATAGAGTTTTTATTGACATGGTCAACTCTCTTCTCCAAAACTCTGGATTACCTAGTTACATGTGGGGGGATGCTTTGAATACGGCATGCCATATTCTGAATAAAGTTCCCTTGAAACACAAAGACACTAGTCCAGAAGAGTTATGGAGAGGTAGGAAGTCTAGCTTCAAGTATCTTAAAGTGTGGGGCTGTCTTGCAAAAGTGTTGGTCCCTGAACACAAAAGGAAGAAGCTAGATCCGAAAACAGTTGATGCGGTCTTTATAGGCTATGCTACTAACAGTTATGCATTCAGATTCTTAGTGATCAAATCTGAGATATCTGGAATAGCTGTTAACTCCATAGTTGAGTTTCGTGATGCTACATTCTTTGAGGATGTGTTTCCCATGAAAACTGGTGTACCTTATCAAGTGTCTTCTAAAGAAGTTCCTTGCACATCTGAGTCTATTCCTGATCATATAGAGAGGATATCCAATGTGGGGGTTGAGACCTCTAGTTCCCATCCTGACTCTACTGATCAAGAGGAATTGGTGGAACCAAGAAGGAGTAAGAGACCTAGAATTGCCAAGGATTTGGGAAGTGATTTTATCACTTACCAGATTGAGGGTGATCCTCCTACTTTCCGAGATGCTATGGCTTCACCAGAAGCAATGCATTGGAAGGATGCCATTAAGAGTGAGATGGATTCCATTCTGTCTAATGGTACATGGGAGTTGGTTGACTTACCTCCTGGTTCTACAACTATTGGGTGCAAATGGATTTTTAAGAAGAAACTAAACCTGATGGAAGTATTGACAAGTATAAAGCCAGATTGGTTGCCAAGGGGTTCAAACAAAAGGAAGGAATAGATTTCTTTGATACCTATTCTCCTGTTACTAGGATGACCTCAATTAGAGTGCTTTTAGCATTGGCCTCTGTGTATGATCTCATTATCCATCAAATGGATGTTAAGACCGCCTTTCTAAATGGTGATCTTGAAGAAGAGATATACATGGATCAGCCTGAAGGATTTGTGGCATCTGGTAATGAAGAGAAAGTTTGTAAACTTGTTAAGTCTCTTTATGGACTGAAACAAGCCCCTAAACAATGGCATGAAAATTTGACAAGACTATCTTGTCTTTTGGCTTTAGTGTCAATGAGTTTGATAAGTGTGTCTATACCAAGGTTAAAGGTGATGCTTGTATCATTCTATGCCTGTATGTAGATGATATTTTACTGTTTGGAACTTCAATTGGGATTGTGAATGAGACTAAGTCCTTCTTGAGTAGAATGTTTGAAATGAAAGATATGGGAGTTGCTAATGTGATTTTGGGCCTTAAACTGATTCGTTCAGTTGAAGGGATAGTAATTTCTCAGTCTCATTATATTGAGAAAGTCTTGGAGAAATTTGGCTATCAAAATTGTAAATCTGTAAGCACTCCATATGATTCATCTAAAGCATACTACAAGAACAAGAGTGGTGTTCCTGTGTCTCAACTCAGGTATTCCCAAATCATAGGAAGCTTAATGTATCTTGCAAACTGTACTAGGCCTGACATATCATATGCAGTGACTAGATTCAGTAGATACACTAGCTGTCCTGATCGTACTCACTGGGAGGGCTTGGATAGGGTACTAAGGTACCTTAAGAGAACTATTTCCTTAGGCTTGCATTATGGGAAGTACCCTGCTGTGTTAGAAGGGTATAGTGATGCAAGTTGGATAGCCCAAAACTCAGGAAGTAACGGTGTTTCAGGGTATGTTTTACCTTGGGAGGTGGCGCTGTTGCTGGAGGTATGCAAAACAGACCATTTTGTCTCGGTCTACTTTTGAGGCTGAGCTGTGTGCTTTGGACACTACTGGAACAGAGGCTGAATGGATCAGGGGACTTTTGTCTGAACTCCCTCTGATGGGAAAGCCCATTTCTGCGATCTCTGTGCATTGTGATAGCATGACCACAATTGCAAAGATCAAAAGTTCAAAGTATAATAAAAAACAAAGGAGACATGTCCAAGTCAGATTGAAATCTGTAAGGGTACTTGTGTCTCAGGGTGTGATTGCTGTTGATTTTGTTGGTACCAAAGATAATACAGCAGATCCACTGACAAAGGGACTTGATAGAAATCAAGTTCAAAAATCCAGATTGGGGATGGGACTGAAACCCATTAAAAATTCTTCTATGGCAGCAACCCAACCTAACTGAGTGGAGATCCCACAAAGTAGGTTCAATGTGGTAACAACAAGTCATAGGGAGGATTAAGTGGCACTTTACATTATATTGGTACTTATGTACCTGTGTGTCTCTCCCCTGATAATCTGCTTAAAGTGCCTGTACTGCAAGTAAAGGAAGAGTTTTGTGAAACTCTAAATGGGTTCAAGCCTATCTTGGCAGGATGTTAGCAGTGCATCCTTGGAGAAGCCCACCTATGTGAGTGTGACTGTGAGGCCGCAGTTAAGGGAAGTGGGTTCTTCCTAAATAGCACTCATGAATCAGGATTTGGGGCGCATGGCCATAAAGCGCCAACCCTGAAGATTTCAACCAGAACTTATATCTTGTTGTTTCTAATAGAAACTTTCATATAAAGAACCAAGTTCAAGACTTAGTTCACTTCGGTTCTGTGGGGGTTGAAATTAGAAACTCAGGTGATGGTTCAAACCCGAAAGGTACCCTCACTGAAAGTAAGATATGTTCTTTCTTCCGTCGATCTATATTTCTTCCACAAAATCATTTTGGGTTTGTGGGGGAATGTTGAATTTTTGTGGTATTAAAGAGTTTATTTTTAAACCCAAAAGCTTTTGTGGGTTTATCTGCAAAAGAAAGATGCCATTGTTCACATCCATGAGGGCCTTGCGTTTTTTAGATTCTTTATTTAAAAGGAATTATGGAAGAAACGCAAAACCGTCTTTTGGCTGGTTCTCTTTTCCTGTGTGAAAAACCGAAAAGTGGCTTTGGCGTTTGGTAAGCGCTGCAAGAGGCTTCTGCGGTTTTTGGAGAAAGCAGAAACGGCGTGAGGGCGACGGCGTTTTTTTTGGAGAAGGAAAAAGGGGTCGCGGGGTCTTCTCTGCAGCCAGAGAGCACCGCGTAGGCGAACCCAAAGGACGGCTAAGGCATATGCTGTTGTTTCTCTCTCCAAAAAGGTGTGAGCGTTCTTATACCACAATTTCTGTTTAATCGACGAAGAGGAACGTGTTCCTGAGGTTGTCGTCGAGGAGGGATCGTCTTCGTGCGGAGACACATCCCTGTAGCCATTCTATCCTGGGAGAAGATCGTTGACTCCGCCGCACTGGTATGACGGGGGCGATAACTTCTCTAAGGGGAGTCCTTACGGGCGGCTCGGCTAAGTATTCTAACTCTATATTATTGTTCTTGATTTGTTGCATTCACATGCATGTGTTTTCCCTTTGGATTGGAATCGGATCTTGCCTATACCTGTGGGACGATATGTATGCAATGTTCATGTCATCATGTTTTACGTATATTCATGTAATTATTTGTTTCATGTACATTGTGTTTCCAACACGAGTAATGCAGGAAACACTGCTCAGCCGTGGGGAGGGTTCGTGTGGAGGTTTTCTTGGCGATTTGGAGGTTTCGGCGTGCGATTTGGCGAGTTTTCAGCACTAGGGCGTTGTGCGGAGCGCGGGAAATGTCAGGGCAGTGTCGTTTTATGCGTTCTTTGTTTTTTTCGTGTGGTAGGGGAATTCTTTTCCTTTTTGATTAAAACGGACCATGTTTAAGGATTTAAATGTGTAAAATGGGTTAAGGGATGTAGGATGCATGTGTAGGACTTTATTTCAACGCAAAATACCATGTAAAAGGGTTGTACAGGGTGGTTTGAGCATCTCCCGGAATGGGTTTGGGGTATGGTTTCTTCAGCTGAAATGCGATGGAACCAGACGTCGTGTTTTAGTCTGTAACGCGATGGTTTGGTACGTCGTGATTCAGTCTTCAAATAGCGACCTTTGTGTCCGTCGCGATTTAGAAGACTGCAACCCGAGCCCTGGTTTGTCTACATGGTGCTATGAGTTACTTTTATATACAGGTCCGTATGAGTGTTGGTTTGCGTGCAATGGTTAGTAAGCAGTGCATTGGCACCTGTGGTAAGTGAAAATGTCGAGTTTACATGGTTTTGCGTGCGAGACAAGTCGGGTATACGACGCCGCCCGTGGTTACCTCTCGAGTCGGGTACCCTAAATTCTCTGTGAACTAGGCACGTAGTGCTCAGAGTTTTATCCTGGTACTTGTGTACCACTAGGGTCTGTGTCGTCTTCTTGGACACCCTCACTCCGTAGTTTGAGTTATACGTCCGGCTGAGAGAAAGAGACAGTGAGACAACAGCTGGTGTGTTGTGGTTGTTCTTAGTCGCTTGTAGCGCGCTTTTAGTTGGGGGACGGACACCGGTAGACGTACTGGTCCCCAACTAGTTCTTTATCCAGTGCCTCACTTTGAGGAGCTCGGGCCGGAGTCTTTAAAGGTGCCAGACATAGAGCTGTAGTAGTGTGAGATGCAGTTGTGGTGAGGTTTGGTCTCCACAGCTTGTTAGTTCTGTTGTGGTGGAGCGGCAGCTGAGCCTTTCGTCTTTGGCTGCGAGGTTGAGAGGTAGACCTGTGTTGCTTGTCTGAGTCTGTAGCTGGTGTCGTGAACCAATATTCGTGACTCGTATTTGACGTTACCCTTCTTTAGCTCGTACTCCTGAGTGTGGTTTGCCATTTATTTATGAAAATTGAAATCATGTTGCTAGTTTAATTTTATTTGTGCATTGAGATTATAGTTTCATGCTCATGTAGAGTTGCTAGTTATAAATAACTGTGCCTTACTCCTGCTTCTCTTGTGTTTTGTGGATTGTGGCTTTTGAGGGAGTTTTCCTACTGAGCCAGTGACTCGTGAGGCTCACCCCTTATTACTTTCAGGTGAGAGAGAGTAGGAGGTTTCACATCCGTCTTCTAGGCCGGAGCCGCATTACAGCGGTGTTGGGTCCACGCCTCCAGCAGTGTAATTTACTTTTCTGTTGTGTCCCGGGGTATATCCCAGGCTTCTGTACTTGAGTTTGTCTTTTGTTGAAATTTGGCTAAGTAATCCCTCTGTAGATATGTGCGAGATGTTTAATCTTATATATATATAGTGTGCTCTTTTATATTTCCACAGACATGTATGTTGATATCTCTGGCGAGACTTCGGTCTGTTCTCGGGAGATGGAGTCGGGTCAAGTTCATTATTAGGTTAACGGGTTTAAACGACGTGGTTCGTCACTGTGGTAGTGATTTTCTGTGGGCCTGAGCCAAACGGGCCTCCACTGAAGAAGATGGGGAAGACGAACGCCGGTGAGGACGGAAGCCTGCAAGACCAGAGCGGAATCAGGGGGGGCCCGGTTGAAGAACCCTGGAGAACCCTCTGATATGTCTAAGTCAGTACGGAACTGAAGAGGCTTGAAAGAAAGGGGGTTCTCGTGTGTGTCGCGCGAGGGCGAGTATGAGTCTTTGAGACCACGTACCTCTGCATGGAGGTTACCTGAGCCTGTTTATAGGCGAGGGCCTTGAGAGAGGGGGACGAAACGTCCCATCATGACGCCGAGAAGGACGCGCTGGTTGGCGCCCTTGGCGGGGAGTTATGCGTTGAGGCGCCCGTTGAGGGGCCCTGTAGTTATTGCTCTCTTGAACGTGGGGCGCGTGCGGTGATGCCGCAGTAATCGCTGCTAGGCGGTGAGGAGCTTCTCTGCTCTTCCTGGTCGGGAGGTACTGAACAAGCAGCCTGCTCGGTAGCTGGACCGGTTGTTCGGTGCTTGGTGCCCGGAGGCACAGCTTGTGCAGACGAGGCCGCATCGTGCTTCGAACATGGTCTGCTCGGTAAGTTAGACCGAACAGGCTAGGGGGTATCCGGAGATCACCTTTGGAGACCTGGAGGTCGTCGGGCGTGGATACCGCGCGATGGCCGGTGCTCGGGTGCCTTGGCGATTACGGGCTCGAACAGGAGCCGCCTGATCTGCTCAGTAAAGATACATCCTGTTCGAGCAGCCTTGCGCGGTGTTCGGAAACTGCCGCTGGGACCCTTGGGGGTTTAGTAGCTGAAGCGTGTTCGGCAGTCGATTGGCTGGAGCTGAGGACACGTGGCGCGAGGGCCATAGCTGTTTTGCCCTGCTAGGCCTTGATGGGTCTATAGACCTAGGAGGCTAGAAATAGCCTATACAGTCACAAATATGACCTTGCTAAATTATTTAAATAATGAAAACAAAAGAACACACAACAGATCTTAAAATTTAAAAAAGTATTCTTTACATAGAACAAAAACGCAATTGTTTGTAGATTATATGACAGTACACATAAATTATCCTGATATGACAGTACACGTTAATATTTTTTTTACCGAACCATCAAAGGTGTGCTAAGGTTTTTTGCTATACTAAAATACAAAAACAAAAATGATGTTTCATATGTACTAAATTATCCTGATATAACTCTAAAACTATTTTTTATAACAATATTAATACTGAAATCGTGAAATTAAACGGGGGACAAAAAGCCTATGATCTGCTTGTTATTGATAGATTTAGACGAGTTGCTCGTCCACACAATGGCTTGTGGTGGCCAGACAGATTGGAGGCCCTCCACAATAATATTTTATATTTGGTCGCGGCAACATATATGTGCATAACTCAAATCTCGGCGCATAAATTTTTTACGTCCACTAAATTTTTCGAGAACTCATTTTTTTTAACCAAACATGTCTCATACACACGTGGAAATCATAGTTAAAATTTTATCATTTGTTCTTACAAAGGCACGTAAATATTGGTTGGTATTTTATCATAAATATTTATTTATTTTTCAAATACAACTTTTTGATCATTAAAAACTTGCATGAATGCAACCATTTCTTACCACAGATCATGGAGGGACGCAGCATAGAATGAGTGGGGTTATGTGACCCCACTCAAATTTTTTTTACGTGAAATGACTATATAAGTTGATATTTTGATGAGTTTTTATATAAGAGGTGACTCCACTAAATTATCTCAGTGGAATCACCTCTTATATATTATATATAATATATTATTTATATAAATATTAAATAATAATTTAAGTGATCTCCCTCAATAAAATTTATGTATCCGTACCTGCTACAGATCTTGCTCGGTCGCGTGGGTTGTTCCATCTTTTTCGTGAAGACAGTTGTGTCCATCAATCTCGAGTCCTATGTTTTCCTCCAGTTGCAGCGAATTCGACTGGTCCTGTCTTTGTGGGCTCAATGGGTTTGTACTATGCATCTTAACCCCTTTGTTATCTATTTTTTAAATATACAAAATTTATTTTAATTCGACTTTATGAGATCAAATATTTTCTTCTGATATTTAATATCCATGTTTGAGATTAAATGCCCTACGTCTATCCAGAGCCAGATGTAGAATTTTTGTTGAGTGGGTTCGCTTAAATTATTTTTAATATTTATATAAATAATATAAATAAATATATTATACATAAGAAATAACTCCAGTGAAATAATTCAATGGGGTCACCCCTTATATAAATCCTCCCCAAACCTCTAATTTAAATGATCATTTAAGATTTTTTTTTTGAATAGGGTCATGTGACCCCACTCAATACAAGTTAGATCAGTCTATGCGTCTATCTATATGTGTGAGAGAGAAAATGATGAACACGATAAAAAAAAAATAGAGAAACACTTGTGACCCATCTCACAGTGCAAGATCTATCTCTTCGTATTTGGAGTGAACGTCGTGACCATAAAATTGTCGTCGACGTTATCGTTACCATAAAAAGTAATTACAAAAATTTTATTTTGTCAATTTTTTTTAATCAAGGTTATATTTATGTTTAAATTTTTAAAAATTAAGGTTCTTCTTAATAATATAATATCATTTTATTTAAAAAAAATTTCTGAATTTTTTTACTACCGTCAACTAAAATTTAGGTATATCTTTTAACCAACAAAAAGTCCTACTCAAAATACAGACGTGTGGGAAAACAATCGGCTTGCCGTGCAAGGATAAAACACGCCAATTTTTCATTTAAAAAAAGGAAAAAGCGCCAAATTTCTCTGGAGGCCCAGTCGACACATCACATAGGTTTATAGAAGGATCGTGGCAAAACCCCTTCCCCCTCCCAGATATCTACTACTGCACTAGGGTTCTGGGCTGGTGACCCTTCTCGTCTCTCTCGTCAGCCTCCTCTCTTTGCTTCTGTCAGCAAAACAAGCAGAGGTAGAGGAGAGGGAGCGCGCACAAGGAGGAGGCCACATTTCCTGGTTTGACATCGGAACGTCACCTCCCGTCCCCTGGAGCGCCAGTGCATGGAGAGGTTTGCGCTGCTGCGCTCCTTGTCCTGCTCCTCCATGGGGGGCAGAAGGCTCTTGTGCCGGGCCAGGTCCGAGCGCTTCTTCTCCCACGCCCACGGCAAGCGGAGGCAGCGCGCCCATCAGCTCCAGCAGCTTCGCCCCAACGCCATTCGCTGGAGGTGGGCTGTCGCTGCAATATCTTATCCACAGCTCGGGCGGGCCTTCACCTTTACGACTCCCCGCGCCGTCTCCACGTCCCCGCGCCGGGCTTCACCTGGTAACGTGGAGCTGCAAGACCTGGATGCTAAGCGATATTTCATATTCGAGAGTTCCTTCTTTCCTGCCTTCCCAGAAATCTCGCAGCTCAATACTAGTGCTTCTTTTAGGATTCTTAGTTGGTTTCCTGTGATGGATACTTTACACCGCAGGGAAATCTCTTAGCCGGTCAAATAGTCACTCATTAGTCATCACTCTCTTAGCCACCTCGATATTTTGTCACTCTGGATGTTTGGAAGACTAACCTTGGTGGGGAGATGGAGAAGTTGGAACTGAAGAACTGCGAGCTAATTATGTTTTTGCCCTATGCTCTTTCATCTATCAGTCGTCATCTCACTTACTTGTCAATTATGTTTTACCATTCTATTCCTTCCTTTGTACACCTTCCTGATATTACTATTTGGATGCTTTCCAGATGCTATAGGTGCCCATATGCTGGACATTTTTCACCAATTTTTTTTTAAAACCTTTCCGCTATCTTATCAGCTGTCAGGAGGACCACTAAATCATTTCGATACATCTCACTTCTTAAAGTGCTTCCTGGAAGTGTTTTAGGATGCTAGGTGGCGGTGCTGATAATCCTAATGTAAAATGCTAGACACTGAAAGAAAAAGGTATGAGACAGTTAAATACTAATCATGCTCCATGACCAGGCCAAGTAATCAGCAAGGATGGACAGTTGATATGAGTTTTTTTTCTTTTCCAAAAAAGGTAGACTGCACTACCAATTTTTATTAAATAAAACAGAAGTAGGAAAATCAGAAAGAGGTGAGGAGAGGTTTCTTAATCTCTGAAAACATCACCAAGTTTGTTTAATAATTGGAAATTCAGTCTGTAGAATGTCTACGAGGCTCCAAGAATAAATCTACTTCAACTACACAGGAGAACGATGGCTTTAGTACTCGTTTTCCTAAAAAACTCTGCTGCCAAAAATTATGTTATCATTCCTCTCTGTCGGGGAATTCCAGTGGAAAACTGCTGAAAAGAGTTTGAACACCTGAGAATGGAGTCTAGATTTTGAAGGCCCTTGCTTCTGCCATAAGTACTGCATGCTTGGGATACCATTTTAGAGGAATATTGGAAGCGTCTGTCCAATAGCAACCCAAACTTCTGAATTAAGTTAACAGAACAAGCCACCAATATGTGATCTGGATCCTCATCTTCTGGATCACGAAAAGGACAACTAGTCTCATCACCTGGGTTTCACTTCTTTCTATACGTCATTGTAACAATAAACTTCTGAAGTGCCAGCTACGGTGATCCCCCTACCTTCAAGGGAGCCTTTATCTTCTATACTGTGTTTAAAGATGGGATGGAGGCACTTCCATTCCCCATGAACTGATAAAGGGCTTTAACAGATAATGAATTTCTGTTATTCTTCCACAAGCAAGAATCTTGCACTGCTGGGTCTAGCTTGACCATTTGCAGGACAGCTGACAGTTGCATATATTCTTCTACCTCTTCATCTCTAAGCCCCCATCTTAGCTGAATGAACCATGTGGAATGTAATCATCCAGAGTATGATGCGGACTTGCACTGCTCCATTTACCAGAGGCTAGGTTATATATTATAGGAAATCTATTCTTCAGATAGTTATCACCACACAGCGGTGTCTCCAAAAGTTACATTCTGTCCATTGCCAATCTTAAACTGAATATGCTTTTGCAGTAAACTGAATCAGACTTGAAACTCTGTGGCATGACACATTCTGTTGGCATTTGTTAGAAAAAAAGAAAGGAAGACAAAAAGGGTAGCAATATTAAAAAGAAACATGTAACTTAAACAAGGCATGCGTGTCATATACATAAGTATAAGATGCCATAATGAAACCTGCAGAAGTTTGAAGAGTCGGGAACTGCCTAGGAGGAAAGTGGCCTTGAGTCGCCTAGGCAACTATGCTATGACTCTTAATCTTCAGTCCCACTTCTGCGTCATCCTTTCTCCTGCAGACATACTTCCAAGTTCCAACCAATAAGATGAACCTTCTACCGTTTGGCCCCCTTGTTGTCGTGGATATGTATTTGGGTGTCCCAAGCTCAGAAGTGCAAGTCTCATACTTCTTTCAAAGTCTGATACTTCTTTCGTGCTCAAGCTGCAGCTGGAGCATACCATGCATAGTCATCTTTCTTTTAATCAAAGGCACATGCTTTCTCTCTTTTTATCCAAAATTTTGTTTATTTAGAAATTGTTGTTCTTAATATCATTGATTCATGTCTGATAACTTACCTCATATACCGCATATTTTCACTCAATTGCAATGCCATTTGAAGATGGAAAAATCTTTACTTTGACTTTGGCTCACTTCTGAGTAAACGTGAGAATATATAATACTTATGAGTTGCTGCAATACACTTAAGCATGGTCACGGCCAGCAAACAGCACATATACTTGAATTTGATCATTGAATTTTCACCATAAGAATAAGTTTTTACTCATCCAATTTTCCCCCTTCTGTTTAGCAGATGTAAATGATGGGTTTGATATTGCTGATAAGCTTGGATTCAAAAAGATATCTGAACAAGTAATAGATGAATGCAAGTCAACAGCAATTCTATATAAACATTTGAAAACAGGGGCAGAAGTCATGTCTGTATCAAATGATGATGAAAACAAGGTTTTTGGCATTGTTTTCCGAACACCACCGTGAGTACAAGAAGGATGTATTCCCCTTTCCTTATATCTTATTATTGTCTGGACATTTGTATGTTTTGTTCATCCCTTTGATGATGATGATGGAAGTGAAAAATTCACATTCCCTGGTATATATAATCTGCTACTTGCAACTATGGTGGTCATGCAATGCTTGTGAGTTTATCATGATCGTATCTGCATTCTGCATTGAACTTATTGCTGCGACTGGTATGATTATGCGCTAAATCTTCTGGGCTTTTGATATTGTATGTGCGGCTGCCTTGTCATTTAATGAAAAACTGAAACATTATAGGTTTGATAGGCACACACATACATATATGTCTACTATGTATCTGCTTGATTTCCTTTTATTTTTCTCGTACTTTGCCTAGAAGGGTGTGGATCTAATTAATGGTGATTTTTTTTCTGCATGAAAGTGAATGTTTTTTGTGAAAGATCTTTTTATTTTAAGCTATGATGTCATGGTACAAATCATTTTAGGAGTGCTTGATTGATCGCCACCCTGTTAACACTGATCTATGCCTAAATAATATAAAGAAATTGACATCATTGTAAAGGATTTTTATTGCCATAAAGGGAAATGAAAGGTATTCACTGAATTATGAGTCTAAACCATGATCCAAGTCCCTGCATGAGTAATGAGTCAAAGTTAATGATCAAACACAAATGCATAATGCAATCTCATAAGTGTGTTCATTAGACAAGTGCACATCCTTAGAAGGGCCTCCAATTCCATAGTCCATTTCTACCAGAGAGAGTGTGTGTGTGAGGGGGGGGGGGGGTTGTACATAGCGCCTTTGGAGAGACCTAGCCATCTGAAGGAACGGTGATTGTGTAGAGTGAATGGTATGCAGATCTCTTTGAAGAATCATCTGACGTCCACTAGATCATCTCAATCAGGCGCTAGAGATAAGGAAGGTGCCAGCGCCATTGGGACTTTAGAATTGGTTGAGGATCCTGCAATGTCCTACCCTGCAATGTCCTCTCAAGTCTTTCTATGGGTGCCTCTTGTGTAATGTCCTCCAAAACTGTGCACAAACATCTTCAGGAACGGAGGGGCATGGGATAGTGTTTTTGCAAATGCTTGCAAGATGGTCTAAAAAAATGTGCCCCACTAATCTGATGGCACAATACATGAAATGGATCCATGAGTGTATATGACTGATACTAAGCCTAGGACATGAAATGATGTATATATCTGGTGGTAGTACTGGCATATGTAGTGAACCCTGAAGCTTCCCTCTGGCTGAGGTGTGCAATGACCATGTTCTTATGAAAATGGTGTATTGATACACCGATACAACAGGACATGCATGTGTGCTTGGGTAGCCATATGCATATGTAGATCACTCCCCACTGATAGTGAACTCTTATAGTCTTATCAAGTGATGGATGGCTGTTATAGGCTGGGACCGGACCTAATTTTCCATACATGTTGACGATTAGTTGCCAATTTCCTCATCCGAGATGAACATGATTTGTTCGAAATGCCCAGTTTTGGATCATGATGTTGCAGTGTATCTTGTGTACTCAAACTTCTTGAATCAGATAGCACCCTATGGTAACTATTGCTCTCTGCCTGTGGACTACCTTGCTGCTTCTTTGTCTTGTGCCCCTCAGTTCAGGACCCGAATGTGTATCTTGATTGCATGTGTATGGTACCGAGACTGAGTCAGATCTACACCATCACCACCCATGACCATCACCACCTCCACTGCCACCACCGCCACCACCATCCTGGGTGCGTCTGCTATTAGATGCTTCATCGCTTGAACCACCACTCCATAATGGTTGAATGGGACTAGGACAAGGGTGTGCTATAATTCCTGTTAGGATCAAATGTCTCAGTGTCTGCATAATCAAGTGGATTCATCTATTGTGTCTCCAAATTCAGTGGGTGGCCATATTTCTTGGTTGGTTCGTTCATGAAAAACTGGATTCTTGGCAATGTGTATGGTATCCTGATTATTACAATGCATCTCCAGAGGCTCGGTATAAGACACTCCAAAATCAGACATGATACTTTGCAGCCACATCATTTCACATGTGGTTTGAGCCATAGTCTGGTACTTCAGCATTAGACGGAGCAACCGCACTTTGCTTTTTACTTCTCCAGGTAATTCACCAAGATAGGTACATGAACCTGATGTAGATTGTCTGTCCATCTTGGACCCTACATAATCAGCATCTGAAAACACTATAATTTTCAAGTGACCGTTCTTGTTACACAATAAGCCTTTCCCTATAGTAGCTTTAATCATGGTTTTCCGAGTCGGAATCGGAAGGCGAATCGGGTTGCTCCTGATTCGCCCCGATTCCCCCCGAATCGGTGCGAATCGCACCGATTCGCATGGGTATATTATATATAATATATATAATATGATATATATATATTGCAGATATATTATATGTATTACATATATGATATAATATTATATATATATATATATTATATAAAGGGAATCGGGGCGAATCAGACGAATCAGGGATCGGGTTTCCCCTGATCCGCTCCGATTCGCCTCGCCATGACAAACCATGGCTTTAATGTAGCGCAGAATTTTCAGAGTTGCTTCCCAATGACAAATTTTGGGGTTTTGCATAAACTGATGTTAGGTCTAGTGACTGTCAAGTAAATAACTTTTGACACAACCATCGACATTTTGCAATGTCACTAAAATCTGGACTGTTCTCAACATAAGCTCTTGTGAAACAATGGGCGTTGCAGTTGTCTTCCACCCAAGTAGCTCATCTTTTGAAGAAGGTCTAAAGCATTGTTGCTTCAGTTTTCGCCCAAAGAAAAGAAGTAGAAAAGAAGACAGAAGAGAAAAAAAAAGGAAAAAAAAAGGGGGGGGGGACCTCACCTTTGCCTGACCCTGCCGCTGCTGTCGCAGCTGGGTGCCCGGGGAGTCGCTGGCGCAGGGGGCTTCCCCTGTTGGTCCCGTTGCCACCGCAAGATGGGGGTGGGGGGGGGGCTTCCCTGGTCGCTCCCACCGCCGCCGCAAGAGGGGTCTCCCCCTGCTGGTCTTCCAGCCACTGCAGAAGACCGCCCCTGCTGGGCCTGCTGCCGTCGCAGGAGCCTCCCCCGTGGGCCGCGCCGCTGCAAGGGGAGGGGGGCGTCCTCTATTCGAGTCGCACCTGCTGGGGGCTCCTTCCCTGGGACTGGCTGCAGCAAGGAGCTTCCCCTGCTTCCTCAGCTGCTGCCACCACACCCTCCAGCAAGGGCCGCCGGTGTAGCCTCCTCCGCAACCTCTCCTTGGTGCTGGTTGAGCAGAGACAAGAGAAGAGAGCAGGCCGCGTCTCTCTCTCTCTCTCTCTCTCTCGTGGCCCCAAGGGCATAAACATAAAATTGAAAAGAAAAAGGGAGGAAAAGAAATAAACACACAAGGGGAAATATGCAAAAATGTAATTTAAAAATAAGAAAAATGAATTTAAAAATCAATAAAAATGAAACAAATATAAAAAAATTCAAAAAATAGATTGCATACTTGCAATTTTATTTTCTTTCATGTACAATTCATTTCATTCAATTGTGAGTCACACTTTTCTATTTCAAAGGGATTGTCTGATGGTTAATCAAGGGTGTTCAGCCTTTGTGTTGATATAATTAACACTAATTGAGGTTAATGGGAGAGGTCAAACGAACTAAATAAGAGCATGTCCATGTAAATAAATAAAAGTTAAATAAATCAATCCAAAAGATAAATTTTTAAAAGTTTAAAAAATGGTTCTCACAAGCATATTTCCTCTGGGAGAGAGACACACCTCTTTATCCATAAGCTATCTTAATGCCCAAAAAAATAGCGTGGCTTGCTAAGATTTTTGGTAACAAAGTGCTGTTCTAGGTACTTCCGAGCTTCCTCCATACCACCCTTGATGGGAAACAAGGAGCTGAAGATACGCTTTGGCCCATTTGAAGCCCATTTGGAGGCTTTTTATTTTTTCTGTAATTTTGGTGCAATTTTTGCACTATTTCTTGAGCCTAAGGGTAAAGTCATCCAAAAGGTCATATTAGAGTCCAATTAGCTTTTTATTATGTATTTTATGCATTTTTAAAGTAAGCCAAGTCTTATTTAGGTAGGATTCTAATCATTAATGTAATTTTCTTTCTTTAGGCCTCTAATTTGTTATGTCTTATTAGGGAACGGAATCTTTTTTTATTTTGGAGTCCATAGGTTGAAGTCTACTAGGGTTGGGAGTAGCCCAATTTCCTTTAAATACGAGGCTGTCCCAGAATTGCAGAGTCAAGGAAGGAATGAATGGAAAGAATTATAGTACATAATTTGGTTTTTTCTCTGCGATGGAGAAGAGAGGGCTTTGAGAAGAAGCTCTCCCCCACCACAAAGGTGGTCCCTGCGAAGGGGAGGGCCTGGAGCCTACACTCCCGCCTCTTATCCCCCTCTCTGGTGAGATTCTGGCAATCCCTCCCTTCTTCTTCCCTTGATTCCCCCTCTTCCTCCTTGTCTCACATCAACCTGTGTCACTGTCAGTAAGAAGCATATTGTCTACTGTTGAACCTTAAAAAAGTTGTGGTGGATATCTACCAGAGGAAGTGCCAGGATCCATTTATAGTGGTCCAACAGTTACTTAGGTAGCCCATTTTGGTTGCTTAAGTAATAAGGATGAAGTTCCCCTTTAAGGGGTGCCTTAAAGGAAAAGTAAAATTATTACTTAAGGTAACCCCATGGTTGCTTAAGTAATATTGAATGCAAGTGCCCCCCAAGTTAAGGAAGGGAGCCTATTTATTCAATTGGCAGCAAGCCCTCCAGGCAAGCCAAAGTTCAAAAAGAACAACACTTCGAGGGAGATATAGCACGGAAGAAATCCGGCAGCACAAGGTCTATAAGACCAAGCACGAAGAACAAGTACAAAGAACGCTCGCAGCGGAAGCTCCAAGGATGCGCAAAACCAACTCTTCGCCGAGCAAAACTCTGAGGAAAAGGAGCAAAACTCCAGCAGCACCAACACCCCTATAATGGGGCATGTGGGGGCCTATTTATAGGCAAAACCCCCAAGCCTTCCCCAACCGATGGTCCTGTCCATCGGTTGGAGGGGTAAAACCCCCCAACCGATGGACAGGAGTAAATCCCCCAACCGATGGAGGGTACCCGTACCATCGGTTAAGGGGGGGGGCACCTCCCATGCGCATTGTAAGGGCGCCAACCCCTATAAAACCCCATGCACCCCCAAGGGGCAAGGGGTCCCGCTTGGTCCCCTTTTGGCCCTTTGGGCTTCCCCCTTCCAGAAAAAGGGTGCTGTCCCTCCAAAAATTCAAGAAAAAAGGAAAAAAACATTCTCTCCCAAAATCTTCTCACTTGTTCTTCAAGTTCTCCGCTCGGTGTGAAGGGATCGGCTCTTCCCCCGCTCGGTGCGGAACATCCAACAAGCGCCAAGAAAAGGGTGATCACCCTCATACGACATCGACATCTCCTCCATCCCCCTCCATGCTGAGCTAACCTCCATGGAGGGCCTCTCAAAGAAATCATAATGCGGTCCATGCCCCCACATCGAGCAAGACTTTATGGGGGTAATATCCTTCGGGGTTTAAATATCTTCCATATCGAGCAAGACTCTATGGATATATGATATTTAAATACTCTTGTTCTCGTGCTCTAAATGCCTCCATATCGAGTAAGACTCTATGGGTATGCGTATTTAGATGCACATGTTTTCCCCGCCCGTCGAGCAAGACTCCGGGATGGGTGAGTGTTGTGCTCGTATGGGTATGCGTCTTATATAAAGACATACTCATATGCTCACAACGTTGTGCTTATATGTATATGTTTCTTAAAGGAGATTCTGCCTAAGCGGAGGTTCTGCTCAAGAACATATCCATATAATCACAATCTCGTGCTCATGTGTATATGTTTTCTTAAGGAAACTCTGTCTAAGCGGAGGTTCTGTCCGAAAACATGTCAATATATTCACAAATATTGTGCTTATATGTATATATTTCCTTAAAGGAAACTCTGCCCAAGCGGAGGTTCTTTCCGGAAACATATCCATATATTCACAAAAAGTTGTGTTCATATACGTATGCTTTCTTAAGGGAACCCTGCTTAAATGGAGGTTCTGCCGAAAATATATCCATATGTTCACAGAAATATGTTCACGTGAATATGTTTTTTAAAGGAAACACTGCCCAAGCGGGGGTTCTGCCCAAAAGCATGTCTATATGTTCATAGACATATATGTGCATATGCGCGTATTTTATGGGGACACTCTATCTATACAGGGACTCTCCCCTAAAATCAATACAATCATATGTGCAACAAACTCATACTCATATATTCGCACGATAATTCTGCCTATGCGGGAGCGCCGCCCAAATTTACAACATACACAAATTCTAAATCAATTCACGGGTATACACTCGTTCACTTTCAAATCATATATCAAATCCTCAAAAGGAAATTCATACTCCTTTCAAAGCAAAATTCAAAAGCAAATAACATGTCCCGGGCACCAAATAAATTCACGGGTATACGCCCGCATACTCCTTAAACTATATTTTGGAACTCAAAAGAAATCCATACTCCCTTTCAAAAAAATGAAATCCTTTTCTCAAAACAAATACCCTTCTTTTCAAGATAAAATACGTTCTTCAAAAAGAATAAATCATTTCTGTCAAATTGAAGTCCATTTTGTCCGACAATAATAAAAGAGGAAAATATCGTATTACAATTTTCTAGAAAATGTATATTTCCTCGTTCTTGCTATCAATGGTATTCAGGTTAAAACTGATGTTAAAATGACATCAAGGACTTTTAATCCGATGTAAACAAAACATCGATTCCGATCGATGGAGACAGGAGTCAAGCACACGCTACCCTAATCGCCTGATGAATAAAATTGCGGAACCCATAAATTTCAAAAATAAAAGTGGCGCACTTGTCCATTCCATGGACATCAAAATTTCTCTCCGCACTGTGCGGATTCTTACTTCTGTCTGTTAGACAGGTTGGCACGCCCCGCAAGGCAAAAGAAATAAGTAAAAATCAACCCAAATTCAAACATCATACAAAAGTAAACCATGGAGCGAAAAATTTTCCGCGTGTCTACATCTACATAGACTATCAAAATAATAACACTAGCATAAGAGTGGTTAGCAAAAATAGAATCGCCAGCTTGGCTTCTTTTCAGCCCAATCCTAGAAGTAATTTGACTAAATTTATCAAACCATGCACGAGGACTCTATTTCAAACTATAAATAGCCTTTTTTCAGCTTGCACACCTGCTCCCCTTGAACAACATGCCTAAGAGGTTACTCCATATACACTTCATCATGAAAATCACCATATAGGAAGGCATTCTTCATATCCATCTGGAGCATCCACTAACCCTAATTGATAGTAAGAGAAAAGACAGCGAATTGAATTCAATCGTGCGATAGGAGAGAAGGTTTCAAAATAATCCACCCCATAGGTTAATGTGAATCCTTTTGCCACAAGCCTGGCTTTATGCTTATCAATGGTACAATCATGTGAGTATTTCACAATAAAAGCTCAATGACAGGCATCATGAGTAACATTAGCCGGATGGCACACTTGATAGTTGATAGTAAGGGAAAAGACACCCGAATTGAATTCAATCGTGTGATAGGAGAGAAGGTTTCAAAATAATCCACCCCATTGGTTCATGTAAACCCTTTTGCCACAAGCCCAGCTTTATACTTACCAATGGTACCATCATGGGAGTATATAATGGTAAAAACCCAATGACAGGAAATAGGAGTAACATGAGCCGGATGGCGCACAAGGATCCAGGTATACTGAGAGAGAAGGCTCTCATTTCTTCATCCAGCAGCTTTCCACTCAAGTTTGGAGAGTGCCTTGGGAATAGTCTTGGGAATAGGGGTAGGAGAAATAGATGAGGCAAACTAGTGAAATGGAGGAGTCAAGGATGTATGAGAAACAAAATGACCTATAGGATGTTGGGTAAATGATTACACCCCATTTTGACTGCAGTGGAAAGGTGAAGATCTGAGAAAGGGGAAGAAGATAGATCACTAGAAGGAGACGGATCCTACAATGAGTAAGAGGATAGTGGAACGACAATGTGGGTGAGGAGTCACTCTCGTTAATAAACTTATCCATAAAGAAGATCTTCAGCTGTAGGCACATTGTCTGGGGCAAAGGCTGAGTTAGAGGGAAGCAGGGTGGGTGGGACAATAACGTCTGGAATAGAATCCTATACATTAGAAGACACATAATAGAAAGGTACAGACTTAAAGAAAGTATCATCAACAGAAACAAAGAATTTCCTGGACCATGGTTCAAAACAGTGGTACCTTTTTTTTGCAAGGAATTTTGGATCAGATCGGGGTCTGGGATCAGACCCCACGATCCCGATCCGGAATCGGATTGGATTGGCCAGGATTGGCCGGGGTCGGGGAAATAGGTTGGGGGGGATCGGCCAGGATTTTGTTTAATTACATGGGTTTACTGGATATGGCATGAGGAAATCTGGATCAGCTCTTTTGGAGTGGAATCAGATCGGCTATGGCCTATTCCGATCCGGATTGGCCGATCCCGCAATCCATGCATTTTTTATGTTCTAGAATATCCAAGAATAATGCAGGGAACTGATATAGGAGACAATTTATCACGACCTGGATCAAGCAAGTGAACAAAGCATTTACATCCAAATATCCGGGGAATAAGAGGAATGGGTGTAGCATCTAGATGCAAACATGTAAAAGGTGACTGTTCATTTAACACCTTGCTTGGAAGATGATTTGTAAGATGATGAGGTAACTAGGTAGGAACCGCATCCCCCCAATATTGTTTAGGCATATTCATATGGAATAGCAGTTTATGACCAACATCAATAAGATGTCGGTCCTTCCTTTCAGCAACATTTTGTTGGGATGTATAGGTACATGATGTTTGATGGACATTCCTATGAGAAGAACAAAAGGAGACAAATGAGGTCTGAGTGTACTCCAAACATTTGTCCATATGTGCAATTTTAATACACGCAGAATACTAGGTCTTTATTTCAGCATAAAAACTTTGGAACACAGAAAGTACATTAGATTGTGACTTAAAGATGAAACACCCAGCTCATATGAGAGAAATCATCTATGAATGTAACAAAATAACAAAATCCGATTCTGTGGTAACTAGAGAAGGCCTCCAGATATTGTAATGAACAAGATGAAAAAGAATAGTGCTCTGTTTATTTTGACTCAAAGGAAAGGACACTTGTTGGTGTTTGCCTAATTCACAGGCTTCACAAAACGTATTGACTATAGATGGTACTGATGCAATTGTTTTAAGCTGCATAAGAGAAGGATGACCCAGTCTGCAATGCCACTGATACGAGCCTTCACTAGCTATTAGTGGCTGAGTGGTTGAGACTTGAGAGCAGGGTTTGCCGTGGCGGCGCAAATCGGATTGAATCATGGGAATCCTGATTCTCCCCGACATGCGAATCAGCCCGATTCCCATCGATTCCCATGCGAATCAGCCCGATTCTCTCGAATCGGAGTGGATCAGAAAAAAACCGATTTGCCCCGAATCGGCGATGTGGCGAACCCTGGTTGAGAGAGGTTTATTTGCAGCAAGGTAGTAGAGCCCACCAATTGTCTTCTTTGTTTGGAAGTCTTGAAAAACATAGTAAGAGGGATAGAATGTTACTGTGGAACGCGGAAATGAGACCCCCTCTTTGATCGGAGAGGGGGGATTCAGAGAGGGGGGATTTCTAATTTATGATGTAATGTGGACGCATGTACATCTTGTGCTTGGGCGTGCCAGACTGTTTACAATAAACAGACAAAGATTTTATATTTATCAGGTGCATTGGGTATAAACCCTGAGTCCTCGAGTATTTTATATTTATTTTCCACGTGCGTCCGTTTTTCAGGCGATTAGGGTGGTCGTGTACTGGACCATTCCCCACCGACCGGAGTCGGTGTTTCATTTACATCGGGTAAAAAACTTGAATACCTTCGATACGATACGTTTGTTAAAAGACATTTTGCCAAAATTTAAGGAATTTAGACGACAATTAAAATTCCACAAATGTCCTCAAATATTTTATATTCATGACATTTACATATATGTCCTCAATGGGCTATATATGCCTCCATTGGGTGTTTACACAAACTTGCCTTCACACACGTGTTATTTTAAAACACAGAAGGACTTATTTACAAAGTTCTGGGTCTATTATATATTGACTTGCGGCGTCTTCGTCTTTCCACGTCACAAGGCACGGACGGAGCACGGAGGGGCCCAGTGCACGTGTGGACAACGGACGGAGCTCGGAGAAAGGTATTTCTCTCCCCACAAACTTAGGCCTCCACGTGCCAAGTGTAGTCTTCAGGTCTAGGGGTAGTTTCTTGTGGCCCTCTCGGTCTCTTTCTTCAAGCCCCCACCCCCCTATTTATAGGGGTTTTTGGGGCCGATGGGAGTGGGGCTGCGGCCCCTTTGGGGCTGGCGCACAAACCCCCCCGCTGGGGGGGGGGTGGTGCTGTGGGTCGGCCAGGGCCAGCGGACCACCCGCAGGGGGTGTCTTTTGGCTCCGGAACACCCCCGCAGGGGGTGGTCCTATCGAAACCACCCCGCGGGGGGTGGCTCCTGCGCAGGCAAACCCCGTGGGGGGTGCCTGAGGGCCGTACAGGCTATAAAGGTGGGCCCCCGGGGTCTTCTTCAGCCCATTTAACTGCCATTGACGTGCGTTTGATGCCCATTTGAAGCCGTTTGTTGTGCATTTGCAGTCGTTTGATGTGCGTTTGTCTCCGTTTTCAGACGTCGAGGCCATTTTGTCCGCCCGAACACGTGCACGTCGTGCGCGCTTTTGGACGCACCTCAGGACGTTGACTTTTGCCCGTCAGAGGGTATATGTTTCACCCTAACGGATCATCGAACATCACTTTTAATACATTATCCGAATTAAATCGGATTAACATACGGACTTGAACCCGTTTATTTCAGGAGTTCGAGTGGGGGAGATCGGGGTTTTTCCCAAGGCTCCGTATTTTTTGGGCGGATTTACTGCTCGGGCTTTGTTTAGATCCCGGTATTTTTCCGGGTTCAACAGTTACAAAACAGTTTAATCAATGAATTAACATGCTAATAGAAAGAAGATTAATAGGGGACTTGGGAACATGAAGAACATCATTCAAGGTACGCCTTTGCCTGCAACAGATCACTGAGAGCCATCAGCAACAACAACATGCGCATGAGAACTAGAGAGAGCAAGGGAGGAGAAAATGGAGCGGTGACCTGTCATATGATAAGAGGTCCTTGAGTCCAGAATCCAGTAGGAATTGTGAAGAACAAGTGCACTACTTGAGGGACAGCATAGAAAGAGGATGAAGAAGTTGTCGTAGAGCCTTCAACGATATGTTGGATAAATTTGTATGCCTCCTGGGACTGATTCCTCCCCCCCACCCTTCCCCTTAAAAAAAAAAACAGGAGGTGACTTGGAAGTAGAATCAGATTGCTGTGGGGTGGAAATGATAGCTCGCACAGTATCGGAAGCAACTCCCAGATTAACCTCACAGTGATTTGCTTTCTCCCTTTCTTCTAGCAGTAGGACCTTCCAGTCTTCCACAATGTGTGCACGGATGATGAAAACATCCATGACCACGACCATTATCGGCCAGTGTAGATGCATTTCATCACTAGAGACAACTTGTTGCCTGGCAGTAGAACTTCCAACATCAATGTGAGGTGTTATGTTGGCCCACAACATATGCAAGAACACATCTGCCAGCTGTGGAATGGTTGTGTTAGCTAACAAATTATCCCCAAAGATTATCATCAAGGTCGAACATAAACTTAGCAACAATAAGTTCCTCATGTTTGTTCTGAATTTTTGTGTCATCAATGATATAGTAGGAGCTCATTTCATAATCCTTGGAACTTCTGAGAAATATTGTGGAATATGCTGCCCATCTTGTTTGATTGCAAGCATATGAGAACAAAGATTATGTATGTGTGAAATATTAGTCTTGCCAGAATAAGTACGCTTCAAGGAATCCCACATCTGCATAGATATTTCAAGAAAGAGCACATTGTTAAAAATATAGGGTTCACAGCTATTGCCAACCATCAAGATAACAATTCCATCATCTGTCTGCTAGGCTTAAGACACTTTATTCGTCTTGTCTAGGGGATCTTTCTCAACATGTTTTAACTTCTTCATAGACATTAGCAGAAAATGAAGTGCCCTCAACCATTGATGATAGTTCGCTTCATTCAGCTTTACAGACATGGCTACCACATGATTTGAAGTAGTCGACTGTTTGGGCAAAGACTAATCCCCCATGGTAAACAAGAAGCGGATGATAGATCAAGAATAGAGAACTAGATAGTTGCTGTCGAGTCGAGAGTGGTCACCACGCAAGAGCGAAAGAAACTAGAATGAACTGTCAGTGTTGACACTGATGACAAAGAAGATGTCCACTCGTAGCACTGACAAAGACGAAGATCGGCCACGACTGTGTCGAGAAATGACCGCTGACCAGCAAGGAAGAAAGCTGCAGTGCGGCTGATGAGCGACTGAGGTCGCAGTTGTCGATGGTGATAAAAGAATCCCTGATCAGGGAAGGTCGCTGATCGCGACCACTAGAGACTGCTTGCACAACCATGACTCTGTCACGGTCGTTGGAGACCGTCAACACGACCACAGCAGCCCATGGTGCTTGCGCTACGAGGAGGTGCTGGTCGTGGCTGCAGTGGCCCGCGGTGGTTGGTTTGGCTGTCGCGGGTGTGGTGGCCTATGGTTCTTGGTGCGTCCGTTGAGAGAGAGAGAGAGAAGAAGAGGAAGAGAGAAAGAAGGGAGAGAGGGAGGTGGTGGCGCAGAGTCCTAGCGCTCTGATACCATGTCAATTGGGGAGAAGAGCAAAATCAATTCTCATTAACCAACAGATGGGTGCTTATAACTGAGTACACAATGAGTACACTATAAGCTAGATACTACAAAAAGCCACAACTCTTAACTTTCTACACTATAAGCTAGACACTGCAAGTAAGCCACACTCTTAACTTTCTCAAACAGCGATGAACTTTCATTCCTCCTAGATTAAGACAAGGTTGGGGTGTTTATATATGATTATAATCTTTTCCTACCACTCCTAGGTTGAGGTGAAGCTGGAGGTGCTTTATCATAAGCTATTTAGATGTCTGGGAAGCTCATGATGCTCGGAATTTGCTTGCCATAGATCTTGCATCAATTTGTCAAACTGTTTATCCTCATCAATGCATGCCACTGCAAGAGGTGTCCATTAATGTACTTTCTCCACTTCTTAATTCTTACATCATTGATTGCTTTGACAGTGTTTTCAAGACTCTTGCTCAGCCTGTCAACAATGATGGTGATAGCTACTACCAACTTATCTACATATTCTAGCTTGTGGGCATATCGGTATGGTGGATGGATATAGTATGTGTCACCAGAATGTCAAGCTTATGAACACAAGGATGACAATAAAGGAAAAGTGAAATTAAAGTAGTCTTCTAAATTTGCCTGCCATATGCAAATCTCTGTTCGTTCCCAACTATCCTTTATAATTCTCAAAAAGGGTGAAGTATGTCTAGGTGAAATCTGTCATTCACCTTGTGGCAGCCTTGTAACTTTGCATACACTAAACCTGTGTTTGGCTGACAATCTCCATCACTTACTCAGCATACCTTATAGAGAGGTTCAATAAGGTGAAGAAGTATGCAGACTTTGCTCTAGAAATCATTGCAATTCACCATTGCTTTAACCTCCTTCCCTTCTTGTGTTACAATGAAGTTGGAAGCAAGCCACCTGTTACTTCGAAACATTTGCCTTTATGCCTACTTGATGCTTCGACAAGCTTTGTGATGCAGTGAAGTTGGTCGAAAAGTGGGTGAAGTCATCCTCAGGGCAACTGCACAAATTGATGATTCTAGATATATCATGTGATCACCTGACTTGCCTCAAACATCAAATCTTTTTAACACTCAATTGGCTAAGCTTCTTCATCATCAAGGCAACATTATGGGTTGCAGATGGAGTCCATAATGTGGCTGTATCTTCATCAGTCATTCGCATGTCTTCTCATATGCAAAGCCTTTTCTTTCTCCACCCGCACAATGATCTATTCTCCTTCTTCAAGTCTATATTAATTATAGATTGCATTGATAATTGTGGATTTTGTTGGATGCATTGCTGTATTTGAGGTGAACTCCTATTTGTCACGATAATCAAGATAGTTGATCTTTTGGTAGTGCCTGATAATCATTACACCTCAATGTGACTCAAACAGTTCTGCCATTTTCTTTTGAGAGAGGTGATATATACTTTCATAATGTGGCTGTATCTTCATCAGTCATTTGCATGTCTTCTCATATGCAGAGCCTTTTCTTTCTCCACCCGCACAATGATCTATTCCCCTCCACCAAGTCCATTAATTATAAATTGCATTGGTAATTGCGGATCTTGTTGGATGCATTGCTGGATTTGAGGTAAACTCCTATTTGTCACAATAATCAAGAATGTTGATCTTTTGGTAGTGCCTGATAATCATTACACCTCAATGTGACTCAAACACTTCTGCCATTTTCTTTTGAGAGAGGTGTATATACTTTCATTTCGTCCACGTCCTCATCAAGGTGCTTGCTAGCTGAGCTCCTTTGCAGTTGGGGTTTCACATGCTTGCCTGTGTCGGTACTTCTTGGATTATTAGTTTGTCGTGAGGACTCTTTGCTACATTGCATGAGATGTCAGCATGGTGACAGAACTGGGAACAATTTTAGACTGTATTCTTAATTGTAACATATGCTCTCTTCTTTTATGGCTGGTTTGCTGGAGAAGGGCCACCAGTAGAAAAATCTTTTAATTTAGCATGCACATTGAAGGTTCCCCCTTGAAACTCCCACCTACAGCAGAAGTCCTACCAGCTCTTGAGCTAGAATAATGCACATACCTTATGAATCCAATGTGAATCCTCTCACTCTGTCTCTCACTCTCCCATGCTTCAACCATGCTTTCTGAAATTGTTTGCTGAGTTGCAGCTTTAAAATCTCTCGTCACCGCACTTGCTCATTCTCTACATGATCACTAGAAATCACCTTCCTTGCTAACCCATGTCAACTCTTGATATGACCATTTGTTGTTGCTCCTATAGAGCTTTATTCCTCAAAGTCTATTGTCAAACTTAGTTCAAATGCTTTGTACCTGGGGATCTTTTTTCCTTTTGAATACCAAAACATATATCCACCTGGTCCAAGGCCAAGGCTGAATCACCCTAGCCTGAGGTGGTCAAGCATCAATCATCTGACATCAATGTTTGCCAAGTTTTTGTTCATTCACTGAAGTAATTTAATGTATGCATCAGATTAAATTAGGTGCTGTCTTAGTTATTTCTACACATTGCATTTCTTTGTGTGTTGATTGGATAAGATTTCCTTTTATGTGCTTTCAGTTAGGCTGTGAATGGTTGCATTAACTACTTTTACCATGCCAATTGCAGGAAGGATTCAACTGGGATACCTCACATACTAGAACATAGTGTGTTGTGTGGTTCAAGGAAATACCCTCTTAAGGAACCTTTTGTTGAGTTACTTAAAGGTAGTCTGCATACTTTCCTGAATGCATTTACGTATCCTGATAGAACTTGCTACCCAGTTGCTTCTACAAATTCCAAGGTAAATATGCAGTTGGTATTACATTGCAATTACACAATGTTTTACTATTTTTCTGTTGTGGTTCTTTTCGGAACATTGGTTTCCTTGTTGGGCATGCTTTCAAGATCATTCTTCTTTGTTTCTCCCCAGGACTTCTACAATTTGGTCGATGTGTACCTAGATGCTGTGTTTTTTCCCAAATGTGTTGAGGACTTTCAGACATTTCAGCAGGAGGGTTGGCATTACGAGCTTAACAATCCCTCAGAAGAAATATCCTTCAAAGGTTGTGTCAATAGGTGCTCTTACTATTCCATGACAGAATTGGGCACAGATGTCTCTTGTATCATGCTAAAATCTCCAAAGATTGAACAGATGGACAACCATTTTTTTAATTAACCTTCTAATGGTGATAATTTCAGGTGTGGTGTTTAATGAAATGAAAGGGGTGTATTCCCAGCCTGATAATATACTAGGCAGGGTATCTCAGCAGGCAAGTTTCCTTGAAATATTCATGCAATATCCATGCCCATGGCACTAATAAATACTAATGCTCTTTAGTTAGATTTTGGTACAATGTGTGGCATGGAGTGCGGAATCTTATTTTGATGTTAAGTGGTCTCTTCTTCTCTTGTTCTCTGAGTTCTATCAAAATTCGTAAGAGCATTAGAAGTGACTTTTTTTGGGTGGGTGGTGAGAGGGAAGGAGGCGGCCTTCATCTCATGAAATGGCCTCTTATGTGTCAACCTAAAAATCAAGGTGGTGTGGGCCTAGTTCCAATTGAGCCTTGCAACAAGGCTTCATTTGCTAACTGACGATTGACGAAGGAGATTAGGGACTGATGAGGATCAAATATTTCAGAAAGAATGGGAAATGGGATTTTTTGCCTGCACGTGGAGCTCTTAAAAAATTTCAGTCTCTATTATTTGGAAACATAACTTGCTAGGTGTGGAGTTCTTCAAGACATCGATAGCTTTGGAGCTTGGATCTGGTAGTAATATTCTTTTCTGGGAATATGCTCAGTGTACAAGGGAGCCATCTGCCAAACTCTTTGTCAACATTTACTGGTTGGCTAGATTCAAAGGAGTATCTGGCTGTTTCATGCTTTTCAATGAGGGGGCTGGGAATTGGGTTATTCACCAGAGCAGAAATTTGACTGTTGCTGAAGTTGCTGTGCGTGCCCAGCCATGGCACATTATACATCAGACCAAGTTATCCGACACTGTTTCTGGTCAGTTGATTGTAGGTGGGACAACAATGGTCTACTCTCAGTGACATCTTACACTAGAATGCTTATCGATGGGGAAAGCAGCATTTGTGTGGTTTCTGTGGCTACTTTGAAGAAAGAAATGACCATTTTTTCTGCTTCTGTGGTATCATTAGAGTGATTTGAGACACAATTTTTTCTTCTATTCCTGTATGAGGTCAGATACCAGAACATTTTCAGGAATTCATGTTGTGGTGGACAGAGAACAAACCATTTCAAGCTACCAAAGAATAAGGGAACATTATGTTTGCTGCAGTTCTTTGGGCCATCTGGAGGAGCAGGAATAATCTCACGGGGTTATAACTCTGTTTTTGATATTCTCTGAAGAGCTGTGAAATGGGGTCGGGATTGGCTCAATTATTTTGGGAAGGAACGGCGAAGTATCATGAACAGCCTACTGTCCTGGAGACCTTTTATCCTTTAATTACCATTAATACTATCTTGGTGTGGTGGTAGATGGGCTGGCTTTGGGTTACCTTCTGTTGTTTCTTTTATGATTTTCTGTGTCTTTTCTGTTCATCTTGTTTGTTCTCTGGTCGCTTGTACATTGGATCCGTTTTTTACCATTTTATCTTCTATCAGTGAATTATAACCAGTACTATAGTTACCTTCTAAAAAGACTCAATCAGCTTGCATGTATTTTTGTAGAGTAACTATCCATAGGTTGGTTTATGATTCTGGTGACATGCCATCTTAGCATTGCACCTAACTATCCATAGGTTGGCTTATGATTTGGTGACCAAGCACATGCTCCCTTATTTTATGAATTACTCATTGTCCTTAATGATTGTTCTATTGCATTCAAAATTTTCTTTTTATCTTTTGCACTATTCACCACCTGGTTGGCTTGGCTACTGCAGTGCTTTTTATAGTGAAACTTGCACCTAAGCTTGTGTCATCAACCAATCATTTTCTTATAATTCACAGTCGAATAATGAAGAAGAGCAATGCTTGTGATTGGTCAAAACCATTAAGTTATCTATTCTTCAATTCAATTGTATTCATATTCAGCTTCTTCAATAACTGGATGTACACTAATTTTCATTCTTCTTAAATATTCTTTATATGGATCTAGTGTATATCCCTCATTTTTTTATGCTAATTCTTCCATGTTAGGCTGTTTATCTTGTACTAAAGTCTCTTTTCTGTTGTTTGTGCCACCTAGTTCTTTTCATGTTTGTACCCAGTAGTCTACGCAAGCCAGAAATGATATGTTATTTTTCTTCATACTTCTATTTACTGAAGATATTTTTGTTAACCAGTGTTATGCAGAGCTACACTTCTTTTCCATCAATAAGTTCGCATCTCTAATTTTCTTATTACTTTTAATCTCTTGTAGGCCCTTTTTCCTGACAATACTTATGGTGTTGATAGTGGTGGTGATCCGAAAGTCATTCCTAAATTGACTTTTGAAGAATTCAAGGTACATATTTGCTTTGGTAATTGACTTATCCTTCCACATGATCTTATGTGGACCTGTTTAGTTAAATGATTTGTCATTAATGCTTGATTAATGGGTGGCTTTACTACTGGTTGGGCATACCCTATGCGTTGTTTACATCATGCTTGTAAAGCTTGGTAGAAAATGCTTACAGGAAATGAGAGGGTGCAGCAAACTGTTCTAGTAAGCTTCAGTCACTGTCCATTCCAGGATTTGGCAGACCTAGATCCAAAAGGTTGATAGTGGCAATCTGGGTGGCCAGAAATTGAAACCTCTTTCATTTGGATGCAAGTTGCTGCAATGCTTGGCAGTGATTTCTAGCCTAACCATATATTTCTTGTCACTGTTCCATTTTCTGAATATGGTGCTTAAGAAGATGGTTGTAGTTTTGGAGCATGGTGGTTGGTTTCGGTGGAAACGAAGCTGGCCGAAACTACTGTAGCATTTCCGAAACTGAAAAAAATAATATTTTAGTTAGTTTCGGCTGGTTTCAGCTGAAACTAGACCGAAACCAGCCGAAACCGGCCAACACTCTCCTCTTGAGGCCGCCCGAGACTGGCTGAAACCGGCCGAAACGAAACCGAAACATTTTTGGTTTCAAGGCTGGGCGGTCCCAAAACCGAAACTCTCATCCTTGTTTTGGAGGGATTCTTGTGGCATGCAAGTCGAGGGATAGGGGTGTAAACGATCCGAGTCGAGCCGAGTTATACTCTGCTCGGACTTGACTCGATCGTTTTTTTTCGAGTTCGAACTCGGCTCGAAACTCGCCGAGTATCTAACATCTATGTTCGAACTCGGCTCGTCAGGTATTTTTCATGTTCAGACTCGGCTCGTTAAACAACTCATTTAAGTAAACGAGCTCAAACACGAGCTCGTATCCGAGCCCGAGTTCTCAAACCCGAGTTAAGGCGCCTAAAGGCTGGAAACGATTTCGGTGTGACCGCTGCTATCCTGGGGACTTTCCTTTATAGAGTGCAAGACCACTCAGCTTCTTGCAATATCCGATATGGGATTAAAACGTAGCTACTGGGCAGGGTTGGACGATAGATGGGCGGTAGGTGCACCAGACTGCAAGCCGCGGCCGGCCTTCCACCACTGTCGGCAGCTTCGTCCGGCACCGGTGGGGGCTCTCAGGCTCTGCACCCGCCCCACCACCGCCACCATCTCCTGTGTGGAGCCAGCGTCATATTCCGGCAAAGAGGCAACGCCAGAACCGATTGCAGGTCGTCGCCGCCTCGCCACCACCGTCGGCAGCTCCGTCCGGCACACAGTGGGGGTCTGCACAGGAAAGGGTCTGGCACCAATGTGGGGTCCGCACAGGAGAGAGCTCGGCACCACTGCGCGCGTTGCCGGCGCCGGAAGGGACCTCCTGCGGTGCTCCCGGGAAAGAAGAAAACTTTTCCCCAATCGCTACCTAGGGACCTAAAAGTCTTATGACTTTTTGCTTTTGAACCCCCAATTTGCTTTATATGTATACATGAATGGTTAAGTTTCATATAAAATTTATGATAGATTTGATAAAAATTTTAAAATTAGATTTTATGTATACACCTTATTAAACATAATTTGTGTACATATCTTTGATATTTAGTCTTGTACATTTAAGTCCTCTTTAATATTTCATACTTCAACAATAATTCTAAAATATATATATATATATATTCTCATATTTATTATATTTGAATATATTAACAAATATTTAGACAAACTCTTAACGAGTATTTAGTCGAACTCTTAACAATTTCTTAAACGAGTTGTTCACGAGTATAGTCGAGCCGAGCTCACATGTGTTCAGACTCGGCTCGTTTATGAACCGAGTTTTTTTTTTTTTGTTCAAACTCGACTCGTTAATTAAATAAACGAGCCGAACCGAGTTTTTTCCGAGTCGAGCTTCGAGCTACTTGCTGAACGTATTGGCTCGTTTACACCTCTATCGAGGGAGATTCAAGGCCTAGCATATTGTTTATTGGGTTAGGGTCTGGGACTCTGGAAAAGCAAGGAGGAAAGGGGGCCAGAGATCAGGAATATTTAGGACTTCAGCCTAGGTCTGATGAAGAAGTGCCAATGGGAGCTAGGAACAAAAGAAAGAGGCTTGTCTTAGAGTTAGGTGTGCAAAATATCATAGGCATTCTAGAGTGGGACATTACCCCCAGCACCGTGCAAAATGTTTCAAGACTGTGGAAGGATTTGGAATGCAATGGATGAGGCTAAATCAAGATCGTCTTTTCCTTAGGTGATGGATAGAGGTTTCTTTGTTGTCATTGCAACAACAAACCTTTGACAAAGCTTTGTTTAGGGATTTCAGCATTTTTTGTGTTCAACTGGAATCATTTGCTGAGGTTTTTGGTTGGGTGGACAGGAGGAGGGTGGATCCAGTACTAAGAAGTTTATATGAAGAAGATATATTGTTTAGCTGAGTGATCTCTTTTTCATTATTTGTAGGATCATAATCTTACATAGGGACTAGGAAATAGATGGCAGTGGAGATGAGGAAATGTTGGAACTCCTACACTGAAATCTGCACATAGGATGTGGGCTAGAGCTAGCTATATTTCACTAAGCATGGAGTCTTCACTGTCAATTGAGGTTTACATTATGTGATAGGGTAGTTGCTTACTTGCTTATGCTCATGGCCTGACTTGTGATCATGTGGCCTACTTCATGGATGACATTTGACTGGCAAGGATGATGTACTCTAGACAACTAAAGTTATCTTTATCTTTCATTGGATGTGGCTATCATGGCACTCCCTCCACTTCATAGGTGGGGGTTTGATTATGAATTGGAACAAATCAAATGAAGTCTGGTTGGATAAGCAGATTTGGTGGATGGTACCTATGCTTGAGATTTTGAGTTTATATTGAAAGGACACTTGTAACTTCCAAGGCAAAAGTAGCATTCAAAAGTGGGTTGCCTATAGTTCAGATTGAGCATTAGCTTGGGAGGGGGACTTGGATGCCTCTTGTATCTTGAAAGACTTGAATAATATTTGGAAGTAGCTCTATGACAGGAGCTTATTGGTTCTATGGCTTTGAATTTTTGGGGAATGCTTCTTTGTACATGCATGGACACTTCCAAACCTGTAAATGGAATTTGACATTACTTGTTTGGCTATATGAAACTTTCATTTACTTTGATGCTTTCCTTTTCAACTTAGAGATTGTTTGGTTTGCCATAAGATACTGTCAAATACCTTAAGAAAATTATTTTGTGTGTGTTGCAAATAGGTTGTTTTACAGTCTGTTATGTCAAACCAAGTGCGTGTTTCCCTGAGAAATGTGCAGGGAACATCAAACCCAGTGTTTGGAATAGTTTTCTCTTCATTGTTTTACACATTCTTTTTACTGATTTTTGATGGGACATACTTATTTCTGTGAAGTGTTTCAGTTTCCATAAACTCCTGTGTATCTTTAAATTCTCGTACGTAGAATTTCTTGTAGAGGCTACCTAGTTGTGATAAAATCTAGAGATTTTTAGTTTGAGACCCCTAAATTCTTTTATAATTAGGAAAAATCCCCCATAATCTATCTATTTATTCTGAAACCCCAAAATCTCTTTATCCTTAGTGAAGAACCCATCTAGTTAACAGTTGTTCGAGAAAATAAATATTCAAAGGTATATTCCTTCGCTGGCTGTTGTAATCCTTGCTATATCCAAATTGCCCTTCCCTCACCCCTTTAATCCATTTCATGAGCATATAGGGTACAACCGAATTGGGGGGAGGGGGGAGCTTCTGCTTCATTGCCGTCTTCAACCCTTCCATTGCCCCCTTATGGAGATGGTCTCCACCATGGCTAGTGCCGCTGCTTCCTGGGCCACTGCAGTCTTTGCCCCTGCCCACTGCAGTCTTTGCCCCTGCCCTGCACGTGGCCGCTGCACCACCATCCCTGTCCGTGATTGCCATCACTGCTGCAAGGATGCTCCTGGACGGTGGCCAAGAGGGTCGGACCGTGGACAGAGGTATCGGGGGCTGGGCAGTGACTGGAGCTGTACTGGGAGATCATGCTGGTGCGGTGCCTCCCAACGTCGGCCATGTGCGACCTCTGCAACCCTTTCCTCTGGCTGTTCCAGCAGATCGTGCCGCACGTGTTTGGCAACACGCTCGACATCAGCTCCCTACTCACCTTCACTGCCCTCGGTGTGCTCGCCCGGCTCATGAGCCTCGCCACCGGTGCCGCCTTGTGAGCTCCATGCACACCTCGACAAAAGTCCCAAATTTTATGCCACATCCTTCTACAACAATGCCATTCTTGCCTGGTGTTAATGCTACCTACTCATCTGGCCTCGGGAGGTTCTTCTGATCAGAAAAATACGCAAAATTTCTGTGATTAAAGTCATATGATGGTGTGCGTGCTTGTTGAAAACAGCTACTTGAGAAGATATTCTTTCATCCAGTAAAACGACGGGTCAAACGGGGTTCATAAAAGGGGGCATTAGCGTCATTTCCAAACTCGAAGTTGAGCTGAACCATGATTAGGTTAGTGTCGGATGCGGAATAAAACTGTTGTGCCAGATTTTTGTCTGGCTTCCCACAGAAAAAAGGAACGAATAGAATAACTAAAAAAAAACAAATACACAGTACAAGTGGAGAGGGGAGACTTCACCTCCGCCCCAGCCGCCTGGGTTTGGGGGCCCCTGCTTGGGTTGGCCATGTCACCCCCTCCAGTCGCTGCCGCCTGCACCTCCTCTGCCGTCAGCCCTACTGGGCTCTCCCACAGCGAGCAGGGAAAGAAAGGGGGAGCAGGGGAGGAAGGGGAGCCGTCGCTGGCCCCTGCTACACCGCCGCCGGCCCCCCACTGCTGCCGTGGTCGGCCCGGATTGCCCCCACCGCAGGCCTTGCCGCTGGTCCGCACCGCTGTGCCACCCTTGCTGCACCGCTGCCGCTGGTCCGCACCGCCGCCGCCGCCCCTGCTAGTCCGCACCGCTGCTGCTAGCCCCTGGATGGGCCGCCGTCAGGAAGGGAGAAGGAGGAAGGAGGCCGCGCGCCGCTCCTTCCCCTGCTCTGTCTCGCGCAGAGACAGACCAGGAAAGGGCCGGACAAAAAAAAGGAAAGAAAAAAACAGAAAGAAGAAGAAAACGACAGGGGCTAAAGCGCAAATTGTCAAGTAAATTCCCCGATAAAAATTCGTAAAACCCTCCGTGGGGTACGCAGGCCTCCCGGGGGAGGTACACATATGCTCCGGTCATGGTTCCTCCTCCTTCCACTATATAAGGAGGGGGGGGGGGCGCCCAAGCCAAAGGGAAAACATTTTTCTGAAGGGGGAAAACCAGAGCAAGGCTCTGAGGAAGACTGCAAGGCAGTCTGGGAGAAAGGTCTGCAAGGCAGCCCTAAAGAATATTGTGCAAGGCGCAATTTAATTTTCTCAAGTCTTAGACAAGGTCCATTGGGCTTCCCCTTATTGGGCCAAATCTTTTATTGGGCCACAAATTGCTTATTGGGCCAGACTTGTATCTTCCATGCTATGATATATTAAATGACCATGATGCTTGATGCTTAATGGCCCTAATAGTGGTTAATGGGCCGACCTGTGGTATTTTCTTACATATGGTGTTTAATGGGCCTATTGGGCTAATTTTATTCATTTAATCACACACTATATGGATAATTACATGTAGTGTTAAGTTTATTTCAAACTCTTCACTACTGATTTCTTAATCAAAATCAACCAATTTTTCAACAAACTTTAATAAAATATTTCACCAACATTGTTGTTTAATTTTTAATAACATAAAAATAACAAACAAGTCATGTCTCATGTCATTTTTGATCCACCTTAAGTTAATCTCCCTTTAAATCAAATAAATAAATGAAAACATTAATTTAATTCACATAGTTATAATTTAAATAAATAAATGACGAAAATAATTAAATAAATAAAATCAATGATTTTAAAAATACCCAAAAATGAGAAAATGAATTAGGAAAAAAATCAATAAAAATGAAATAAATATAAAAAAATTCCAAAAAAATAGATTGCATGCTTGCAACTTTGTTTTCTTTAATTGTGAGTTACGCTCTTCTGTTTCAAAGGGGTTGTCTGATGGTTAATCAGGGGTATTCAGCCTTTGTGCTGATATAATTAACACTAACTGAGGTTAGTGGGGGAGGTCAAACGAACTAAATAAGACCATGTCCATGTAAATAAATAAAAAGCCAAATAAATCAAATCCAAAGATGAAATTTAAAATTTTTAAAAGTTTTCAAAAATGGTTCTCACAAAAACACACACATGTGAAAATATATGTGGTTTTGTTTGTTGGTTTTAGGGCACTGTTGGATTTCTTCATCTCTTCTCTTCGTTTGGCGGGAAGAGTGGAAGCATGGAAGGTAGGATCGGAATCGGGATCGACCAGGCTCGATCCGATCCTGGATTGGATCGGATCGCATGATCCCATGGATCCAAGGGAAGTCTGGCCGATCCTGGATCGGCCAGTCTATAAAATGGTTTTTTTTGTGTGGAAAAAATTCAGGAAAAAACAGAAAAAAACAGCAAAAATGAGGGAAAATCTGATAAATTGAAAGAACTAATATTTGCATAAAAAACCAATCATACATGCATTCATAATATATGAAACATAAGATTTTGTATTATTACTACTATAATAATACAAGAAAAGTATAAAATATTAAAGACTTAGTGTATTATTGACCTGAATACTATTTAAGTAAATGTTAAAATTTGTAGTTTCATTTATTTAAGATATTATATGTAAATAAGGAAATATCTCTCATTTGAATCTAATAAAAATATTAAAAAAATCACATCTCTTACTAATAAAAAATTAACTCTCCCATCCAAGAAGAAAATCACAATTTTTGTGATTTTATCAAAATAGCGACTTTCTAATCTCTCATAATTTGGCATATTTAAAATTTTATAATTCAAATAAGTCCAATAAAATACTAAAAATCTAAAGTCCAAAAAAAAAAAAAAAATCAAACGTGCATATGACTTCTCCAAGAAAGCTGCTCTCCTACTGACAACACTAAGTCTACTTGAGACCTCTTAGGATTTGGTCAAACTAAGTTATCATCACCTAAACTCATGAGTGTCATGAGTTGGGTGATGGTAGCTCAATTTGACCAAATTCTGAGAGGTTTGGATGATGATAACTTAAGTTTGACCAAATCCTGAGAGGTCTCAAGCAGACTAAGTGCTGTCAGTAGGAGAGTGGTTCCCTTGGAGAAGTCACATACACGTTTGACTTTTTTTACCGGAATTTAAATTTTTAGTGTTCCATGTGGTTTATTTGAATTATCAAATTTTTAGATAAGCTAAATTACGAGAGATTAGAAAGTTAGCATTTCGCTAAAATCACCAAAATCGTGATTTTCTTCTTCGATGGGAGAGTTGACTTTTTATTGGTAAGAGATATGATTTTTTTGATATTTTTATTAGATTCAAATGGGGGGTACTTCCTTATTTACATGTAATATCTTAAGTAAATGAAACTACAAATACTAGCATTTACTTAAATGATATTCAGGTAAATAAGTAAGAGAATCGACTTGGATCAGTCTGGATCGGCCTGGATCAGTCTAGAATCGGTCGATCCCTGCTTGATCCAGCCGATCCAACTCGATTCTGGTCGATCCAGCTGGAAGTTTGCCGATTCAGGGACTTCCCCCCCATAATCGGATCCATAGCCGCCGATCCGATCCAGGATCGACCGATTCTGGGTCGATCCTGGCGATTTTGCCTTCCATGAGTGGAAGTAATCGGCACAACGACGAAGTATGTCGTGGCCAGTATCTTCCCTCACGGGACAGATACGCGACATACCGTCGCTTCGTGTGTAGACACGTACATATATTTTGCGGGCGTGCCAGTCTGTAAAAATAGACGATTTGAAATTCGCTTAATGCGGATATTTTACCCATCCATTTATTGGATGGTGTTTATTCCACGCGATTTCATCTGACGATTGGGGTATCGTGTGCTGGACTGCTCCCCGTTGACCGCAGTCAACGTTTATGTACATCGAGCGTAACTCGAATACCTTTGATACCATGCCGATTCAGCCTCGCTTTCTTCACACATAACATTACAACACATTGACTCGACACAAAGGATATGATATACATTTTTTTCTTTTAACAACATACCCCTATGTGACGAATTTGTTTTTAATATTCCCCTTTAAACCCAAATTTAGTTTGGGGAGAAAGGGAGACAACCTTAACATTTCTGCCTTGGACTCTTTTTTTTCTAGACACAGGCAATTCCCCAACATTTCTGGGTATAATTGCAATTAAAAAAAGTACATGGTAAAAATATTTCATGAGGATATTTTCCTCCTCATGGTACATGATTTTTTTTCTAAAACATGAGACACATGACACCCTGGGGCTTATGCATCACATTTTTACCCCAAGTTTACAATTTATAAATGAAAAGAGGACTTTCTAAAAAAAATATGCCAAGGGTTGGGGCCTATCATGGCACTGTCGTCTTCACCTAGTGCAGTGTATGGTCAGCAAATCTTCACAGCTTGAGTGACTTGGAAAAGCCTTCTTTCACTTAGGTGGGCCCACCAGTGGCTAATGAAGTCCACACTTGGCTATTTCTGCAAAATGGGCCAAGGACTTGGCCAAGCCCACCAACTAGCACTTCAACTCTTAGCTAGCAATTTAGAGAGCCAAGAGCCAATAACATGCAGCAGCCAATAGGATGCCCAAGGAGAGAATGAGCCAATTAGATCCCCTCCACTTGGCCTCCTCTCCCTTTTTATAGGAATTGGGTAAGGGGGTAGGATGGGAACCGGAGGTGGGGGTACCTCCGGTTGGGGGGTCCAACCAGAGGTACCCCCCCTCCGGTTGGACGGGGGGGGGGGGGGGGGGACCGGAGCACCCCTGTTGAACCCCAAAAAGTTACAGACAACATCCTGGGTACTTCCCTTCAAGGATGAACCAACAACTCTTCAGGCCGCGTTAAGTCTCCGAACAAGTCGGAAGAAATTAACGCCTTGTACTAAACATTGAAGTACAAATATGGCATGGAAGAAAAATCCAGCAGCATGAGGTCTATAAAGACCAAGTGACAAATACAAATACAGATACAGCAGGGAACAAGTCCGGCAGCACAAGGTCCATAAAGACCAATTGTGAGATACAAATACACGGAAGAAATCCGACAGTACGAGGTCCATAAAGACCAAGTATGAAGTACAAGTACAAGTACAAGCACAAGAACAAGTTGGCGACAGAAGCTCCAAGGGTGCAAATGCAACTCTCCGCCAAGCAAAACTCCGAGCAAAGAAGCGGGATTTCAGTACCCCACAAATGAGGCCCTTATGGCCTATTTATAGGCAATCCTTCCCCCCATTTCAAAACACCCCTTAGGTCTAAGGGGAATGGGAGAAGAGAGGGCGGTTGGAGGGCTCCAACCTGTTTAATATTAAACAGGTTGGAGGCCCCCCCTCCAACTTTTTAACATAAAACCGGTTGGGGGGTACTCCCCCTCCAACCGGTTTTATATAAAACAGGTTGGAGGGGAACCCCCCCAACCTGTTTAATGTTAAACAGGTTGGGGGGGAGCCCCCCCCAACCTGTTTAATATTAAACAGGTTGGGGGGGGGGGTGCTCCCCCCAACCAGTTTAACATGAAACCGGTTGAGGGGGAACTCCCCCCCAACCGGACAGGGGCCTCTCCCCCTCTCATTCTTCTGCTGCCAAGCAGCAGGGGGAGAGGAGGCCCTCCCCTATAAAAGGGGAGGGACCCCCTCCATCTGAAGTAGAGCATGAAGCCCCAGAAGTCCCCCCCTTCATGCTGGAAAAACCAGTCCCCATAGAGAGGAAAAACCCCCAGAAAACCCCCAAATCCTTGTAAACCAGTCCCCCAAAAATCCCTGCTGTTTGCAACCCCAAATCCTTGTAAATCAGTCCCCCAAAGCCTTGTAAACCCCTCCTCTTGTTTTGAAAGAAATAGCAAGAGTGTTCTTCCTCCAATCTTTTGATTTGGTGTGAAGGTATTTGTTCATCTCTGGCTCAATATGGAGTGAGGAGTGCTCGATAGCGTGCAAAAGGGCAGGAGATCGCCGTCGTATACGGCATCAACATCTCCTCGTCCCCTCCATGAAGGGTTTCTCCAAAGTTCTATAGTATATTTCATATCCCCACATCGAGCAAGTCTCTGTGGAGATTCTTCGGGATTTAAATACCGTCCATATCGAGCAAGTCTCTATGGACACATGGTATTTAAATGCCCTTGTATGTCTGTATATTTCATATCCCCACATCGAGCAAGTCTCTGTGGGGATTCTTCGGGATTTAAATACCGTCCATATCGAGCAAGTCTCTATGGACACATGGTATTTAAATGCCCTTGTATGTCTGTATATTTCATATCCCCACATCGAGCAAGTCTCTGTGGGGATTCTTTGGGATTTAAATACCGTCTATATCGAGCAAGTCTCTATGGACACATGGTATTTAAATGCCCTTGTATGTCTGTATATTTCATATCCCCACATCGAGCAAGTCTCTGTGGGGATTCTTCGGGATTTAAATATCGTCCATATCGAGCAAGTCTCTATGGACACATGGTATTTAAATGCCCTTGTATGTCTGTATATCTCATATCCCCACATCGAGCAAGTCTCTGTGGGGATTCTTCGGGATTTAAATACCGTTCATATCGAGCAAGTCTCTATGGACACATGGTATTTAAATACCCTTGTATGTCTGTATATTTCATATCCCCACATCGAGCAAGTCTCTGTGGGGATTTTCCGGGGTTTAAATACTGTTCATATCGAGCAAGTCTCTATGAACATATGGTATTTAAATACCCTTGTATGTTTGTGCTCTAAATGCCTCCATATCGAGCAAGACTTTATGGATACGGACATTTAGATGCCTTGTACTCAAATGTATATGTTTCTTCGAGGAGACTCTGCTCAAGCAGGGATTCTGCTCAAGAGCATATCTGTATGATCATAATCTCGTGCTTATATGCATATGTTTTCTTGAGGAAACTCTGTCTAAACAGAAATTCTCCTCGAATACATTCTCATATAATCGTGAGTCTATGTTCATACAGATATGAATCCTGAGTCGAACTCTGCCCACGCAGGGGTTCTACCCGAGAACATATCCATGTAAGTACAATCATATGTATATATTTCCTTAAGGACACTCCGTCTAAACGGAAATTCCGTCCTAAAATTTACTCGTATGTTCATAACTATGTGTTTATATGCATACATTTCAACTGAGATCTTGTCCCTGGAGACGGGTATATACTCAGAAAATAATTTCGCTAACACGGGCATGTTCCTGCCCATGGCAAGCTACATGACAAGTTCCACAAAGGAAACTCATACTCTTTTCAAAAAGACAACCCTATTTTTCAAACTTGGACTCATTCTGTTCAAAATAAACATAGCAAAATTGTTGTCTTGAAATTTCTTACAGATGCATATATTCTCGCCCATGCTGTGAAATGGTATTCGGGTTGAAACAGGTGTTAATACGACACCTAAGGCTTTTAACTCGATGTAAATGTAACATCGATTCCGATCGATGGAGACAGGGGTCCAGCACACGCCACCCCAATCGCCTGATGATTAAAAGGCACGGAATCAAAGAAGTTCAGATCAAAACACGGCGCACTCATCCGTTTCACGGATATACAAAAATTCTTTCTCTGCATCGCGCATACCCTTACTTCTGCCTGGCAGGCAGGCTGGCATGCCCCGCAACACAAAGTCAAAACATGATAAATGAAGCGAACTTCCCCATACATAATGGGGGAGGAAAGAGAGAAAAAAATCCCGTGTCCACAACCCCCTACCTCCGGTTGGAGGTGTGGGGGGGGGGGGCGCCGGTCTGAGTGGGGGGACATCGGAGCACCCCCTACCTCCGGTTGGAGGTGGGGGGGCTACCGGAGGTACCCCCGCTGATGCGGGACAGCAAAGAGAAGGTGGAGAAGGAGGAAGATAAGTCGGAATCTACCGGGGGGCGGGGAGAGAAGAGAGAGAACCGGAATCCACCGGAGAAAGGAGGAGCTACATCGCTCTGGGGTTCACAATTTCTGTATTCAATCATTCATCTCCTTCAAAAAAGAGACTACAAGATTATTTATAGGAGTTAGACTAACCCTAACCCTACTTTGATTCCTTTTTGACTAAAATACCCTTAGACCTAAAAATGAGGCAAAATTTGCACCCGAAAATGACCAGAAAATAGGAAATGCGCTATTGTGCCTCATTTGGGCATTATTCTTACAATCAAATACTCAAATAACTAAAGTAAATACATCAATAATTTGGGAACTCTTCGTCAAGCCATAAAGATGTCGTTATCGCCGAATTTACGTTGTCCGTAGTCCCACTTCCGCATCATTCTCCCCCTCTTCGAAAAAGTTTGTCCTTGAATTTTGAAGTGTCGCAGTAGGACGAAGGCGAACACAAGAGTGCACATATAGAACTTCATGTAAACACTCATATCAAGGACCTCAAATTGGTGCACTATAGACGAATCTCCGAATGTCAGCCACATCAGATCAACTAAGGGTTGCTTCCACTCGATCACATCAATAGTCTGATAAATTGGTAGCACATCAGCTAGAACATGTCCATCAATTGGAGTAAGTATAGATAGAGGAGCTGCAAATATATCAGAAGATATACGACCCAACCCAGATCGCACAAATAATGCCTGATCCCACACATCAACTGTGAGTAGTGGATCCTCCTCGAACAATGTATCATCAAACAAATCAAATCCAGCCTCTGCGATCAATCTATGATCCCATCTAAGAGCTAATGATGCTTCTATCATAGCTGAAAATAATGAGCATGTCTTTATAAGCTTTTGCAGTGCAATATAATATGAATCGTACACCCGAAAAGGCTTGTTGTAACCCTCTAGATGTATAAGACAAAATCTTGCTTGGTGATCAATCACAACTTGATGCTCATCCATCCAAACTCGACCAAAAAATATTCCTAATCCATTGGGTATAATTGTGCACCAAGCATCATCATAATATCGGTAGGATTTTGACATCTTGGTGCATTTGAAGCGATGAAAGAATGGTATATATACTTGATCCCCAGAAAATTTAATATAATATGAATCAGATAGAGAATCAACAATAGATTGAGAAACAGAATTACCCCAAGAGCTTCTCGTAAGTGTCACCGTAATATGTAAATATTCGGGCAACTTGATCTCAAATGCGATACTCATGTTGAAGGTGATGAAGTATGGATCACAAATGTGTCATCCTTTATTGAAATAATGCACATGAACAGGGTTGCATACGGACACATTTGCGCGTTGGTTGGCTTTCCCACCCATGGGCACATTTGGGCGCTGGTTGGCTTTCCCGCCCGTGTTGCGTAGGCGGAACACGGGAGCACGAGGCAGGAGGATGGGACGACGAGGCGAGCGGCTGCTCGCGTAGGAACGGGCGGGGAGGCGTGGGGGTCGCGGTGTGGCGACTGCGTGGTCCCACGAAGGCGGGAAGCGTGGGGTCGCGGTGTGGCGACTGCGTGGCGATGACACTAGACCCACGAAGGCGGGAGCGCGCGGGGGACTAGGCGGGGTTGGCGGGCGTTGGGGTGGGCGCCCACGAATGCGAGGGGTTGGAGGCGCGTCTGGCGGAAGTAGGTGGACGGTGTCGCTGCCGACAAGAACGCGCCCAAGGAGAATGGCTTTGCGGCGGGGGCGGAGGAGGACAAGCAAAAGGAGGCCGATCCAGAGAAGAGGCTGACCCTGGAGGACGAAGTGGTGGAGGAGGAGAAGCTAGAGCCCGTCACACCGAAGTCGCTGGGACTGGAGGAAGCGACAGCGGTGCCAGAAGAGTTTAAGAAAGAGAAGCCTGTGAAGGGAGGGGGGGGGTTGGCGAGGCAGGACTGGCGAGCGCGAGTGCCGGCGCGTGGCGCTGGGAGGCGTCCCCGCGAGTGCCGCAATGCTGCGGGGTGGGCGCGCGTGGGGTCTTACCTCGAAGACGTCGGGCTGGCGTGCGCACGGCGTGGCGTGGGCGGCGGTGGATCTTGTGGCTCTGATACCAAATTGATGCGGCACCACAGAGAAGAGGAGGCGAGGAAGAGAGAAAGAAGAACGTGTACTTCGCTGGGAAGAACGGGGAAGAAGCAGAGAGAGAGGGAGAAGATGTAGGGAGAGGCGTACAGAGGAAGGAAAGGGAGGAGGAGGACGGCGGCTCCAGGATTTCTTTATTTCTCAACATCAATGCCTCTATTCGAGGTTTACAAGAGTTTTATACAGGGATTAAACCCTAAGACTCTTAAAATGATATGATAATGATCATCATAACCCTGGGACCTAAATTAGGCAAAAATCGCACCTGAAAATGACCAGAAAATAGAAAATGCACTATTGGGCCTCATTTGGGCCTTATTCTTACAATCAAATATTCAAATAACTAAAGTAAATACATCAATAATGTGGGAACTCTTCGCCAAGCCATAAAGATGTCGCTATTGTCGAATTTACGTTGATCGTGGTCCCACTTCCGCATCACCCCCCCCTCCGGTCTGGAGGGGGGGGGAGAACCGGAGCTACCCCCCCCCCCCCCCCTTCCGGTTGGGAGTGGGGGGCTACCGGAGGTACCTCCCCCCTCCGGTTGACGGGGGGGGGGGGACCGGAGCCAACCCCCCTCCGGTTGGGAAAGACCGGAAGGTGGGGGGGGGGGAGGCCTGGGGGTGCCTCCGGTTGGGACTGACCGGAGGCACCCCCACCTCTGGTTGGGGGGGGGGCATGGGTCCCCTCCTCCTTTTATAAAAGGAGGGGTGGTCCCCCATGTCTCACCTCCATCCAAGGACCAAGGGGGGATTTTTGCAATTTTCTGAGTTTTTCAGGGGCATTTTTGCAAAGGGAAAATTTTTGTGGTATTTTTTGTAAAAGGTGGGTTTTCAAGGGGTTTTTGTGTAATTTCTGGATTTGGTGGATTTTGGGAAACCATTTGGTTGGGATTTGAAGGCTTGGGTGGATTTTGAAATTTGGGGTTTATTTGGGGTATTTTTCTGGATTTATTCCAAGGGTATTTCTGGAATTTGGCCATTTGTGGCTTTTTCTAGATTGGGGGTTTATGTGTTTTAGGCCAAGTTTGGGCCATTTGTGGGGCTTTTGGGCCTTGGAGTTTTGGGCTATTTGTGGGGTTTGAGGTTTGTGGCATTTGGCTAGGTTTGGGCCATTTGTGGGGCTTTCAGGCCTTGGAGTTTTGGGCTATTTGTGGGGTTTGAGGTTTATGGGTTTTGGCTAAGTTTGGGCCATTTCCCTTTACCTCACATGGACACAGTTTAATACCATTTGTCCATGGAGAATTGGCTTTTATAGTAAAAATAAATGTCCGTTTCATATTTCTATGGACAAATAATTTTTACAGCCAACAGTTAGCCTAAGCAAAATTTCTCTCACGGCTACAGATGACAGGAGATTTTTTATGTAATGGCAGAGATTTTAGGGGTTTTGAATAAATAGATAGATTGTGGGGTTTTTTTCCCTAATTATAAAAGAATTTAGGGGTCAAAACTAAAAATCCCCAAAATCTATTTGTTACTTAACGTGTTGTAATACTTAGCGTTGCTCAAGTGATGGTCCCAAACCAGGTTCTCAACAACATAATTAATGGGTGGGAGGAAATGGTTTCTTGCAGGTTTTACTGTATGACATGGTTTGTTAATGGGGGAATGACTTAGACATTTGTGGGTGCACTTGCTGTAGTACGCTTTTGAATGTTTAATTCTTACGTAAGGCTTATAATTTTCCTTTTTCAAGGTGAACACCATCCATCCATTTTTCTCCAATAAATGAAATGCATGAATGCTGTACCTTTAAGTTCAAGGATACTCTGTTATAAATTTATAATGCACCTGATTGGTATCCTCAAGTCAAAGCTGCAACCTATGCATTTTGATACAGAGTTCTTGATATTCATAAACTACATGAATGGGTGTCCAAATCTCAAAGGAATGACTATATCTAAACTATTGTGCATTTGATGTTTTACTATTTTGTTTCATTTACTCAATTTTCTTTTTACAGGAATTCCATCGCAAATATTACCACCCCAGCAATGCCAGGATATGGTTCTATGGAGACGATGATCCAAATGAACGCTTATGCATATTAAGTGGTACTCCCTGGGAACCACTGTTATTTGGATTTTCTTTTGTTCGCCTGGGGATTTTGCTTATGCATATTAAGTGGTACTCCCTGGGAACCACTGTTATTTGGATTTTCTTTTGTTCGCCTGGGGATTTTTGCTTTTCTATTCATGCAGTACTTTCTTCGACTAGTGTCCTAGAACAGAAATCTGGTGTTTTTGTTGTTGTCTGTCCGGTAGTATGTATTTGTTTTGTTTATTTCCAGTACGTCTTTGAGTGCTTGTCGTATCTTCATTCTTATTTCTCCTTATTTAGTTTTGTTATATGTTTATTTTGCTGTCAAGATTCATTTCAAGGGAGAAACCAAACATCGTCAAGCTTCCTTGTTAAATTTGATATCAGTGTATTTTAAGACTTCTATATGGAATGAGAAGTATTGAACATTTATTCATGTTCTCTATCATTGCTTAAACATTCAACAAGAAAGAAAACTCATATTTCATGCATTTGGAGTTGACATAAATTTTTTCATGCTATAATTTTGTGGTAGAGCAAAAACATTTTCCATGCAATCACTCAAACACTTCATCATCGTCACCATCATCACCTTGTTTAATGCATTTTTTGGTTATTACCATAGGGCTAACTGCCTAATGCTTCATTTACTGTGTTATTCCTGTTGCAGACAAGATCATGAGAAAATCAATTGTCCAAGTTACCATCATTCCTGTGCATTTATGGCTTACTCTAACCTGGGACCTAAGTTAGTTGATTAGTTCTAAATCTTTTGATAGGCCCTTGATAGTTAAGATTGTCAGTGGGCCTAAATGGCTGGGCCTTAGAGGCCCAAACCAGCCTTGTTTTGTAAGAGTTTGACCTATGCCTGGCCTAGGTCTCGAGAAAAGGGACAACTTTTGGCTTACTGGCCTAGCCTACAAATTTCCCCCTTCTCTTTGGGTTGCAGGATCTCATTGGGTTCGGGCAGCCCCAAGGCACCCAAGCAGGCCAAGGCGCCTGCCTGGCCTGCCTAGACGTTGCCTTGAGGCACCTGTTTGGGCCTCCATAAGGTGGGCCTGCTCCAAGCTGTTGTCTGGGTGTCTTGCCACCTAGGCAGCACCTTGACAACTATGACATTACCTATAAAAAACACTTATGTACTAGTTGATGATGTCAAAACCCCACTTAGTTACATGTTAACAGACATTGTTGTCACTGACTGGGATGATGGCCTGACATATTGGGTGGATTGAGCTTGGCATTGGCTGAGTCATTTGCACAATGTTAACATGTTGCTGTGGGTTGAGCATGACCACCCAACACATTTAACGAATTAGGCACAACATTTGTTGGGTGTGGGCATGGCTGTTGGCACATTGATTAGTGACGGTTTTGATAGGCATCAGCGTGGCCACTATGTTTTATGTGATAGTGGCATGGTGTGGCTTGATAGATTGGCTGTGCAGCATGGATGAGCAGAGTGAAAGAAGGCAGTATCCACACGAACAGTTGATGACGATGCTCTTGCCAAGGTCCTCCTACACACTACTTCTCACATTCGATGGAGTAGAGAAGAACTTGCCTCCCACCTTGGAACGCAGGAGAGGGAGAGGAGAGAGGGAGAAGGCGACCGCCCAACCGTTGATGCTTGGCCAAGGCTTGAGGCCCCGACACGGAATATCAGAGCGAGCAGTTGTAATTTGGTCGAGTCAATCAGAGCAAAAACACTAAACACCATGAATTAAATAATATGCAAATAATGCCTGCAAATCAACTCTTTATTTCATTGAATTTCAAATGGCTAAAGTCTATTACAACCACTAATTTCAAAACCAAACATAGGGCCCATTATTGAATATCAATTACATTTGACTCTTAGAAAATAACAAGCTACTACAGACTCAAATTGACACTACTACATCACAGTTGACACTCTAAGCTGGCTTCTCTGATATCCGGGATGCTCTTCACTCTTGCCTGTCCCCATCAGTCTCTATCTCGTAAATATTTCCTGAAAAGTGTTAAGCAACAGTGTGAGCTAACGCTCAGTAGGCATTATATCTCATAGCGCGCAAGCTTTAAGTGGTTAACATTTTTAACAAGCTGAAGTATTAAGATAATGAAATAACAGTTACATGACGATGATGGAGAAGAATCAAATGACTATAGGCAGCATTCATATGACAATAGTACGAATCAAGGGACATGATTCATGAGGGAGAGAAAATAGGCAAAGAGCAAAAGACATTACGAGTATGGCAAGAGATATTACCAAATGATGATCGAGTTGTCCAAGTGATCTTTTACTAATAAAATGGTGTGAACAAGCATTGCAATGAACAGTGGCATACCCAATGAACATTATAGAGTTGGCCATTCATTTCACATGAAACAATTCTATCATATAAATTCAATCAATAACAATTGGAATTATCCAGATCAATCTTGCAATTCAATTTGGCGCAATGTCACGCCACACATGGTCCATACTCCCACCGTTATAAGTACTTCGAGTGCTCCTCCCAGAACTAGATAGAGTTCTTTAATGCACAGGCATTGAGGCCAGTGAACTGTAATTCCATATAATTCTTTTTATCAACTATGACTAAACGAATTCCAAGAATAAGCTTAGTGTAGCAATGAGAAGGATTTTCAAGACTTTGGCAGGTGTGTTGACATCTGTGAAGCTTCCAACTTTGGCATGCTGATGTAGTATTGGTGTTGACCCATCAAGCAAGGTTCGCCGAATTAGAATTGGGGGGCGAATCAAGAAATTCCTGATTCGCCCGGATTTGACCTGAATCAGTCCGAATCGGACCGATTCACATGTATATATATACATTATATATACTTATATATAATGTATAATTATATATATTTATAATTATATATATATATATCTCTATATATACACATATATATATATGTATATAATTATACATATATACATTTATGTACATATATATGTATATGTATGTCATATAATACATATATATATTAAACATGCGAATCGGGTGAATCAGGAATCAGTCTTCCCCTGATCCGCACCGATTCAACCGAATCGGATTGATTCGATCTGATTTGGCAAACCATGCCATCAAGTAGGTGGATAAGTGGTTGGGCATGCCGACATCATGGCTGATGGCTTGTTGCTGGAAATGTATCAAGAGATGTTGGTTTGCGTGTTGTGGTAGCATGTCAACGACTCAACATTGCTGCACATGGATGGCTTGCTACACTGAACGGTCCACATGGTTGTAGAATAGGTGCTAGGTGGATCAAGGCACCTTTGTGAAGAAACTCTTTTGAGTCTTGACATTCAGATAGATGAGTGTTTGTTGGACCCCATAAATTAACACAAAAAAAGGAAAAAAGGAAGACATGAGAGAGAAAAAACTTTGAAGGTCTTCCAGTTGCACCAACTGAGGGTCCTTGGGGTCGTGTCGACTGGGGGTACCCCTGGTCCGCAGGTTCCCCCCGATGGGACATCCTCTGAGGGTGCCTCCTTGGTTGGTGCAACCAGGGGTTCCCTCGGTGGGATATTCGCCGGGGGTGCCTCCCCCCGGTTCTCTTCTCACTATATAAAATAAAGGGAAAAGAAAAAAGAAGATAAAAATGAGGAAAACCTACCCTGGTAGCACCAACTGGGGGAACCTCGATAGTTATCATATAAAAAGAAAAGAAGAAAAGAAGAGGAAAGACATTGGAGGAACTTACCTCTGCCAAACTGTAAGGACTTGCCTCTCCCAAATTGGAATGGTGCACGTTCGTTGGCAGTCCGGCCAAGGAAGCAGGGGAAGGAGGAACTGGAGAAGACTTGGAAGGGAGGAACCCAGCGTAGCCCTTGAAGAAGAAGAAGGCTTCAGTGAATCAGCGTAGAAGAAGAAAAGTTGTTTCTTGGAAGAGAAGAATGCAAGCGAAGCACTTGGATGCTTGAATATTCAAAATGTTGTGTTATTTTCTAAAGCCCTTGAGGGTTTGGTGATACAATCATTACTTTTTTGTTTTTGTTTTTATGAAAACTTGTGAGTTTATTGTGCTGAATCAGGGCCAACCGGCCGGTATGGTATGCCTGATACTGTACGGCACTAGGGAAAACCCGTTTTGGCCTTGTACAATCCTTGAAGAAGAAGAAGGCTTCAACACAGAAGAAGAAAAGTTGTTTCTTGGAAGAGAAGAACACAAGCGAAGCACTTGGATGCTTGAAGATTCAAAACGTTTTGTTATTTCCTAAAGCCTTTGAGGGTTTGGTGACACAATCATTACTTTTTTGTTTTTTTTTATTTATGGAAACTTAGAGCTTATTGGGTTGAATCGGGGCCAATAGGCCGGTACAATATGTCTGATACTGTATGGTACTAGGCAAAGCTCGTTTTGGCCATGTTCAGTGATTCGATCTGATTTGGCAAACCATGCCATCAAGTAGGTGGATAAGTGGGTGGGCACGCCGACATCATGGCTGATAGCTTGTTGCTGGAAATGCATCAAGAGATGTTGGTTTGCGTGTTGTGGTAGCATGTCAACGAGTCAACATTGCTGCGCATGGATGGCTTGCTACACTGAACAGACATGGTTGTCAAACAGGTGCTAGGTGGATCAAGGCACCTTTGTGAAGAAACTCTTTTGAGTCTTGACATTCAGATAGATGAGTGTTTGTTGGACCCCATAAATTAACACAAAAAAAAGTAAAAAAGGAAGACATGAGAGAGAAAAAACTTTGAAGGTCTTCCAGTTGCACCAACTGAGGGTCCTTGGGGTCGTGTCGACTGGGGGTACCCCTGGTCCGCGGGTTGCCCCCGGTGGGACATCTCTGAGGGTGCCTCCTTGGTTGGTGCAACCAGGGGTTCCCTCGGTGGGATATTCGCCGGGGTGCCTCCCCCCGGTTCTCTTCTCCCTATATAAAATAAAGGGAAAAGAAAAAAGAAGATAAAAATGAGGAAAACCTACTTTGGTAGCACCAACTGGGGGAACCCTAGGTGTGTGAACTAGGGGGACCCTCAGGTGCACCAATTGGGGGTGGTACCCTCCGATAGTTATCATATAAAAAGAAAAGAAGAAAAGAAGAGGAAAGACATTGGAGGAACTTACTTCTGCCAAACTGCAGGGACTTACCTCTCCCAAATTGGAATGGTGCACATTCGTTGGCCTTCCCACGCCTATAAAAGGAGAGTCCGGCCAAGGAAGCAGGGGAAGGAGGAACTGGAGAAGACTTGGAAGGGAGGAACCTAGCGTAGTCCTTGAAGAAGAAGAAGGCTTCAGTGCAGAAGAAGAAAAGTTGTTTCTTGGAAGAGAAGAATGCAAGCGAAGCATTTGGATGCTTGAATATTCAAAACGTTTTGTTATTTCCTAAAGCCCTTGAGGGTTTGGTGACACAATTATTTCTTTTTTGTTTTTTTAATGAAAACTTGAGAGTTTATTGGGCTGAACCGGGGCCAACCGGCCGGTATGGTATACCTGATACCGTATGGTACTAGGCAAACCCCGTTTTGGCCCTGTACAATCCTTGAAGAAGAAGAAGGCTTCAGCGCAGAATAAGAAAAGTTGTTTCTTGGAAGAGAAGAATGCAAGCGAAGCACTTAGATGCTTGAAGATTCAAAATGTTGTTATTTCTTGAAGCCTTTGAGGGTTTGGTGACACAATCATTACTTTTTTGTTTTTTTTTATGAAAACTTGAGAGCTTATTGGGCTGAACTGGGGCCAACCGGCCGGTACGGTATGCCTGATATTGTACGGTACTAGGCAAACCCCATTTTGGCCCTGTTCAGCAGTTCGGAATCTCTCTCGAAATATCAGACATTGCAGAAACACCCCCGCTTGTGGGAAATTGCAGAAATCATGGGAAGGATGCACTTATGGGTGGGAATTGCAGAAATACCTTGCAACTTTTCAGAATTACTGAAATGCCCAAAAAAGTTAGGGAAAAACCCTGATATTTTGACAAATCGCAGAAATATTTTCTGCTGTCCATAAATTGTACAAGCACCCCCGCTTGTGGGAGAAATACCAAAATGCCACTGTAAGTCAGAAATTGCAATTATACCCAGAAAGGATAGGAAAGATAAAAAATTACCCAAAAATTGCAATTATAACCAGAAAAGGTGGGAAATGACAAAAAAACTCAGAAATGTCAGAAATTACAAGTATACCAGAGAGGGTAGGAAATGACAAAAATATCCAGAAAAGGTCAGAAATTGCAATTATACCCAGAGAGGGTAGGAAATGACAAAAATATACAGCAAGGGTCAGAAATTGCAATTATACCCAGAGAGTTAGGAAATGACAAATACCCAGAAATTGCAACTATACTAAAAAAAGGGTAGGAAATGACAAAATTATCCAGAGTGAGTAAAAAATTGCAATTATTCCCAGAAAGAGTGAGAAATTGCAAAAATACCCAGAAAGGGTCAGAAATTGCAATGATGCCTCGAAAGGGTAAGAAATTGCAAGAATACCCAAAAAGGGTAAGAAATTGCAACAACACCTAGACTGGAAATTGCAAAAATACTCAAAGTGTCAGAAATTATAAAAATAACCAAAAGAGTCCGAACTTGCAATTATACCCAGGAAGGGTAGGAAATGACAACAATACCCAAAAGGGTCAGAAATTACAATTATACCCAGAAAGGGTAGGAAATGACATACTCTCTCTCTAGATTTTTAGAGTGAGAAGCTTCGAGGGTTTTGGGGTCCATGTGCGATGAGCGGGATGCCTGTCGGAGATGTTCTTTAGCGGTGTCTCACAGAAGGTAGGAGCTCCGGGATACTATCCTAGTCCGACCTGCTTTGGATGTGGTCGGAGAGGCCCATAGTTGTCAAGGCGTCAAGGCGACCAATGTGTAGTTGGGGTCTCGGATCGCCTAAGCGCTTAGGCGCCCGCCTAAGCGGTGCCTAGGCTTTTAGGACGGAACCAAGTATGAGTTATTTTCAAGTGTCCTTCTTATATGATATTTATGTCTCTAAAAATATATATGATAATAAAAAATCAATAAAAATATCATAATATGACAGCCATAAAGACAATGACATATCATAATATGGCAGATATATTATTAAAATAATACATAAATATGAGAAATATAGATAATAACTATGTATCATAAAAAAATTGAAAAAAAATAAAATGTAACAACAAAAGGTCAAAATTATATGAAAGCAACAAAAATTAAATTACAAGTAAACAAACTCACATTATATATCATAAAGTTATAAAAAATCTTAATTGACATCTTCAAATAAATAACCACATTAAATAAGAACAAGAATTGCAAATATCATTCTATCATCAAAAAACTAATTTCCAACTTTTAAAACAAACCAGTAAATACACATACATGTAAATATGTTAAATAAAAATAGGAAGTGCAATATCTTAACACACTTAAAACAAGTAAAAACTAAATGAGTACATTACATAATCCCACATTATGTCTAAAAATTGAAAAAAAAACTAGAAAATGACAATTCTCATGAGTTTGAGTGATGATAGTTTAGATTTGACCAAATTCTGAGAAGCCTTAGGCAGACTAAATGTTGTCAGTAAGAGAGTGGGTCCTTTGGAGAAGTCATGTACGTTTGATTTTTTTCATCGGACTTTAAAGTTTTAATATTTCATGTGGTTTATTTGAATTATAAAATTTTTAGTTAAGTCAAATTATGAGGGATTAGAAAGATGCTATTTTAATGGAATTACGAAAATCACGATTTTCTTCTTGGATGGGATATTTGACTTTTTATTGATAAAAGATATGATTTTTTTTGATATTTTTATTGGATTCAAATAGGGGATACTTTCTTATTTACATGTAATATCTTAAGTAAATGAAACTACAAATACTAACATTTACTTAAATGATATTCAGGTAAATAAAACGTTTTTTGAAATCGGGCTGGACTCAGCCCCCGACAAGGTTACCACGGGCCAGAACAAATACCTGGCGCGTCGAAGCTCGCCTGGCATGCGCCTTGGGTGCCTTAGCGTCGCCTTGGGCTCTTTTTTTACTCTTAAAAAGGCGGGTTGTTTTTAAGCGGCTATGGAAGCGCCTTAGCGCTTAAGCGCCGCCTAGGCGTCCGCCTTGACAACTATGGAGAGGCCACATAAGGAGATTCTATCCTAGTGGAAGAGTGGCATCGGATGCCTAGGGAGAAAGGTTCCATGGAGGAAGGCAGTCTTTTGCGGAGGTGGTGATGGGGAGATCAGCGACGAGGATTATTGGTAGCAAGAAATGCTTGGATGCAGGGTCTATCATGTTGGAATACTTGCAAAGGAAAGAGGAATGGCTAAGGCGATGTGTCTGTTCCTCGATGGTGGAGGGATCGACGGAGGAGGGAGACGTCATCTGGCGCCTGACCGAGGTCATTGGAGCCCATTGGGAGGCAGTGTAGGTCGTCGAGCCCTTTTTTCTAGCAGTGTGCCAACGTGTTGGGGCCGTGTTGGGGCCATCATTACGGTGGTCGCAACAGGGTTTCTTGTGGTGGCCGGAGCTCTGCTCAAGGTCTAGAGATGGCTAAAGCACATGGGGACCTTCCTAAACCCGCAAGGGAGGTAGGTCCAGATCATGATCGAGGGAGTTCCTCTTTAGCTATGTGACGAAGAAGGTCTGGGCTTCCTCATAAAGGATTTCAGTAGGGTGGTCAGGGGATCCATGGCCTTCTAGAAGGGGGGATCTAGGACGTCGGTGCTCGTGGACCTCCTTGTGTCTTGTCCAGCAGCAATGCCGACAGTCATCACGACGGACCTTCAGGGTCTCGCCATCGTCCTCCATGTCTGGGTGCAAGTGGTGTCAGAAAGTCTAGGGCAACTAGTGGCCCGTCGCAAGGAGGAAGACGAAAGGAGGGCATGCCTTTTCAATTCCAAGGCCGGCCCAAACGGGTCGAAAAGCCTGGCTCAAGGGTGGTTACCGAACCGGTTCGCCTAGGACCGACCTGTGCCTTAAGGGATACATCACAAGGGGTCCGGGTATAAGTTACTCGAATCATAACCCTCCATGTCTAATAGGTCTTATGGAACCGCGAAGACCTGTCTTCCCCGCCCAATCCCTTCCCTGGTTAGGCGTGTGTTTGGCTCGCAGAAGGCGACAGCCTCCGTCAACTACGACCAGACCCCTGAAGAACACCACCCCCCGCCCATCTGGGCAGCCACGGAGAGACCCTTTGTGCACGCTGGGGCACCAGAGGCGAAAGGCAATGAACCGGAATGGCAATTGAGGTCTGACTTGGGGTTCCGACATATGTCGCCGGACTGGCCTAGTCTCCTAGGGCAGGCCCCAGCTCTTGCCCTCCCTTGGAAGGCGTCGTCGGAGGATGTTACAGTGGAGGAACCCCACGATCCGGACGGAACATCCTATGGTAAGCAATCTCGCGAGAATCTTGTGAGAATCTCGAGAGAATCTTGGTCTCGGCCCCTTCCTGAGAAATGAGAAGGCCGAGATGAGTAGTCATGGTTAGGATCCTCTTCAGACAGGGTTGTCAGGATCCATTTATTTACCTGAATATCATTTAACTTAAGATATTGCATGTAAATAAGGAAGTACTCTCCATTTGAATCCACTAAAAATATCAAAAAAATCATCTATTACCAATAAAAAGTCAACTCTTTCATCCAAGAAGAAAATCACGATTTTGATGATTCCATCAAAATATCGTCTTTCTAATCTCTCATAATTTGACTTATCTAAAAATTTCATAATTCAAATAAACCTAATTAAACATTATAAATCGAAAGTCCGGTGAAAAAAGACAAACGTGCATATGACTTCTCCAAGACGCCACTCTCCTATTGACAACAACTAAGTCTTAGTCATGGTTTACTGTGATATTTAGATAAATAAGATATTTTGCCATGGGTTCCCATCCCATGTCATGAATTAAATGTTTTTATGCTTAAAGTAAAATCCTACGGAGAGAACAATGAAAATGCACATCCCGAATCCCAATTCCCACACTCGTTGTATGATATATGTGAACCTATGTCATCCATGGTTGAGATTTGAGAATATATGCAATTATCTATGTGATCCACACTTTTATGTTATCCCGATCTCCCGAGATCTTACCGAGATATCTTCGAGATCTCTTCTCTTTGACCCTCCCGAGATGAAGCCAAGATCCGATATTGCTCAACAGCCAATAGTCCTGTCGCTGTGAACGAGGGAACCTATCGGTGTGGAGAGCAGCGGAAGACGTTGCATCCTTAAGGAGATCCTCAAGTCCCACGATGAAGCATAGTGACACTCTTCTAGTGGAGGGTGGCTCACTCCTTAGGTGGGAGTTGGAGGTGAATGTCCTTGGGTTTGGGGGGATGTTGGTGGCATTGGGGAGGCGAAGGGCGGCGGACTACCAAATAAGTAAGGAGCTTCCGGAGATGGTGGAGAAGGTCTCTGTGGAGCATTTCAGACTTGGCAGAGAAGCTGGGGGTATCTTATGAAGGGGTAGAGAAGGGACTTGAGGGTTCTCTTTCCCTAATTCAAAAGAGATGGAGGGCTGCTTGGGCGTGGGAAGCGAAGAGAGAGAAATCAGTCCTTAGGGCGGGGAATAGCAAGGAGGATGGGGTGGAGACGAGGGAGGGATTGGAGGGGGTAGAGGGAGATGCTCTTCAGTCATCGTGAGGATCATCTCTTGGAATGTGAGGGGGTTGGGGGGAGAGAAAAGAGGAGTTTGGTGATATTTGAGAGACATTTATATTGATTAAATACATATATGTAATATATATCATATTTATAATGTATAATTTATGTTACAAATATGATATAATATTATATATATACATGACATATAATATTATATATATAAGGGGCAAATCGGCCGATGCAGATGAATCAGGAATCGGGTTTCCCTTGATTCGCACCGAGTCGGGGGAATCGGGTTTCCCTTGATTCGCACCGAGTCGGGGGAATCGGGTCAATTTGTCCCGCTTCAAACCATGGTGAGAATGATGCACCTCTTACTTTACCACACCCCTTTATGGTTCAAGAACAGGTGACATGTGAGATGAACAGGTGGCAGCAGTTTGTCATAACATTAAGTTGTCCAACACCTGGACTGTACAATGCCGGTGCTTCCAGTACACTGGCCTAGCCCACAGGGCGCACCATCATGTGCCTTCCTATAAACACAAGAAAACACCCCAAGCAACACAGATGAAGATGCTCGAGAGCTAGCCTCCGACTGATTTATATTACTTGGAGGAATTTGACAGGAGACTGTGGATGACATATTGGACAGTCTGGACCCTGGCAAAGTGGCCTTCTTAATGTGAATGGATTACCACTTTACTAGTCATGGATGCCCATGGATACAGTGAACAGAGTTCACTTAAGTCATTGGACAACATCACTTATGTGAGTGGATGATCTTCAATGCTTGTGTCCGAACGAGTGCTAGTTTAGCATTTCATTGGACCTCCATATATGGAAGACCATCCTATATTGCAATGATCAACTCTTTTAATACGCTGATGATGATTACTGGGGAATTCTATGTTGAAGTTTACAGCACAGTATGAACACGGACTACCTGATGGATTATGGTAACTATGCCCAACACCAAGTGAAACTAATTGAATGGCTTTTGTCTATATCATGGTGGACAAACGGCACCTGCTGACAGTTTAGAAAAGAGTGGACAAACACTTACAATGTAACAGTTGACTAATCTAGAGTTCCTTTATCCCAATTTATTTAACCTGACTTACCGGTACAATGGCTCATTTCCTTCTTTGAACCCCTATGGCTCCAATCCCATAGAAAGCTGTATATTAATGTCTCCAATCATTAGAAAACAACCAGTTGTCTTGAAGGTGCTGGATAAATGACTTCCTTCATAAGAAAGGTTCTAGAAAAGGCCAATGACCTCAAAAAGGGACTAATAAAAGGTGGCAAAGAATGGATCCATGCCATGAGCACAACCATGGTGGTCTACCGTTTTATTTTATTTCTGTTCTTTGTTGGGTGTGTCGGACCCCTGATCAAACGACTGAGCATAAGTTTGTGAGCTGATCACATTAGCAACTTGTGGGGATGAGTTGTCACCAGATCAAAAGCATGTTTTTGTGTGCTGGCACTAGATCAACCAGTTGTAACATGACCAATTTCACATTATGGAATTCTCACTGAGTGGGGAGCAGACATGGGTCTGGGATTTGCCCAACCACTATAAGACTTATGTGGATCGATCATATGTATGATATTGTAATTGCTTCACTTGTCCTATGCATGGTTTGGCGGATCGAATCGGATCGGCCCGATTCTCCCGAATCGGGGCGAATCATGGAAAACCCGATTCTCGATTCCATCGATTCGGTCCGATGCGCCTCATATATATAATGTTATTATATCATATTAGTAATATATATTATACATTATAAATATGATATATTATATATATATATATATATATACCCATGAGAATCGATCCGATTCGGATCGATTCGGGTCGATTCGGGGGGAATCGAATCGGATCAAGGAAAATCTGATTCGCCTCCCGATCCCGATCTGGCAAACCTTGGCCTTATATACATTCCTTAGTGTGGTCTTCTTTATGGCTAAATTGTCTGTCTTCGCATTCACTTTTTGCAAAAAATAATCAAAACACTCTCCCTCCAAGCCATGGGTAGTCAACAATACATTATTCACACTTTTTGGTGTATGAAATGGTAAGATTCTAAGTATTGAGTTAATGTTGCATAGGTTTATGAAACACATCACTTCCATTTGTGCTTGTGGTGAGTGCCTATGTGATAAGGTGAATTGAGGTGATTAAAAGCCACCTGGCTTTGGCTTGCTCCTAGGTGATCACTGGAAATGCATGGGTTGAGTTGGCCTCAGGCCACCTTTGATGCCCTGTTGACCTTGGCCTACCTTCAATTATGCAACCCAGTTAAAATTGTTCATTATCCATTTTTCCCCATTTTCTTTATCCCATGTTGGACGTGGAATTTTAACATAAATATGTACGTGGGGGAACGATGCCATTTGTTTCGGATTGCGGGTGTGCCAGACTACTTAGCACTTAGCAGACAAGGTAAAGATTCACTTGATGCGAGGGATTTGCATGTCCATTCAAAGGACGATTGTGCCAATATATGAGATATCTGTTCCACATATCGTATATCAGACGAATTGGGTTTCATGTACTAGACCTTTTCCCACTGACCGAAGTAAGTGTTAATTTACATTGACTTAACGTCCGAACACCCTTGATTAACTATCATAGAGAAATCCTTGGATTCGTTTCATAGGTTTTGATCAAGGTTTGCCGGATCGGAATCGGGAGGCGAATCGGATTTTCCTTGATCCGATTCGATTCCCCCCGAATCGACCCGAATCGATCCGAATCGGATCGATCCTCATAGGTATAATATATTATATATATATATAATATCATATATATGATATTTATAATGTATAATATATATTATAATATGATATAATAATATTATATATATGAGGCGAATCGGACCGAATCGATGGAATCGAGAATCGGGTTTTTCCATGATTCGCCCCGATTTGGGAGAATCAGGCCGATCCGATCCGGCACGCCAAACCATGGTTCTGATAAATAGTACAAGCTCATTGGCATGGCTCATTATGGACTGTTGCTCATCATCAAGAGGGATTGAGAGAATTAGGATTTCTCAATAGATCGTGTTGGCTATGGGGGAAAAATCCTATAATCTAGAGAATAAAGGCATGGACAAGGGGTATATGTCTTTCTGGAGGGTATAATAAAGGATCCTGATTCGCCCCGATTCGGGAGAATCAGGCCGATCCGATCCGGCACGCCAAACCATGGTTCTGATAAATAGTACAAGCTCATTGGCATGGCTCATTATGGATTGTTGCTCATCATCAAGAGGGATTGAGAGAATTAGGATTTCTCAATAGATCGTGTTGGCTATGGGGGAAAAATCCTATAATCCAGAGAATAAAGGCATGGACAAGGGGTACATGTCTTTCTGGAGGGTATAATAAAGGATCCTGGACCTCTGAGCCACTTTAGGGATTTTTGAGTTCCAAGGGTGTTTTGGTAATTTTGGCTAAGTCAGTGGTTTGATACAAACTTAAGACTGGCAGAGGGGGTTTACTCCAATTCCCGACTTCTGAAGACTCTGTGGTCATTTTTGGAAGATTTGGAGGCCATGAGGCCATCAGACCATGTTTGAATTGCAGGGGTATAATGGTTGACCAGATCAGGGACTTGATATAAACTTTTGGCTGGAATGGGGATTTTGACACGATTAACAACCTATGGGAACAATGAGTCAACATGTGAAAGGTTTGACAATCAATCAGATGTGTTGTAGGTACATTTGAAGCAACAGGTGCTTATATATAATTTGTCACAAGACCACAAAAATGATGGATGGGAATGAAAATATTTCATTATACTCATCATTGACATATCATGTACAAGTGGTGGTCGACAAATTGTCAGTTGTACAAGACAAGTTCCGCACTAACACGGGTCACGAAGTACAAGGGCATGCCACAATTTATAAAAATTGTAGGGTATAACTGCAAATTGTAGGACTAAATATGTCTGGTCTGTGAGGGGCATTGTCGTAACTTTTGAGAGTTACACATGAGCCGTTGTCCATTAGATACACGGATGGTCATGGAAGGCAAAATCGCCAGGATCGACCCAGAATCAGTCGATCCTGGATCGGATCGGCGGCTATGGATCCGATTAGGGGGGGGGGGGAAGTCCCTGAATCGACAAACTTCCAGCTGGATCGACCAGAATTGAGTTGGATCGGCTGGATCAAGCAGGGATCGACCGATTCCAGACTGATCCAGGCCGATCCAGACTGATCCAGGTCGATTCTCTTACTTATTTACCTGAATATCATTTAAGTAAATGTTAGTATTTGTAGTTTCATTTACTTAAGATATTACATGTAAATAAGGAAGTACCCCTATTTGAATCTAATAAAAATATCAAAAAAATCATCTCTCTTACCAATAAAAAGTCAACTCTCCCATCGAAGAAGAAAATCACGATTTTGGTGATTTTAGCGAAATGCTAACTTTCTAATCTCTCGTAATTTAGCTTATCTAAAAATTTGATAATTCAAATAAATCACATGGAACACTAAAAATTTAAAGTCTGGTAAAAAAAGTCAAACGTGCATGTGACTTCTCCAAGGGAGCCACTCTCCTACTGACAGCACTTAGTCTGCTTGAGACCTCTCAGGATTTGGTCAAGCTTAAGTTATCATCATCCAAACCTCTCAGAATTTGGTCAAATTGAGCTACCATCACCCAACTCATGACACTCATGAGTTTGAGTGATGATAGCTTAGTTTGACCAAATCCTAAGAGGTCTCAAGTAGACTTAGTGCTGTCAGTAGGAGAGCGGCTTTCTTGGAGAAGTCATATGCACGTTTGATTTTTTTTTTGTTGGACTTTAGATTTTTAGTATTTTATTGGACTTATTTGAATTATAAAATTTTAAATATGTCAATTATGAGAGATTAGAAAGTCGCTATTTTGATAAAATCACAAAAATTGCGATTTTCTTCTTTTTTTAGAAATTGACCGAAGGCCATGATTCATTAGCCAAAAGGCAAAGAAAAAGCAAAAAGCATACAAAATGAAAGAGAAAACCAGAAAAAACCAGAAGAAAGGAAAAGGAAGAGGGAAGACTACCAAGATGGTAGGAGCCCCAACCCCAAACCCTAAAAAAACCAAAACCACCCAATTACAAGGTAAATTTCCTCCACCCCTTCAGCTGATCTAACAGGGCAGAAAACTTGACTGGCTCACCAGAGACACTAAGATGCCACTGATACACAAAAGAGATACAATCATTTAGAATAAGGAACAAGTTTCTGAACTCCAGGTTAAACAACCTCTTATTCCTTTCCTTCCAGATAGACCAGAGCATCGCTGGTAAACACAATTTCCATAGGTCCTCCTCAACTCCTGTGGGTTTATACTTTGGCCAAAAATCAATAAACTGGTGCAAATTGAGGGGAACACAACATGTGACATTAATAGTCTTGAAAAACAGCTTCCATACAGTTCTAACAACTCCACAAGCAATGAATAGATGATCCAAATCCTCCTGGAAACATGCACAGAATATGCATTCTTTTCTCGACTGTTTTCTGAACTTATTGACCCTGACCAAAGTAAATAGCCTCTTCCAAGCAATTTTCCACATAAAGACCCTGATTTTCAAAGGTAACCCCTTATCCCACACTTGCTTATGCCATCTGACCTTCAACCCTCCTTGAATAAGCAGACGGACCACTGATTTGACTGAGAATTTCCCCGACCTCTCCCATTTCCAAACTCTGCTATCCTCCATACCAGGGGATATCTTAGTGTTGTCAAGTGCCTCGATAGAAAAAGGAACTCAGAGATCTCATCCTCCACCAAATTCCGTCTGAACCTTAAGTGCCATGACGAATCAGATTGAGATTGGGACCACAATTCAGCCAAAAAAACCTGAGACTGTGACACAGTCCTGAACAATCTCGGACATGAGAACATAAGAGGCTCATTGTTTAACCATGGGTCTTGCCACAATTTGATTCTCCGACCATCTCCCACCTGAAGCCTAGAAGAGCACAAGTAGAAGTCCAAATTCCTTATAATGTGCTTCCAAATTGAGGATAAATTATTACTACTCAGTAACTGGGAACACCAACCATCCACATTCCACAAATACTTCCTCTTAACTATACAGCTCCACAATGCCCCGTCATTTACATCTAATTTCCACAGCCATTTCATGAGTAATGCATTATTAATAATCTCCATTGGCACTAGGCCTGCACCACCTTCTTCTTTCAACCTACACACCTTAGCCCAGGCAATAGGGTTAACACCATGCACTTCTGGCCCCTTACCTCTCCAGAAAAATGCCGCTCTCGCCGATTCCAGTTTCTTGCAAATGCCCTTGGGGGCTTTAAATATGGACAAGAAATATAAAGGAAGGCTAGACAACACCACCTTAGAAAGAATCCATCTTCCCCCAGCAGATAGGAGTCTGCCCTTCCACCCACTAATCCTGTCACTGAACTTCTTAACCATTCCATTCCAATCTGAAATTCTCAGAGATCTATCAGACAAGGGCAGCCCAAGATACTTAACAGGGAAACTCCCCCATTTCACACCCATGATCTGCTCAATCTGAACCCTGATATTCTCATTTGCTATGATCCCCACCAGCTCACTCTTACGGAAATTAATTTTCAAACCAGTCACCGACTCAAGAAGTCTGAGGAGGATCCTCAAATTAATGAGCTTGTCAAGGTTATTTGAGGAAAAAAGGATTGTGTCATCAGCATACTGAAGGTGTGAAACTTCTAAACTCCCCCTTCCCACAGTAATTCCTTCAATTAACTCAGCCTGCCTTGCTTTCTTCTACATCTCACTCAAGACCTGTCCCATCAAAACAAACAAAAAAGGGGACAACGGGTCACCCTGTCGCAGCCCTCTAGAACAGCCAAAAAAACCACATGGAGACCCATTAATGAGCACAGAGAATTTTGCCGATTGTACACAATGTCTGACCCAATCAATCCATCTATCCCTGAAGCCCATCACCTTCATGACTCTGAAAAGACATTTCCAATTTATCGAATCATATGCCTTTTCAAAGTCAAGTTTGAGCGACACATATTGTCTCTTGTTGATCCTCTGCTCATGCAAACATTCGTGGGCTGCCATGAAATTATCCAAGATGAAACGACCACTAATAAAAGCTGACTGGTTACCATCAATGAGATTTCCAATCACTTTCTTGAGCCGGCCAGCCATGGCCTTGGTGATGATTTTATACATAGAGTTCAACAAACTGATCGGCCTATAATCATTGATCGACTCTACCCCAGCACACTTCGGAATGAGCACCAAGTGGGTGGAATTGAAATGTTTAATATTCCAAGGTCTTGTCTGAAATTCTGACACCACTGCCATTATATCTGGCTTGATAACTGTCCAAAATTGCTGAAAGAACCCCAAAGAAAATCCATCTGGCCCAGGAGACTTATTAGGATCCATAGAAAATACAATATCTTTAATCTCCTCCTCACTAAAGGGTCTAATCAGATCCCCCGCATCTTGATGTGAGAGTTTAGAAAAAAACTCATGACCAATCTGCGGCCTCCAAGGCTCCTCCTCCCTAAACAAACCCTGAAAATGATTCACCACTTCCCTTTGTAAAGTATCCAAATCCTCAATCAATGTATCATTGATTTTGATTGTGTCCATAGTAATCCTTCTCTTTTTAATGGTAGCCATGGCATGAAAATACGCTGTGTTTTTGTCTCCCTCTCTTAACCACGTTTCCTTCGCCCTCTGCTTCCACTTTATCTCCTCTTGTCTTGCTAATACCTCATATTGTTTCTTAGCCTCACTCCACTGAACCCTCTTTTCCTCAGATAAGTTGCCTTGGTCATTTCGAACGTCAAAATACACAATTCTATCCAGAAGCTCTTGTCTAAGCTCAGCTACTTTACCAAAGATGTTGCTGCTCCAAACCTTCATTTTCTTTCTAACCCACCTCAACTTACCAAGCAGAGACAAACTTGCACATTGTTCAGATGGTGCTTCATGCCACCATGAGGATACCAAGTTTCTGAAATCTTCCTGCAAATACCATGACCTTTCATATTTGAATACTCTTTTATGTTTCTTCAGATGAGTTGTACTTAACAGCAGCGGGATGTGATCAGACATCACCCTGGGGAGGGCCCTTACAGCAGCAAAATTAAATTTCTGTTGCCACAGAGAATTGATGAAAATTCTGTCCAGTTTGGATTTAGACTTTCTAGCCCCATCACCCACCCAAGTAAAGAAGACCGAGTTCACCTGCATCTCAATCAGGCCTGCTTCCTGTACCCATTCCTCAAATGAAATCATCTCCTGTGACCAAGTCACCTGATTGATTCTTTCTCCCGGGGCCCTTACTGCATTGAAATCGCCTAGGATACAGGCATGCCCGTTAACTTCCCTAGAGAGGGTCTGCAGCTCATTAAAGAAAAGCACTTTCTGCTCCTGCAAAACTGGCCCATAAACCCCAGAAAACCACCAAACAAAATCATCTCTCTTATTCTTCAGTTTGACTGTGATACTAAATTGAAGCACTTGCTGTTCACAGCATTCCAAAATATCTGTATCCCACATAATAAGAATCCCCCCTTTAGCGCCATGTGCTGGCTTATGACACCATCCCTGTAATTTGCCACCGCCCAACTTCTGAGCATCTTCCAAGCTGAAAACTTCTAATTTTGACTCCTGGATACATAACAAAGACAGTTTAAGCTTATTCACCATCAAATTAATCTCCCTCTTCTTCTCATCCCCATTAATCCCTCTGGCATTCCAAGACATAATATTCATTAATAGCTCATGAGAACACCCTTGCCCTTGGGTCTCTGAGACCTAAGGCCCTCTGTTATTTTGTTATTCTGTACATACAAAAGCTCCCTTCTGCCTATTTTCAGACCACCTCCTGACCCTTTTCTCTTCAGGCTAAGCTGTAAATTCAAGTCCCTGCGCATTTTCCTAAATGCCTTCTTGACATATTCTTCCTTCCCTTCAAACATTATCCCAACCAAGCAGCCCACCTGTTTAATCAAATCATCAGACCATTGTTCTGCAGCGCAATCGAGCTCAGCCAATGGAACCACCTGTTCAAAACCCTGCTGTGAAAACACCTCAGAGCCATGCCCCGCCCATATGACCAATGCTCTATTCTCAACATCTAGGGAGCCCGCCGTATCCACAGAAGACGCCTCCTGTCTGACCTCATAATCGTAGAAGGCCCCACTAGCATCCTTAGTAGGAGCCAGGCACAAAGTAGCAGCACCCAAGGTTCAAAATCTCGGGGATCGGGATCGGATCGGTCGGCCCAAAACCGATCCGACCCGGCGATCCCGAGCCCGGCTCGGCCGATCCGGGCCGAGCCCGACCGGGTCTGGCCAAGCAAAAGGGGGGTGGATCGCCCCCCTTAAAAAATTGAAAAAAAATTAGAAAAAATATGAAAAAATAGGAAATATATGAACATTGTATTTATGAACTGAAATACATAAAAAAATGTATTTATTGGAATCGTACATTATATTGTGTGGACATAAGGTTTACATAATCTGTCCAAGACATATAATGTTGGTAATATGCCTCATATTGAGTCAAATATTGACTATAGGCATCCGTGTTCGCATATATGATAGTGATTGGTGTGTAGCCCGGTATTTCAGGCACTTGATATGAGCCATATGACTCATATGAGTCATGTGAATGTGAATCGGACTCAGTGGATTGTGCATATGCTCCACCTCCGGTGTAATATGATGCATCCGGGTATTGAGGATATCCCAAGTAGCCTCCCTGCCCTTGGTAATATCCTTCAGTGGAAGCATAAGATGATGTATCTGACGCTTGCTCCATGGTCTCAAACTCCATCCGTAGCTTTTCTTGACGCTCCCACTCCTCTTGCATCTTCTTCTTCTTCATTAACCAATTCCGTCTATGCGGAATGAAGTTGGGATTGTATCCCGAATCTTCGGATGCTCCTTGCCCTTGCCCTTGCCCTTGCCCTTGCAATTGAGATGCCACTTTCTTCCCCTTTCGTGCATATTTTTGACTTGAGGTTTGTGCTTCCCTCCCTTCCCTACTCCCATGATGTTGATCTTGAGTAGCATGGGTGAAGTCTTCCTCTCCGGTGAATACAATAGGGTCGGGTGGCGGTGCCGGTGGCGGTACACTGCTGACAACTAGGACATCTCCTCCATGATCGGATCCCTCACTAGGAGTACTTGTCTTCGATGTCGAGTCATTAGAAGTTTGGTATTGAACATTATCGCTTGGCTCCGGTGTTTCATCATCTATATCTTCCTCGATCGTGTCCAAGTCTGCAATGCTAATGCCATGTTTCGTGCTCCTTCCTCTTGCACCCACTGTCTTCTTTTGGCGTTTAGGGGCTGGGGGAGTTTCGAACTCCGGAAGCAAAGGCACATCATCAAGCTCACCTAAATGAGACATAAACATGTTAAAATGAGAAATAAATAATTTATAAATGATGCATGTACATTGTAAATGTCATTTACCTTCAGCCCATGCACGATCATGCGGGTCGAACTCTGGTTGAACCGAAGTGCTTGCATTTACCCATGCATGTAGTGGATGTTCCTCCTCAAAAACTTCTTCTATATCTATTGTCTCCGATGGAGTTGCTTCAGCTTGTTGTTGCCCCGAGGATCTATATCTCTCTCTATCTTGAACTTGCTTGATTAATTGGAGGTTTTTAAGCTTCAATCTCATGTTGTAGTGGCAAAATACCAACTTCTCAAGACGTGCAGACTTCAACCGGTTTCTTTGTTTTGTGTGGATCAAGCCAAATGTGCTCCAGTTTCTCTCACACCCTGTGGCAGACGTTGTTTGGCTTAAAACCCGAATAGCTACATAGGCCAAGTCTTCATATCCATAAGTTCTTCCATGATCCAACCACCAATCCGCTGTAAATGAAGCATGTATAATGTGTTAGAAAATAGAACCAACTCATTGTACATGCAAATAAATATGATGAGTAACTTCTAACCTGGACTCAAAATCTGAGCAGCTCGTTGTGCCGTGCTAGTACCAAAGTGGTAGAGTTGAAGTCTATAATCATGCATTTGTTTGCATGCTATGATTGCCCTATCCTCATTGTCTAGCATCCGTTTGATTACATTTTTGGCCCCAATCAACACTTCGGAGGAATTGTCATAGTTCTCCCTCCTCCCATCAGTCCTATACATGTATTGGGGGTTGAAGAAATGCCCTACATGTAGAAGATAAATGTTAAAACATGAGTTGCAAATAATATGTAATCACAATTCACAATAGTTGAAGTGTTATGCTTACCTGCAGCATGAAGATCATGATGCAATGTGTGCTCCCATCGCCGATCTACGATTTCCCACCACTTGGCATACGTTGTTTTGTTGTTCATTTGGATAAGCTCCTTTGCTCGATCCATAGCCTCGTACAAGTAACCCATCTCGGATCTCCTCTCCCCATCTACCGCCCTTAACACTCGAACAAGCGGTTCTACTACATTCAACACATTTTGGACCCCCTTCCAAAATGGCTTTGATTGGATAATGTCGGTCACCTTCTTTCCATTCTCCCTCACCCGTGTAGGAGCATGTCGGGACATATAGTTTTCCCACTCTTCCGATGCTACCATCCTAATAAGGTTGCTACGTTGCCCATTTATGCTATCCAATGCAATATATTGGGATGCAAACCTTGTAGGTGCTGGCCGAAGCAACTCCCGTCCATGTGTATGCGTCCTCATGATGTCCAATATGTTGTTGTGGTTGTAGATGAAAGTGGTTACGAACCTTGCATTGTTGACCACATTTTCCACCATTGGATCTTCACAAATGTCTTCTAGCATTAAGTCAATGCAGTGCGCGGAGCAAGGAACCCAATATAAGTGTTCCCTTTTCTCCATTAGTTTTTGGCCCGCCAACTTGAAAGCCGCTGCATTGTCGGTTACCACTTGGACAATTCTTTTCTCTCCAATCTCCTGCACCATCTCATCCATCAACTGAAATAGGTAGTCCGCATTCTTCACCTTGCCAGAAGCGTCTACCGACTTCCAAAAAACAGTCCCTGCTTTGCAGTAGATTAAGAAGTTTATCATACTTCTTCGTGTAATGCCTGCACAATTCCATATGAAAAATTAAAACCTATGTCTTATTAATGAATAAGTGAATAACAGTTAACTAGCCAAACACTTGTACATACCTGTCCATCCATCGCACATTAACGTGCAACCATATTCATCCCATATTCGTTCAAATGTGGAAACATATGCCTTCATATCTTCAACCTCCATATCCAAGTATTTGTTGTAGATTTCATATGAAGTAGGGCCTTCCACCCCTTTGCCCACTTCACCAATAGTCTCTATCATGGACTCATAATATGGTCCTTTTGCTGCATTAGCCGGTATGCTGTTGAAGAAGAACCATCTTGACGTCGCTCTCCCTATCTTCTCCTTGCATATTTTCAAATTCTTGAATGCTGCAGAAATGGATGGTTGCTTCTCCCTTCGCCTGGTGAGAAATGGGTCTATTGGTCCCACTCTAGGATCTCCGTCTCTAGGGATATCCACTGGAACCTCAGGTATATTTGAACTCATTCCAGCACTTGAACTCCCTTGTCCGCTACCCCCATGGCCACTACCTTGACCTACGTGACGACCGGTACGTCGGAGATAGTCCTCTTCCGCATTAGACCTTCGACTTGCTTCCGATGCCCGACGAAATTGTTCTATAATATGAGATAGAAATAGAATGAGGGTCGGAGGGTGCTTAAAGCCTTAAACTAAAATAAATGTTTCAAAAGTAAGTTAACTAATTACTAACCTTCTTCATCTTGATCAAGATCAAAGAATTGTCTCCCTCTTGGTAAATCTACGGACCTTCGAGGAGGGGCAGATAAATCTTCCCGGATTTGTTGCCGTCTTCTACTAGTGTTTGCTTTGGATGTCTCTTTCTCCTTCATATATTGGCAAAATTGCATTCGAACTTCAGCAGAAACTCTCGAGCATGGTGCCACCTCACCTTTAATTCCCGCTAGATGTTGTTTCAAACGAAATATGCCGCCCGATAAGACCCGGTCACAATATTTACATTGGACCTTCCTTCGAGCCATGTCCACAACGATACCATGAGCCCAAGCGGGATCGGTGCTAGGAGGGTTGCTTGAAGAATGGGGAGCCGGAGCAGCACCACCTTCGGCGGCCATCACTTACAACACAAAAAAGAAGTTAAATAATAATAAAACAGAAAATAAATAATTTTTTTTTGCGGATGAGAGAGAGGGAGATGAATCGCAGCCAAGAGTTCGGGCCAAGAGTGTGTGTGAGAGAGCCCGAATAGTCGAACAAGAATCCCAAGAGTGTGAAAGATGAGATCGCCTCCCAAATAGTGCAAAATAGTGCCCGAGAGAGAGAGAGAATGCCCAAAATATTGAGAGGAGGGGAGGAGAACTCAAAACTTGAGTTTAGAACATATTGGGGGCCTTTGGGGGGTTTATATAGACCCCCAAGGCCTCCAAAGGCTCCAAAGAGCCGTTTCTGGCCGTTGGGGAACAGTCCCCAACGGCTAGAAAACGGCTAGTTCTGAACTAGCCGTTGGGCCGCGGATCGCCCCGGTCCGGGCCGATCCGCGGCGGACCGGCCCGGGCTCGGCGATCCCGCCGAGCCCAGCCGAGCCCGACCGATCCGAGCGCAGGGGACCGGATAGGTTACCCCGGCTCGGATCGGAGGGGCCAAAACCGAGCCAACTCGGGCGATCCGATCCCGAGTTGGCCGAGTTTTGATTCCCTGGCAGCACCCACTCCCCCACCGCAACAAGAGGGAGACCGAGGTGCTTCTGCTTCTACGGTGTCCCCTGAGTTCATCTGCGGAGCTTCTGCATAAATCCTCACCCCAGCAACATCCCCAACAGCCAGGCTGTCATGTTGGATATCCACCAGGCTCAAAGAATCAGAATCCACCGCCCCGATGAATGGAACTGGCGGAGGAAACCAATCCTCGCCCAACTCCGAAGCAGAACCATCCTCACCCTGACCAGAGGAAGCCCCGCCTCCAATCGCCTCTCCAATGGAGAATGAGAGCTCCCCTGGACTCCGCTTGATCGGCTGCCCCAGAGAGCAGCCCAGCCGCTTCCGCCCTGCCTCCGGTCGCTTCAGACCTGCCGGCAGACGCGATGGACAACCAGTCGGGGAAGACGGGTCAGGAAGAAGCACAGGATCCGGGCACGGGATACCCGGATCGATGCCTAAATTACCCGAAATATCCGACCCAAACAACTTACCCGATAGGTCTAAAAAATCCGACCCGGAGGACTTACCGAAAGTACCGCCCGTAAAGGGCAACCCGACCGACTTACCCGACAATCCTTTAGCGCCCATTGACCCAAAGTCCAACCGTTGAACCCGCAACTGTACATCTTCCCTGCCCGGATTTGAACAGGCTCCAGAGTCTTCGCGCACCGGACCCTCTTTCACCGAAATAGGACGGCTCTCCTTCCCCTGCGGCATCGAGCCACACCCACTTCCTGTACCCAGCCTTTTGACTACCTTGTCAGGGCCCGATTTACCTCCCTGCATACGCAAAGGCAGCAGACTGGAAGGTCCACTGGCCGAAGATACACCAACACCCACTTTTGACAGTCCCAAAGCATCATTGACCATAACATCCTCCTTTGAGGTTCCAGTCCGCACCGCCTCGACCCTCGAGCTCTGATTTTGCAGGATACCTTCCTTCTTCTGCTTAGCCTTGAAACAGTCCACCACCTCTGCCCACGTCCAGTCTTGGACCGGAGCTCTGTTCGACTCCACTTCCCCCAGCTCCACCTGGAAAGAGACCCGAAACTTCTGGCCTCCAACTCTAATGAGTTGATCCTTCGGAATATTAGCCAAAGATTCCACCTCAACCAACATTCTAGCAAACTTCAGGTTGCAGCCGTTAAGAGTCTCTCTGTCAATCTTCTTGAGCACTCCAAAAGGCGCAACAATGGCATGGAATGACTCCACATTCCAAATGTGCAAGGGGATACCAAGAAGTCTACACCACAGAAGTTTTCCGGCAGGAACCAATTCTGCAGCACATTCCACTGACCACTGCCTCCAGATAATGGTTAAGCTCTTCCGCCGGAAGGTCCCGACTGAGACACAATAGTCCTTCCAAGCTTTGTGAGGGAACTCTACCAGGAAGGAGCCATCATGCAGCTGCCTGATCCACCAGAACTTCACCGGCCACCTCTGATTAAGAAAATTAACTACCTCAGAGTACTTATCTGGCCCAGCTCCTCGAACCTCAGCCACACCACAAGCACCCAGCCTAGCCCAATCTTTCTTGACAAACGGTGACCAGGGCACATCCACCACCCTCTGTAACCCCTTCTCTCCGACCCCAACAGGCTCAGGAGGCGCTATTCCTTGATCGGGAAGGCAGGCCTCCAGGCATTGCGGGGCCTCCGACCGACAGGCTAAGCTTCTATGACCCACCCCCTTGCACCTGAAGCACTTGACTGCATTCCTACATGCAGAAGCCCTGTGGCCCTTCTCCAGGCACCTAAAACAACAACCAGAAGGAGGAGAAAACTTGGTCTGTTGGTCGGAAACACCCTTACCTGGCATAACCTTCCTAGAATACTCATCTGGCCTCCTCTCCACCCACCTCGAATGTCTTCGCACCTCAATCCAACCATTTCCCCGGTTGCCCACCATGAAGATAGCTACCCTGAGAGCAGGAGGAGCCAAGAGAAGAGACCGCCGAGGAGGGGAATCCTCTCCGGCGGTGGCTGAACCAGGCCCCGTCGCCCCGGGGCGACGAGGAACTCCTGGTGACGCCTAGGCTCCCACCCAAACTCCCAGAGCTTCTCACTCTAGAAACGGCTAGAGAGAGAACTCATCCAGCTTGATTTTCTTCTTGGATGGGAGAGTTGACTTTTTATTAGTAAGAGATGTGATTTTTTTTATATTTTTATTAGATTCAAATGGGGGATATTTCCTTATTTACATGTAATATTTTAAATAAATGAAACTACAAATTTTAACATTTACTTAAATAGTATTCAGGTCAATAATACACTAAGTCTTTAATATTTTATACTTTTCTTGTATTATTATAGTAGTAATAATACAAAATCTTATGTTTCATATATTATGAATGCATGTATGATTGGTTTTTTATGCAAATATTAGTTCTTTCAATTTATCAAGTTTTCCCTCATTTTTGCTGTTTTTTTTCTGTTTTTTCCTGAATTTTCCTGAATTTTTTCCAAAAAAAAAACCATTTTATAGACTGGCCGACCCAGGATCGGCCAGACTTCCCTTGGATCCATGGGATCTTGCAATCCGATCCGATCCAGGATCGGATCGAGCCTGGTCGATCCCGATCCCGATTCCGATCCTACCTTCCATGCGGACGGTACATGGCTTGGGCTTCTGAGGGTATGAGCGCAAAGTCTAGGGGCATTTTGATAAATTCATACCCCTAATGGACTTCCACAACTGGCCCAAAGCATGAGTACGAGCACGAGTCAGACCGCGAACCACAAACGGTTCAAAGATTGCACTAAGTGGTACTGGGTGCCTCTCCTCGATTGCCCTTTTTTGACCTTGGAGGGGGGTATTTATAGAAAATGGGGGGAGGGGGCTAGCGGGTTCAACAGGTCCTAAAAAGGGGCTGTTGGACCCCCCAAATGGGGAGGGGAAAACCCTCCGGGGGGGGGGGGTGCAGAACATGGCGCCAGTCTTCTGGAGGTCTTCTGCTCGCTGCACGTGTCGGAGGTTGAGGAGATCTAGTGCACGGGGTTTGTTCGTGGTTTTCTGAGCATCGTCGAGGGGATTTTGCACTCGCCCGGGTTGCGTTATACACATCTTCTCCCTTTTCGAGTATGTAATTGACGAGAACTTCGACCACGAACATGTTAAATTGGGGTGATAGCCCAGAATGTGGAAGTTTTTCCACGGGACAAGGATTTTGGCCCTAACACCATATTTCACTCGTCCAAGATGATAAACAGTGTAATGATACACCATGGAGTGATGATTTTGGCCATGCGCCGACGGTCGTGCACTTACGAATTTGAATTGATGTGACATAGTCGACGTCCAATACATATCTCGATTGATCCGAGAAAAATTATGGGTGAAACATCCCATAAACCAGTTTACCTATTTGCCTGACCAAGTTAAATGGGGTATTAACCTGAACCCAATCCCTTCCCTGCCCCCATTTCCCTCTTCCTGATTCCCAGACTTTGTCAAAAAGCCCTTGGGGTTGAGGCCATGGACTCTGGAGACAATCCCTGCTTCTCAAGGATGGCTTTCACTGCTTTTGGCAAAGTATTCTTACAAGGATGCTGTATAAATGATCAATTAAACATCAGCACGATTACAAACATCATGTTATCTCATCCAAATAGTGGTATTCCATTCAACTAATATTTTTTTTCTAAATGTCCAATCTGTGATCTTGTTGGATGTCCTTTTTTTCCCCCTCCTCTTTTAGAAATTTCTTGTATGATTTTGGTATTAATTTCATCCTTTTTTAAACCTCATGCCTAATTCTAAAAATTGTTTCCAAGGATGGTAGTGTCTGTTTCGGTATCGGTTTCGGTCGGGTCTGAAACCAAAACATATTGGTTTCAGTTTCGGTTTTGGTTTCACCTGGTTTTGAGCGTATTGGGCGGACATGAACTCCCCTCTTAAGGGGAGTTCATCTGGTTTTGCCTGGTTTCGGATTGTCCAGGTCCGAACCTGATACTTTTCAGCCAAAACGTATCGGTTTCGTCCGAAACTGTCATCCATGATCGCTTCCTTATAGGGGCACAATTTCTAAAATGTATCATCGGTTTCATTGATGTCTATGTGATATCTTCTTTGAAGAAGAATAATTTGTACAAATGTTTCTTTATTTGCTACATAATTCTTCGTCTCCTTGTCTTCTTCAGTGTCCTTTTATTGTGTGGTTCATATGTCAAAGCAGCACAGAGACATTTAGTAAATATATTTATTTCCAGATTCCTGTGGTTGGGATTTGTCACTGTATGTGTTGCACCTTTTCTGATGTAGCTTAGTTTCCACTAACAATGGCCAGAATGTTTTATTTGCATGCAGCATATCTTGATCAGTTTGATGAGAGTCCTGCACCAAATGAGTCAAAGGTTCAACCTCAAAAACTCTTTTCAGAGCCAGTTAGGATAATTGAGAAATACCCTTCAGGAGAAGGTGATGATAACAAAAAGAAGCATATGGTCTGTCTGAACTGGCTGCTGTCTGCTAAGCCATTAGATTTGGAAACTGAGCTCACTCTTGGCTTTCTGGATCACCTTTTATTGGGCACGCCTGCTTCTCCACTGAGAAGGATCCTACTAGAAAGCAGATTAGGTGAAGCTATTGTTGGTGGTGGACTGGAAGATGAACTGCTCCAACCTCAGTTCAGCATTGGGCTGAAAGGTGTATCTGAAGATGATCTTCAAAAAGTAGAGGAGTTGATAATGAACACTCTTAGAAATTTGGCAGCTGAAGGTTTTGATCCTGAAGCTGTTGAAGCATCTATGAACACCATTGAGTTTTCACTTAGGGAGAACAATACAGGGTCATTTCCTCGAGGCCTGTCTCTGATGCTGCGCTCTGTTGTATGGAATACTCTCCGTCCATGTCATACATTATAAATCATAGTATTGCACCTATTTCTTCATCTTACTCTACCATTTATTTGCAGGGAAAGTGGATATATGATAAAGACCCATTTGAGCCATTAAAATACGAGAAGCCATTACAGTCTCTGAAAGCAAGGATTGCTTCAGATGGCTCTAAATCGGTCTTCTGTCCATTAATTGAGAAACTCATATTGAACAACCCTCACTGTGTGACAGTTGAAATGCAGGTACATGCATGATCAATTTATGGTCTACCTTGCATAATTTTTTGATACTCGATTATTTGCTCATCAGAAAGTTTGTCTTCAGCCTGATCCAGACAAAGCATCTCAAGATGAATTGGCTGAACGAGAAATCCTTGAGAAGGTTAAAGCTGGCATGACCCAGGAAGATCTTGCTGATCTTGCAAGGGCTACTCAGGAACTTCGATTAAAGCAAGAAACACCAGATTCACCAGAAGCTTTGAAGTGTGTTCCCAGCCTTTCTCTAGATGATATTCCAAGGAAACCTATTTATGTCCCAACAGAGGTATATTTTTGTTACGAACTTGTGCATGTTATTTTGGACATTTTAGTTTATCCTGCATTATAGACAAGTGGGGTATTCCCATCTTTTGTTGTTCTGTTTTATAAAAACTCGAGTAGTTTTTCAAGCCATTTTGTGTCTTATACTCTGTCCATCTCGATCCTGAACAATGAACGATGTGGCAGAAGTAATGCTGATAAGTGAACACATATATCAACCGGAACCACAACGTGACAGGGCAAATGACTCTTTGGATAGGGACACTAGATGACTGATAACCCACACATTTAAAACATGGAACAAGTTGAACCTTCCATTACACAGGTGCTCCAAAATTCTCACAGCTTCTGAGATTAATTAACAACTCCTTACTCAGATGTGATCCAAAGGTGACTCACCTGAAATGGTAGGTTACAAGTCTTAAAATAATAGGAGTGAGTGGGGAAAGTACTTTTTGTAGACAACTAGCCAAACTAAATATAAACCGGATTATTTAGTGTCTTATGTGTATACGGACATATATCCATGCATATACACACACAAGCCTATATAATCACAGATGAGTTGCATTTGATGACAAATACTAGTAGCATTCTGGAACTAATCTTGATCCCAAGCTAAGGAACTAATACTTCAATTTTTTTGGAAAGTGGGTAGTATCACGGGTATATTAAAAGAGAAAAAGAATGTACATGTATAGGAGTCCTAAAAAGAGCCCCAAAAGAACATCCCCCAATGACCCAAAACAATCCCCTTTTGCACTCATAATTTTTCTCAGAGCATTCGAGACACATATAACAGCGTCTGCGTGGTGTTAATTCGAATTCGAAGGTGTACGACCACCAGCACATAGCTAAACCTGTCACTCCATGGTGTATTATTACACCGTTTTATCCTCGACTATGTTGAGGTATCAAATTTCATCATCTTGAACGAGCGAAAAGTGGTGTTAGGCCAACATCCTCATCTCGTGGAAAATTTCCATATTCCGGGTTCTTGTCTTGACTCAATGCAATCATGGCTAAGAGTTTCGTCAATCATGTACTCGAGAAGGAATGCATATCGCACAATCCGGACCAGTGCGAATTTCTCCTGACGATGCTTAGAAAACCACAAACGAGCCCTGCACATGATCGCTCCTCAACTTTGACACGTACGGCGAGCGGAAGACCTTTGGGAGACTTGCACTATGTTCTGCCTCCCATGGAGGGTTTTAAAGAGAGAGGAGAGGACTGCACCCCCAAGAGGGCCCCTGTTAGGTTCGGCAGACCCCTGGATGGGCTGTGTGGGCCCGGTGGCCCCATTTTGGGCTTGATTGGCCCCGCGTAGGTCTAGGAGGTCCTGATGATCAGTCCATCCCCATATGATTTTATTTAATTATATACAATTTTGGTGATTATCAAAACCCTAACAATTATTTTCTAACAAGTTTTTATGAAGTTCATCCACATGAAATAAATTAAGTCAAATCTATAAGTAATTCTTACACTGTATCATTTAAAGTTTAGAGTATGTATTTCTTCTAAGTCCATAACGATTTCATGAGTATCGCATAACGATTTCCTTGACAAGCATAACCATTTCATAAGTATCGCATAACGATTTCCTTTATAAGCATAATGTTTTGGTCGCCATAACGATTTGATAAGTTTCACAATGATTTAGTCGCCATAACGATTTGATAAGTTTCATAACGTTTTGGTCGCCATAACGATTTGATAAGTTTCACAACGTTTTGGTCGCCATAATGATTTGATCGCCATAACGATTTGATAAGTAAAACAACGACTTCTGTCTCACAACGATTTGTTAAGAGAAACAACGATTTGGTTCTCATAACGATTTGTTAAGTGAAATAACGATTTCGGTTTCACAACGATTTGTTAAGAGAAATATCGATTTCAGTCTCAGAACGATTCGATAAGTTACACAACGATTTAATCGCTGTAACGATTCGATAAGTTACACAACGACTTGGTCGCTGTAACGATTTGATAAGTTACACAACGATTTGGTCGACGTAACGATTCGATAAAGTGAAATAACGATTTCGGTTTCACAACGATTTGTTAAGAGAAACATCGATTTCAGTCTCAGAACGATTCGATAAGTTACACAACGATTTGGTCGACGTAACGATTCGATAAAGTGAAAGAACGATTTGTTCATATAACGATTTGTTTATGAATGAACAACGATTTGCCCACACAACGATTTGTTTGTATCTGTACAACGATTTGCTTATATGTGTACAACGATTTGTGTTCACAACGATTTGCTTCTACTTAGACAACGATTTGCTTATATGTGTACAACGATTTGTGTTCACAACGATTTGTTTCTACTTAGACAACGATTTGTTTAAACAACGATTTGTTTATACAACGATTTCATAAGTAGAACAACGGTCTCATTGACACAACGATTTTCTATCATCAACTTCATGGATATATCTATTATTCTCATGTTATTCAAGTATACTTTCAAATATCTTGGAGTTCGAAGTCTTCCCGCGCATATTTTTATATCCTGCATTTATTATGACTATACACCTCATGGCACGTCGCACACATGAATACATTCTGCACCCATGATAAAATAGCAAACACTTTTTTCATGTGATAGAATGTCATTTCTATTTTGGTGTATACTTCTACTGCTTAGTTTCTAACGTTGACTGACAAGCAAAGAGACAGTCTAGCTGTCTATGGTTTGACATTTATTGTGTGCAGATCTTTGCCAGTACCACATCTTACAACGTTGGACAACTAGAAGCTGAAGGATATCTGGATGGATCTTCTCTTTGCGTGCATGACTCGTAAAGCATTAAATGGCTGCAAGCTTACCTGTCATCCACACGATGGACCATGCAGTCTAACGAGCATCCAACATAGAGACAACGGCCAGTTCAACGTCTATATTTTCAAGAGAAGATATATAGAAGACTGAAGTCTCCATGAAGAACGACTTTTGCACCTTAGAGCCTTCAAAGAAATTCTTCAGCAACAAAGAAGAGCCTCTTGCTTCACTCCATCCGCTGTTTAGCTCTTAGCTCTCAAGCCTTCATTGTTTGGACTTTCTGAGAGCCTGTTGGTGTGAGAGATTGTTTTAGTGCTTATCTTTCTCTCTCAAACACTTCCTCGGATCAAGCATTTGTTGTAAGCTTGGTCTAGGGGCTATTCGCTTCTATTCACATATGTTGTGAAGTTCCTCTTCGAGTTGTGAAGAGAAGACCTGTTGGAAACAGGTGGTTGGTATTCCCTTCGTTGAGGAAGGAAGACCTATGTATCAGGGTGATTGTTGTACCTCTTCGGGGTTAGAAGGGAAGGCCAGCTACGGCTGGATGTGTAAGAGTCCTTAAGGGGGACAGAACCCTTGTTAGTGAAATCCCAAGTTGTTGCTTGGGGACTGGACGTAGGACTCCTTGGGATAGAATGTCCGAACCAGGATAAAATTTCCCGTGTTGTGTGTTTGTGTGTTTGCTGTCTTGATTAACACTAACACTAACCAACGTTTCTAGCGATCTTCTGTTAAGCATTTTTGTTGACAGGTTTAAATCTAAAAGAAATTTTAGAATCTCATTCACCCCCCCTCTGGGCTTGCTAGCTGGGTGTTGAACCCGAAAAATATCGGGATTTAAACAAGTCCCGGGTGGCCAACTCGTCCGGAAATCCATGAAAGGCTGGGAAGAAACCCCGGCCTCCCTCACTCGAACACCTGAGATAAATGGGTTTGAGTTCGGATGTCCACCCAGAATGAGCCGGGGGATGACGCTTAAAAAAGCCCGTCAATAGCGAAAATGCGCGCCCCGCACAGCCGAGACTCAATGTCCGGACTCGCGCTAAAGATCGCGTATGGCTCGGATGGGTCCGAAAAGGTGAAATGCACATGCCCTCCGAAAATGGGGTCAAACGCACGTGAAGCGGGCAAGAACGCACGTCGAAGGCACGTCAAATACATGCGGACATGTGTGTGCACGTGTTCGGCACGTGCCATAACAGAAATCCTCCGGGAAATGGCCAAGGAAGAAGAGGCCGCCGGTCAGCCCCCTGATCGGCGGACCCCCCCTCCGCCAGCAGGAGGGGCGCCGGTCAGGCCCCCTGACCGGCGGACCCCCTCCGCCAGCCAGGAGGGGCGCCGGTCAGGCCCCCTGACCGGCGGACCCCCCTCCGCCAGCAGGAGGGGCGCCGGTCAGGCCCCCTGACCGGCGGACCCCCCCCTCCACCAGCAGGAGGGGCGCCGGTCAGGCCCCCTGACCGGCGGACCCCCTCCGCCAGCCAGGAGGGGCGCCGGTCAGGCCCCCCTGACCGGCGGACCCCCCTTCGCCAGCAGGAGGGGCGCTGGTCAGGGCCCTGACCGGCGGCCCCCTTCCGCCAGCCAGAGAGGGCCGCCGGTTAGGCCCCTAACTGGCGCCCCCCCCTCCGCCAGTCAGGAGGGGGCCGCCGGTCAGGCCCCCTAACTGGCGGCCCCCCCTCCACCAGTCAGTCCTCTCGTGTGGGCACCTCCGCCGGTTCGCCATCGGCCTCGACGCTCGTGCTCTGCCTCGACGCCCGTGCCGCGAGGCCTCCGCCGGGGAGGGTACCCCCATCGGTTAGCTGCCTCGACGCTCGCGCTCTGCCTCGACGCCCGTGCCGCGAGGCCTCCGCCGGGGAGGGTACCCCCATCGGTTAGCCCTCATGAAATCCTATAAATAGGAGGGTACGCCCCCATTGCAAAGGGGACGGAAAAGATAGGCCGGAGACCGTGGGGGCGAACAAATCGCATGCGTCTCAAGGTAACGCCGAGAGCCTTACGTGCGTGAGCTTAAATAGGCCGCACGTGTTGGGGAGAAAGTCCTTGGCGTCTGTCGGTGTTCTGTCCTCCACGATCGGGCCCTCCTGCGCTCGTCCGTGAGAAGACACCACAGGTTGTCATATGACCCCGGCGTTTTCATATAAGTCCTCCGGTGTCATAAAACGACACACGTCGAGGCCCATATTTAAGTCCTCCGGTGTCATAAAACGACACACGTCGAGGCCCATATTTAAGTCCTCCGGTGTTATAAAACGACACACGTCGAGGCCCATATTTAAGTCCTCCGGTGTCATAAAACGACACTCGTTGAGGCACATGTTTAAGTCCTCCGCTGTCACTAAACGACGTGCGTAGAGGCAATGCTGTCCGCCAACAGGCACCAACACGCCATTCGGCCTACAAAAGCACGCCATTCGGCTCACAAGACGCCATTCGGCCCCAGAAACACCCCTGCGAACACTTCGGCTGGTCCGTGCGTGAGCTTACATAGGCCGCACGTGTCGGAGAAGGTCTTCGACACCCGTTGGTGCTTTGTCTCCGTGGCCGGGCCCTCCTGCGCTCTCCCGCATAGAGACGCCACAGGTTGTTACAAGACCCCCGTTGGCCATGTTTAAATCCTCCGGTGTCATAAAACGACGCACGTCGAGGCCAGGTTTAAGACCTCCGGTGTCCTGAAACGACACACGTCGAGGTACATGTGTAAGTCCTCCGGCGTCATAAAACGACGCACGTTGAGGCACATGTTCAAGTCCTCCGGGGTCCAAAAAAGGACATACGTAGAGGCAGGTCGTCCGACGGAGGCACAAACACCATGTCACGGACATTTATGTATCCCCCACACCGTGTAACGTCCAACGGAGGCACAAACACCCTGTCGTTGACACCCATGTACACGAAATGCTTGTAATCGCCCAGTGGAGGTACAAAAAGCCCCACTAAAGGCACAAATGTAAATGTCATAAATATAAATGACATGAGCTTGAATAAAATCGTGGAAATTTACTTGTCATCTGTCTTTTTCTTTAAATTTCGGCATACGGTCTTTTAACAAACATTACGCATCCGAAGGTATTCGAGTGTTATACTCGATGTAAAGGAAACACCGACTTCGGTTGGTGGAGAACGGTCCAGTACACGACCACTCTAATCGCCCTGAACGCGAGCGCACGCGGAAAATAAATGAAATGAAATTCGAGGGTATCAGGGTTCGCACCCAATACCTCTCGTAAAAATAAATCTTTGTCTGTTTCTCGCAAACAGTCTGGCACGCCCGCAAAAGAAAGCGAAAGGGATCAACGAACAGAACCCCCGCCCCCGGGGGGCGACCAAAGTTCATCTTTCCCGAAGGCATTAGATATAAAAGAAAAGAAAAGAAAAGAAAGAAAAATCCGCGTTCCAACACTGGGCAACAGATCCTACTAGACCTCCGTGGGTATGACCAGCATCCAAAGAGGCCGGTCAAACCCGCTGGACCTCCAGTGGCTTTGATCGCCTCAGTTTGGGGCTCAACTGCCCTCTTTTAGACCCCCAACGGGTCCACTATACCCATTTTGGGGTCTCTTGAACCTGTTGGCCTCTATTGGGCTTTGCTTCCCCCAAAAATCTATAAATGGGCCCCCGGGGGGCCCATTTTTGAAGGATCAAAACCCAACACAACGACGTTCATACTCGGAAGAACATCCTGTTGGAAGCGTTTGGCTTGTGGCTCGTGCTTGGGTCTGGTTGTGGAAGCCCACTAAGGGTATGAAATTACAAAAATACCCTTGGATTTTGCACTTATACCCTCATGGTTCTGATCATGCACACTATCTATGTCTGATGGATGGCGGCCAATGTGTAACTCTCAGAAGTTACGAAAATGTCCCTCCTTGCAGACTGGACATATTTAATCCTGCGAATTACAGTTATACGCTACAATCTTTACCAATTGTGGCTATGCCCCTATACTTCGTATTAGTGCGGAGCCCATCTTGTTCAAACATCAATTTATCGACCACCTCTTGTACATGTATCGATAATGAATATAATGAAATATTTTCATTTCCATCCATCTTTTTGTGGTTTTGTGGCAAATTGCACATAAACCCCGATGTTTTAGAAAATTGTCCAACCACCCTCACTTTCCTAAAACAGCCTCAGTGCCGCTGGAAGTTGAGGAACACGTTGAAAGTCTTCTGTTAATCTCGAACTTGTACCAAGTCCTCGATTCTGGCCAAATTACATAAATATCCCTGCAATCCAGAAAGTCTCCAAATGACCACCTAACTTTCTAAAAATGACCTCAGAGTCTTCAGAAGTCGGAAATTGCAGTAGAATCCTTTTGCCTGTCTTAAGTTTGTATCAAACCTCTAACTGGGCCGAAATTACCAAACAAACCCCCCTGGAACTTAGAAATTCCCAAAATGCCCCTGAGGTCTAGGATCCTTCATTATTCCTTCCGAAAAGACTTGTAGCTTTTGTCTCTGTCTTTATTCTCCGGATTATAGGGTTTTTCTCAAGTCCAATACGGTCTATCATAAAACTTTAATTCCCTCAAACCTCATGATGATGAACAGTCTATAGTGAGCCATGCGAAATCATTTGCACTATTCATCAGAACCTATGTCCAAAGATCTCTCTAACAGTTAGTCGAGGGTGTTCGGACTTTAAGCCGATGTAAATTAACATTGACTTCGATCAATGGGGAAAGTATGCGAAACCCAATTTGCCTGATAAAACGTATGCACAGAGTAAATACTCAAAATACTGGTGCAATCGTCTAATGAATGGATACATAAATCCTTTGTATCAAGTGAATTCTAAATTTGTCTGTTAAACATACTGGTATGCCCGCAACCCTACAAAGGGAAAAAGGAATATTCTTTTTCTTCATTTTCCCTATGTTCCGTGTCCAACACTTCCCTAAACAACCAAAGCGCACATGAGGGAAGTGTGAGCAAAATCTAATTATGCACCCTCACGTGTCCAAAACAAGAAGTATGTCTAACAGCCCAAAGAAAGGAAAATGGAGTTATGTTCCCCCACTTTACAAAGATGTGAAGCCCAAAACATCGCCTTCTCCCAAATGAAAGAAAAAGTATCTTCCGACCTCGACTCTCTCTGAAATATTTTTTTTATTTCTTTCACACCGAATAGCCCAAAGGGTGGCATGAAGGACTAGCCACCAAAGAATAGAGTCATCCTTTAACATCCGTCTTCTGTTCCAGCTGAGAATTAGGTGGTGAACCCCCTCAAAATGTCCCAATGGCTGATGACACATCTGACCAAACCTTACCCATAAATCCCGAGCAAAAAGGTGGCGAACAAACAGATGGTCTAAATCCTCCTCTTCTCCACAAAGGCAGCAAATTGTAGTAATGGCCGGAAGGAACAATGCTAGCTTGTCACACATCGGGAGCCTTCCATGGGAGATCCTCCAAACCAACTGCTTGATTTTAAGAGGGCTTTTGGTATTCCAAACATAGGGAGCAGCAGAGCATCGAAGTCCTCCCTCTGAGATAATGGAGTAATCTGATCTAACTGTGAAGCGACCTACAGAATCCCACCTCCATCTCCAACTGTCTTTTATAGAGGTATCCACTCTGGCATGTAGGAGAAGTTGAAGTTGGAGTTGAAGCTCGTCCATCTCCATGAGAGTGAGGTTCCTTCTGAAGGTTGGAGCCCAAGTGCTCCCCGTCAGCTGTGCATCAAAAGACTGATCCTTCAAAGCTCCCGGTGCCCCTGCAATAGCATGAAGCTCAGGAAACTCCTTAGTAAGAGTGAAATCCCCAGACCACCTATCATGCCAAAAGAGTCATATTTGGTCATTCCCCAGGCTGCAGCGAACACTGACTAAAAAATGCCTCTCCAAATAGGGGAAACTGCGTACATATGCAGCGGATAAAGGTCCCACATCCTGGCAGAAGTGTAGAGGGATAGCCCTAAAGGCCTCCATAGTGGGCTCAAGCTACTGAAGGCCCACAGGCCACATATCAACTAAAGACTCACTAGCTAGGACCCAAAGAGAAGATAGATAAGAAGAATATAAAAATACTCTTAATATCCTAGCTCCTAATGGGCCCAAATTAAGCTTTTGTACGTATCTGGCCCAAAAGACACCAAAAACCCAAAAAGAACATGGGACCAAACACACAAAAAGGCCCAAAATGTTCCTGCATCAGGGAGCAGGGCTAGAGGTCCCCTATCTGCCTACGCCTCGCCCCTGCATTTTCTTCTCCATGCCAGATTCTTTTCTTGCTCTCCCTTTTCTTCAAACAACAAGCAGCCAGAACTCCACTGCAACAATTCTTCTTCTTCGTTCTCCCATTTTCTATTTTCTCTTCAATTCCTTCTCTAGCCACCATCTTCTTTCTCTGCTTACTTTAATTCTTTGCTACTGTTTTCCCTTCCCTTACTGCTGTGACTTTCATATTCAAATCCAGTTTAAATTTGTTATGTTCTAATTTCTGTTTTTCATCATCAAGGAGGTGGAACTCTATTATGGCCAATGATTAAAAAGTCGGCCAACTAATCGAGTCGGGTGGGCTAGCCGACTAGTTGGCCTTTGACTAACTCTAGTTTTTTTTGTCCAGTTTCTTTTTTTGGTGAATAGTCATGTCTACCCTCACTTTTGGGTTTCCCACAAGGCCACAGGTGCATACATGAACAGGTTCGTATAGGCGCAGGGCTCTCTTCTTCTCGTCGCTGAGGGGGATTTGGCTTGGGGTCGCGGGGTCACTCAACTGCCCAAGTTTTTGCACAGGTGTTCTTGTCTCTCAGGAACCGTTGTCGTGGCCCTCGCGGGCCAGGGGTCGCACAGGAACAGGTGTCGCAGACTTGCAGGGCTTCTCTTCTCATTACCGGCTGCCTAGGTCCCCTGTTGTGTGGAGATAGGTGTTGCAGCCAGGTAGGAGACCCATCCTGTATACCAATAGTGTCAAAACTGTGCGAGCCGCTGCTAGGTAAGTGAGCATCAGAGGGAGAAGGTGTCTCATCTTCTGCATTGGGATCCAAGATCTCTGCATCTGCAATATCAAGAGGATTTTCAATAGGGGCAGCTCCTTTCTTGCCTTTCTTGGATCCCTAAGAAAACCAACCCTTTTTCTTCTATGGTGGCCTTGCATCAATCTTTCAAATTCAGTGTCCTTATCATCATCTCGTCGACCTGCACTGGCCTCCAAGATGATAGGTTAGCACAAATACATATGAAAAAATATGTATTACAAAATGAACAATAGTCTAACCTCGTGTAGGCCTAATGCTCTCTATTCTTATGTCGTCAAGAAGATCTACCTCATCATCTTGGTCGACTTGAAATTGAGCAGAATGTAGTTGTCCCACTTCTCCAGGTTCTCCCTCATCCTCTACATCTTGTTGTGCAATAGTCGTTGCCAAGAAAGTGTTAGGACGAGATGGATCTCCAGGATCATCTATCCTCATCCAACTCAAACTCCCCACGCTCTGTTGCTCGGGCAACCCATGAAACCGTTGGGTTTTCATCATCTCGTAGAACCCAATGCCAACAGGATCATACTCCACCTCCCCACAGTATGTGCCACTTGTAATTGGGCCTATTGCCCATCATGGTGCTATGCTGCCACCCAATATCCTCACTATTGGCCTACTTTGGATCCATATGTGAGGAAAAACATGGGTATTAGAGTCATTAGGCTATTCATCATTTTTTTGTCGGACCCCAAAAATAAAATGGTGAATCATGTTCATTTTTTTTTTCAATTGACAACTTACAACTTCACTATCATATCTATGTAAAGATCTTTAATTTCAAATGTTTATTATATTTTTTTTTAGATATTTATCATTGGAGAAAGAAAATTAATTTTACATTGGATTTGCACGGGATCAATTTCTAATGTCATGTTAGAACTTGATGATAACATTGCTATCAAGTGTTCATAGTTTTTTTTTTAATTTTTTAATTTTTTTTTTCAGAAATTCGGAATTTAGGGAAAATCCACAAATCTATATGAAAATGACAGAGATCTAAGAGGCATATGCTTGCAAGTGAACACTAATCACTTGCAACATCATTCATGCCATCCATGACCAAAAAACAAAAAAATGTAAGAAAAATGGTATGTTACCTTGAATGGATGAAGAAGAGCAAGAACAACGAGATCTAGCCATAAACAACTTGTAATCCACATAAAAGGCCGGATCTACATCTTTGGGTGGAGATTCAACTGTTTCTTGGCTGAAATAGGGGAAAGGAAGGGAAGAGAAGGGGTTTCGCCCTTGAAACCCTGTGAATTGGGATGGCATTGTCCCGATTCACAGGGTGTCGGCCGACACTGTGTCGGCCGAATCGGACCCGCGTATTGGGTCCAAAGCAAATCGGATTGGGCAAATCGGCTTGATACTGTTCGATTTGGTTGGTTCTTCAACAAATCAATCGATTCAGGGATCAGGTTTCCCCTGATTTCCACCGATTCAGACAAATCGGGCCGATTTGCTCCGATTGGGCAAACCATGATTAATATGTATATCCTTATCAATGTATACCGATTTGCTTCGATTGGGCAAACCATGATTAATATGTATATCCTTATCAATGTATACATTATACATGTATCACAGTCATTAGATTGTGAATAGCGTTGGAATATGGAGCACTTTATACATATATATCGTATTGATGAACACATTATACATACATATATATATGTGTGTGTGTGTGTGAGTTAATATACGTACAATCATATATTAATGTAAATGCAATAACAATATGCTCATATATATAGTTAATGTGCGCGATATATATATATATATTCATATATATATATATATGTCTATATGCGTTCGTGTACTTATATACGTAAATTTGTAAATTAATGTACACAATCATATTAGACATTAATTTGTGTGTATATATACACATAGTTTGGCGCGCCGGATCGAGCCGGGCCGATCCCCCCGAATCGCATCGGATCAGGGAGGATCCGATGTGCGGCTCGCCCCGATGCGCCCGGATCCCTTCAATAAGGGTTCTGGCCGAATCCAAGCGGATCGAATCGGTTCGATCCGCCCGAATCGGATCGGATCAGGAAAAACCCGATCCGGTCTGAATCGGGGATGCGCCAAACCTTGTATATACATATGTATTAGTTTATATATGTGAAATGATGGTTTAATGCATGTATTAACCATGGTTATATATATAAAAAAAATTTGTGGCAGAATCGGCCTGGGATCGGCCAATCCAAGCTGATCCAGACTGATTAAACAATCCAGGGGCTTCCCCCCAGAATCAGCAAATCCCAATTTGGATCGGTCAATTCTGCATTCCATCTGCTTAGGCATGTGCTTTGTCCTGCCAAAGTGGCAACTTGGGCCTCTTTTCTTGGGTTCAGAAAGGTACCAACCTGCCTAGATCCCAGAAAAATATGCCTTGACAACTATGAAGAGTTCTAACGAGCCTAACAGAATACAATATACTGTAGTCACATCCATATGTTTCACTCTCAGATAGCCTTGATCGCTTTTCATCATTGACAAATTTCGAGAAATGTGAAACATGAGAAGACAAGTTACCACATGCCATCCATTCTTTTCAGGCTCCGTGCCCACAATATAATAATTCTCTATTTTGATGGCTAATGTCTACAAACTGTTCTCTTTCCTATATGTCTACAATGCCACAAGGAATCAACTGACACTCCTAAAGATTTGAAGCAATTGTCCAGCATATGAACGAACACCAACAAACAATGCCATCTATTCCTGGATTACTTTTGTAAATTATTTAATCTCATGTTATCTAATGGCTTCATAACAGAGCCTAAGCATTCTTAAATCATAATCAATGAAAATAAACAGGAAATGATGCATGCCAATAAAACTGAAAACTCTGTATGATATGTACTGTCTTTGGAACACTTTTTAGGATACCATTTATGGGCTATTCAAATTTTTGTTGATTTTCAAACATTATATGTCAGCTAGGATGCATTTTGATGGATTAAAATATCTTTAAAACCATGTGTGACGAGATTAGGACCATTGGTGATTGTCATCTGCTGTCAGCAGAGGTATTCATGTGCAAGAGAACCTCAACCTCCACCAGTGACGACTGTAAGAAAACTCGAGGGAACATTGTGTTTATCTCTAAGCACATGCAGCTTACTGCTGTGAGGCTGGTGACTGTTGAAAGGTAAAAATGTGACACGTTTACTTCAGCAGGAATTATAGAATTCATCAGATAATTGGTCCGGCGACTTGGCTAGTTGAAGCCTATTCTTGGCAGACAATCGTTCAAGTCATGGACATGATGAAAGGGGTCGTTGAGCCGTGAAGATTAAATGTTGGTTATCAACGGGCCTTCTTACAATATGTTATCAACAGCCTGCTCAGAGGCCGAATAAGTTGTGATTTAAAATGACCCACAAGGTTATTTAAGTTACAAATTTATTCAGTGGGATCCTTCCCCAAAATTCAGCAGGGGAGTTCCGGCCCTTAAAATGGCGTCCGGATTCCCGGTTAAAGTGAAAATACAAGGAGAACATGTCTCCGTCCAAAGTACGAAACACGGAAAAATCCGGCAGCACAAGGTCTATAGACCGAGTACGAAGGACAAGTACAAAGAACAAGCTCGAGGAAGAACTCCGAGGCTTGCAAAGGCACCCTCTGATCGGGCAGAACTCCGAGAAGTCAGGGCGAGGCGCCAAGGAAACGGAGCAGGACTCCAACAGCACCTCCGGTAGCACAAGGTCTATAGACCGAGTACAAAGAACAGGTACAAAGAACAAGCTCGAGGAAGAACTCCGAGGCTTGCAAAAGCACCCTCCGATCGGGCAGAACTCCGAGAAGTCGGGCAGAACTCCGAGACAGAAAGAAAAACTCCAGCACCCGGGCAAGATGGCCTTGTAAATGAGGGTGTAGGGGGGGTATTTATAGACAAAACCCCCCCTCTTCTCTCTCTCTCCATCGGTTAGGACCCTCCTAATCGATGGTGACCTCACCCCCCTAACCGATGGTGACCTCATCGTGAGGTCACCATCGGTTGGGTCTAACCGATGGTGACCTCATCAAACCGATGGTGACCTCATCATGAGGTCACCATCGGTTAGGCTCTCTCTCTCTCCTCTCCCACGCATGTAAGGGGCCGAAACCCCTATAAATACCCCCCTATTCCAAAGGAAAGGGGAGTCTTCTACTTGCCCTGGCGAAGCCCTGTTGGGTTTTCCATTTGCCTCGGCGAAGCCCTGTTGGAAAAATCCCAGAAAAATAGAAAAGAGCATTTGCTCATTCCCTCTCTCATTCTCAAATCCCTCCTGTTCGGTGTGCGAAGGTACAAATCCCCTTCTTTAGCCCGATAGGCCAGGCGCGGAGAGGAGAGCGGTCGGCGTAATCGTCATCAGCATTCCTTCTTAATCTCCATCCCCCACATCGAGCAAGTCTCTGTGGGGTGATATTCCCGGGGTTTAAATGCCGTCCATATCGAGCAAGTCTCTATGGACACATGGTATTTAAATACCCATGTTCTCCCCGCCCATCGAGCAAGTCTCTGGGATAGTGGATTTTGTGCTTATATGTATATGTTTTCTTGAGGAGACTCTGCCCAAGCGGAGGTTCTGCCCAAGGACATATTCGTATATTCGCAAATTTGTGTTCTTATATATATGTTTCTTAAGACGAAACTCTGCCCAAGTGGAGATTCCGTCCAAGAACACATATATAAAGATTACAAATTTGTAATTATACAAATATGTTCCTTAAGGAGAATCTCGCCCAGGCAAAAATCTCTCTCAGGGGACGTATCCATGTAAATACAAACTCGTGTTATATGTATATGTTTCTTAGAGGAAACTCTGCCCAAGCGGAGGTTCTGTCCAAGAACATATTCGTATATTCACAAATTTATGTTCTTATGTATATGTTCCTTAGGGGAAACTCTGCTCAAATGGAGACTCCCCTAAGAACATATCCATAAAATCACGAATTTGTGCTTATACGCATATGTCTCTTAGCTGGAATCTTGCCCGGACAAAGGTTCCCTCTGAGTTCATATTCGTATAATCACGAACTTTATGTTTATGTAAATGTGTTTCTTAGTGGAACCTCTGCCCAAATAGAGGCTCCGCCCGAGAACATATCTATATAATCACAAATATGCTTCATTGTGTATATGTTTCTCAAAAAGGACTCCGTTCATACGGGGGCTCATTCTTATCGGACACTCTGCTCAAATGGAGATACTGTTTGAGAATATATTCACAAAGTGCAAATTTGTGGTTATACACATATATATCTCTTCGAGGTAAAATCTCTCCGGGCAAAGCTTCTCCCGAGAACATATGGACATAAGCATACGCCCATATAAACATGCCATTACAGGGATACTCTGCCTAAACAAGGACTTGCCAAGATATACTCATATATTCAAAGAAAAAAAAGGATTGTGATAATATACACACATCCAAAGAAAAAGGAGGATAAGACAGGAACCGTGCTCAGATACCCCAAATGGGAGCACATATGCACCTCCACGAGAACTATATCCGTGGAAATGGACTTCGGACAAAAATCACAAATATGACAAGGACTTCCGTGGAGATACATCCATATGATCTCCGGAAATTGTACCCGCACAAGTACGAAATGAGGAGAAAAGAAACTCTACCTCAAACTCGGACTCTGCTCAGAAATGGCATTGTAAAAGAACCTCATATAAAAATTTACACAATCACCCTTCTAATACGGAAGTGTTGCTCTGGGTTATAATACCCCCAAGTTCAGAATCAAAATCCATAGGCATTTGCCCGTTCATAATGATAATCTCCATGTTTTCCCAAATAAAAACTCATAATCAACCTTTTGCAAAAATGAGAAAAACCTCAAATCGGTCCACGGGTATATACCCGCTCCCCTTTTCAAAAGAAATCAAACTTTGGACTCCCAAAAAGGCAGTCATTTCAAAAAAAGAAATGAAATATCCAAAGCAAAAGCATTTCAAAATAATCAAAAGAAAGGAAAAACATGTCATAATCAGGATTTTCTACGAAAAAGCATGTATATTTTTCTCGTCCTTTACTATGAAATGGTATTCGGGTTAGAACTGGTGTTAAATAAATACCAAGAGTTTTAATCCGATGTAAATGTAACATCGATTCCGGTCGATGGAGATGGAGGTCCAGCACATGCTACCCTAATCACCTGATGAGAATAGACATGGGACTCAAGAAGTTCAGATAAAAAACGGCGCACCCGTCCGTTCGCGGACACACCCGTCCGTTCGCGGACACAACCCGTCCGTTTCTCGGACACCATATCCGTCCGTTCCACGGACACCATACTCGTCCATTCCTCGGACACGAAAATTCTTCTTCCGCATTGCGCGGACTCTTTTTCTGTCTGTTAGACAGGCTGGCACGCCCCATAAATATTAGAAATATAAAACATTGGAAATAAATGAATACATGCACCAAATAAAACGAATGAACAATACCGAGTGTGAAAGAAAAAGAAGGAGAACGGAAATCTCTTCCCCCCCGTGTCAACAGCTGGCACGCCCGGTGGGACCTTTTCTCACCATTCATAGTAAAAGGGATGAGACTTATATGCTGTTTATGAAAATCCTGATACTGCTATTTCCTTTTGAAGGTACTTAAAAAGAAACAAATCTCAAACTGTTGAAGATGGCCGTCACTTATGGACCGCTAGTCGTCAACAACCATGCCAGGTTCGGTTACCTGGCGACTCCGATCACATTCGGAGATTTCCCTGCAGTCGTCGGATCCCCTTTCTTTCTGGGAGTGGTTCCGGCCCATCAACAGGAGGAAGCTGCTCAAATATCTTCCTCCCACAAATCAACAAAGAAAAATTCCAACAACAATGGACGTGTCAAGGCTCGTTCCGCTACTGTCAAGACAGGCACCCAAATGCCTGTGAAGAATGTTGCTGTCAAAGGGGGCAAACCCCATTCAACTCGAGCTCGGACCTATTCGGTCCATATGATCTCTTCTACCATTGTGGCTCCTGTCTCCTCACAGCAGGGGCAAAATAAACGCCACAAGAACAGGAGGCCGCCCGCCGCCATCTCCAGATCTGGCAAGTCCGTCATGGTCGGAAATGTGCGAGTGCGCCTTGATGGTACTCCACCTACCACTCCTCGTGATAGGTATATTCCAAATATTCCAACCTCGAACCGCTTCTCAGCTCTACGGTGGTTCCGAGGAAAACATGAAGATTCCATGGTGAAAGCCGATGTCAAGCAAAAGACGCGGCGTTTTACCAAGTTGAAACAAATCTGGGTTCCCAAGAAGAGAGTCCAGAAGTTCAAGAAAGATCAAGCAGACGCATCAAAGGTGATTCAAAGAAAAAACAACACCGAAGATGCCTCTCTTCAATATGCTAGATCTGAACATCCTAGAGGATGGAAAAGAAAAGGGATATATAGAAAGCCAAACTACAATCCTCAAGGCCCGGAGAATACCCGGGTGGTCGAAGAAATTCCAACTCAACAAACCAGGGCTCGCGTATCGGTCTTCGACCGTATATCGTGGATCCCAGAATTTTGTAAGCCAAGAGCAATTCCTAGCACCAGTACTCGTCCGTCAAAAAGGCGACGTGTTACTTGGGCAACTCGGGGAACACCCAAGCTTATAATCTTCTCATGCTATACTACTGGAAGGGAAGTTGGCGAACTTGCAGAGCATATTGAGGAAGCCACCCCCAGTATTCCCACAGAAGATGTCCATCCTAATATCAGGCAGTTCGTCAGAAGAACTCACCAACCTGGCGGGCAAATTGGCCCCTCTAATCAAGCTTCTCTTCCAACTGATATCCAACATGAGGGTACTCAAATTCCCTCCCTTGAAGAAACAAATATTCAACTTGAAGAAGGTGGACCCTCTACCTCTGGCAGTCATCCCGTCATCAACTTGCCGACAAAAGAAAATTTCCACGCAATGGCGGATGACGACAAATATGAAGTCATGCAACAGTGGCGGTCTGAAATGACCTCACTTGTCAATGAGATGAGACGATTGGCAACTTCAAGCCATCGACCATCCATAGAACCGGTTGCTGCTCAACATCAACAACAAAGCCAGCATCCGGATGGATTTATCTTATTAAACAATCCAGCAATTTCTTCAACTGGTCTTCTTCCTCAAGCTACGGGTCCGGATATCAATGACCCATCTAATATCATGCCTCCTCAAACAGAAGCCTTGCAAATTCAAAGGCATGAAATAAAGAAGATGGTTGAAGATATGTTCGCCCAGCAGGGCGAGGGTATTCAGGCTACGGGCTTATATTCTGTCCCGTTCCCTATACATCATCAACTCAAGAAGCTACCAGAATCATGTCCCAAAGTCCCAAAGTTGCCTAAATATGATGGGCATGGGACACCTCGGGAGCATGTGGCACATTATATAATTGCCATGGGCGATCTTGCATCTGAGGAATCATATCTCCTCAGATATTTTGCAACATCTTTAACAGGGGTCGCATTCCAATGGTATGCAAAGCTCAAGGTTGGCTCAGTTCTCGACTGGGCTGATATGCAATCAAAATTCTATGATCGTTTTCAAACGGCAGAAAGGAAGGTTTCTCTTGCTGAGTTATGCTCCCTCAAACAAAAGAAAGGGGAGTCGGCAATAGACTTCATCCAAAGGTGGAGGGAATTTAGTATGCAATGCGACAATCCTTCCATCCAGCAAGATGCAGTAATTATCTGCCGCAGAGGCCTCATCATAACAGTTAAAGAGAGACTCTTGGCTGCAAATATCAGAAGCTTTGACCAGTTGAATATTGCTGTGGCAAAAATTGAAGGGTTCTTAGCCGAGCAATCAACTCATACAGCTCAAAAGGGCAAACTCCCTAAGGAGCGCAATCCACTTGCAAAAGAAGTCAATACTATCGACTTCTTGCCCAGTGATGAAACGAAGGGGGCAGTAATCCCCACTACCTCAAGAAAGAAACCGGAACCAAAGATACCTCCGCCTACATTGGCCGAGCATATGAAGGCTCCTTATTCTTTCAGAAAAGAGCATACCAGAAAACTCTTCGATCTCTGCCTTGATAATCAATTAATATCACTGCCGACACCAAAGAAGCCGGCGGATATCGGCAAGATCAATCAACCCAATTATTGCCCGTATCACCGTATGGTGGGGCATCCAATTGAAGATTGCTTTGTCTTCAAGAATGAGGCTCAAAAGGTAATCCAAGAAGGCCGTATATCTATGCAAAACGGTCTGGTTGATCCTCCACAGCCTCATACTTCGGATTGGCCAGAACAATCTGTCAATGTCATACATGCAGCGGAACCCGCTACAAGCTCGAGGAATCCTGAGGTTGGGTCCTCATGTAACCCATCTCAAGATACTTCTGGAGCTCACTCTCCTCCGAGATCTAGGCATCGGGGTACAAGGAAAACAATACAAAGAGTACAAAGGCAGCTCGAGCAATTACAACAAAGCCAACAGGAGCTGCGCCAAATCATGCAAAGCATGGAGAGGCGTCAGGATGTGCCTATTCAGGAATCCCACGCCTTCCAACCTGCTTATGTTTATCCACCTCCATATCCGGAGCTGCCCCCTATGCCGCCATATCAAGACCCAATCGGGTGGTTCCTTGAAGATCCTTTAAATCCTGTCGAGCCGGCAAGGTTATATTCCTTCCGTCGCCAGCATACATTGTCTCTTTTCCGGCTATGCCTGCGATCAGGATATATGGATTATCCGGTCCCAGAAGAATTGAGACCCAACTATTGCCCGTATCATCAACTGCTGGGACACGTCATTGAAGATTGTCCAAATTTCAAGCATGAAGTGGAAGAGCTGATCCAGCAAGGACTCATCAATATGGGTAATTTTCTGGTCAATCCCCCACAACCTCATATTCAGCCACCATCAAATGAGCCATACAATCCTGGACCTTATTCGGTCAATGTCATCAATGCATCATCCTCTGGGGTTCTTGAACCGGAGGGACAACCGCCTATGCCGCATCCATATCTATCCAGCCGACGGTATGATGATTGGCATCCTCTACATCGACGCTCATTTGATCTAAAAGATACTCAAGCCATATTCAATCAGCTTAAGGTCAGGGGGTTGATAAAAGTATTTGATCCTGAGCCTTATACTTCCGAAAGGGAAAGGGAGTCACATCTCTACTGTGAATATCATGCCAGAGTCATGCACTCTACCAAAGATTGCCCAGATCTCCATGATTGGATCGAAACAAAGATCCGCGAGGGAATAATTGATCAGGAGGGAAATTTCCTGACCCCCTCACCACAAATATATGATCCAAGTCCACAGTTCCAAGCACAATATCAAGATCTATGTGAATATTATCATCGCCAGTTGGGCTATGGACGGCATAGAAGCAAGGCTGATGTTGAGCAATTCAGAGTTGGCCTGTTTCAATATAGAAACGGAATATCAGAAAATGCTGCCGCGAAACCAATCTCGCAGCAAGCTGAGGAGTTTGTAGACGATTACTACCAACTCCCTCCTGAAATTGTTGAAGAAGCAATCAACTCAACTTTTCAGGCACAACCCTCGGAAGCTGAATGGGCCACTGTTGGCCCTCGAAAGTCAAGAAATTCTAGGAGACCCGGCAAATCTATCGCCAAGGGTCGCCCTAACAAAAGAAACATTCCTGAGCCATCCTCAGAGCAAGAAGTGATGAATTCACTAGAAGCTCTACAAATGAAGAATAGAGAGAAAAATAGAAAAAGAAATGAAAAAAGAAAAATGAAAAAACAAATGGAGGATGCTATGGCAGCAGAAGCTCCTCAACAGCTGACGGCTGTCCAAAGGCTCCAGCTGTTGATTAATGAGCTAGAAGAATATGAAGTCTCCGAGCCCTCCGATAAACCAACGCTCGACCAATATATCCCTTGGGAAGAAATAGAGCGAAAGAGGCGGCTCCGGAACTGGTTATTGCAAGTTCAACATGAAGCACTCCAAGAAGGTGACCTCCCTCCTTCGCCGAACCTGAGTCTCTTCAATGGAGATGAAGAAATCACCATGGAACAGTTGGACTCTATGTTCAGCTCTTTCCATTGCTACATGGTGTTCATTCCTCCTCCAAAGGAATTACAAACTCCCACAAGCAATACTACTGCACAAGCGGGAGATAAACCAACGACGCTTGTATACCAGCGTCGACCTCCAGGTAATTCAAATCGTCATCCTAAGAAGAGTCGTGGTAGGCATCAAAAGGCTGCATCTTCCACTACCAAGCAGCCAGATAAGATTATACTCTTTCATGGCGAAGAAGCAAAGCCCCTGCCCGAACCCCAAATCCGGGCGGACTCCTATATATTTGATCCTTCAGATGGAGAAGGAGGACTGTCTGACAAGGTTCCTCAATCTGGAGATAAAAATTTAAGTCCATATGCTTCATCAAATGAGCCAGACAATGTTCCTCCTCTTCCTAATGAGAAGCTATTGGCTCCTATCTCTCAAAAGAAGCCCGTCAAATCAAAAGAGTCTGCTGGGTCCTCATCAAGGGAATTCTCCCACTTGGACCAGATACGCTCCGAAGCTGACGGCAAAATTCTTCAGCAATTACAGTCACTTCCCGTCAACATCACTGTCTGGGAAGCGATTGCCTGGAGCAAAGACTTGAGAGAAACTCTCGTCAAGATACTCCAAGAACCAGAAACTTATGAAGCCCATATGGCAAATTTTCAATCGCAAGCATGTGAAGCACTGGCGGCAAATGTCACCTTCACTGATGAAGATTTGCTATTATCCTCCCCATATCACAATCGCCCCTTATATATGAAGGGAAAGATCAACAACATGCAATTGAATCGGATCCTGGTTGATCCATGGGCATCCATCAATCTAATGCCCTTCAAGACCTTTCAATCTCTATATCTTATGCCCTATATGCAAAGGGTCAAGGATGTGAAGATCACCGGATTCAATCAGAATTCGGAAAAAGCCATCGGAAAGGTCACCGTCAACTTGACCCTGGGGGATTTTATCACCAGGGTGACCTTCTTCATTATTGATGCCAATACATCATATAGAGTCTTGCTTGGAAGACCCTGGCTGCATGAAAACTGGGTCATTCTATCAACTCTCCATCAATGCATTAAATATGCAAAAGAAGGGAAGCAACATACGGTCTTTGCTGATCAAGCCCCGTTTCGGGAAGATGAATGCAACCTGACTGATGCCCCTTTATATCTTGGAGGACCAAATCTTCAACCCTCCTCCCTCTCTAAAGGGAAAAGTAAGCAAGTTGAGTCCTCAAATGAAGACAATGAAACTTGCGAGCTTTTTGTGATAAACAAAAGCCTTGCCAAATTACCTGCAAATACCTCTCAAAGTAAAGGAACCCGCCCAGAACGGCGGGGCATCAGTTATGAAGCTGATCATGCAAGTCAAGTTATCAATGGGAGCATTCCTCTGCCATCCAACTGCATGCAGATCTGCTCTCTAAAGCAAGAACAAAGTGTCCGGCGATTAAAAACTTTCGTCGTCACTCATCAAAGAAAAGAAAGAAGAAAGAATGCAAGAAAGGCAGCAAAGCCAATCCTCTTCTACAAAGGGGAATTAATTCTTCCAACTTATACAGGGATGATTTTGGCTGGGAAGATAGGCCAATAACCAACTGGAATCAATACAAGAAATGGCCGATATGCCAGAAAAAATTAAGGAGATGTGCAGAAAGCAGAAAATTCCTCAGGTACAAGATGTTTCCCAGAGAAATTTCTTCAAGCAACTATGGGAACCTTCTCAAGTCCGGGGGCAATCTCCATTCTCTGGGAGAGATACCAGAGGATTAGGTTATGATACCAAATCCTCCTATACAGTCAATGTTGTCGGATCATCACCAGAGGTCTGCAGCACGGAGAATAATCAGGAGTCCTCCAACTCCAACTCTCAAAATATTACTTCAACTCTATCAAATGAGTTATCAAATGAAGAGCTACCAGAAGAATTCTGCATGCAATCTTCATCCACAAACTCTGAAGATATAGATCTCCATGAAGTTCACGTCACCAATTCTGATGACGCGGAAGATTTCATAGATCTTCAGCCAGCTCCCCAAGAAATTGAAGATGGTGGACAGGCCACTATTGATGAATTAATTGAACTCAATCTCGGGAATCAACAAGATCCCCGGCCAATCTTTATCAGCGCCCTTCTTGATGAACAAGAGAGGCAATCTTATCAAATTCTTCTGCTGGAATTCCAAGACTGTTTCGCTTGGAATTATAAAGAAATGCCAGGACTAGAGCCATCAGTTGCTGAGCATGCATTATCCATACTGCACACGGCTAAGCCTGTCAAACAAGCTCAAAGGCGTATGAGGCATGAGCTAGAATTGAAAGTAAATACTGAAGTCGACAAGCTTTCTGAAGTAGACTTCATCGAGCCATGCATATATCCAATATGGCTCGCCAATATTGTTCCAGTAAAGAAAAAGAATGGTCAAATCCGAATATGCATTGACTACAGGGACTTGAATAAAGCATGTCCCAAGGATGATTTCCCAGTTCCAATCACTGAAACTATGGTGGATATGACCACCGGATATGAAGCCTTGTCTTTCATGGACGGGTCTTCCGGTTACAATCAAGTCCGGATGGCAATCAAAGATAAAGATCATACTGCATTCAGATCACCCAAAGGTATCTTCAACTACAAGCAGATGCCCTTTGGTTTGAAAAATGCAGGGGCTACATACCAAAGAGCCATGACTAAGATATTCAATGAAATGATCCATGATGTGGTTGAATGCTATGTGGATGACTTAGTCGTCAAAACCAAAAAACGGGAGGATCATCTATATGATCTTCGCCGTGTTTTTGAAAGGCTTCGTCGATTCAAATTGAAGATGAACCTTATGAAATGTGCATTCGGGGTTTCAAGTGGCAAGTTCTTGGGCTTCATCGTCAAATATCGGGGAATAGAAATAGACCCCGATAAAATCAAGGCGATCCAGCAGCTGCCTTCTCCTCAAAATTTGACAGAGCTAAGGTCACTCCAAGGGAGGTTAGCCTATATCAGGCGATTCATATCCAATCTCTCAGGAAGATGCATGCCGTTCGGCAAACTAATGAAGAAGGATGCTCCCTTCATCTGGGACCAAGAATGTCAGGACGCTCTCGAACAAATCAAAGAGTATCTTCTCACTCCTCCAGTCCTAGGAGCGCCAGTTATTGGAAAGCCTCTTATACTCTATATTGCAGCTATGGATGCTTCTTTGGGAGCTCTATTGGCACAAACAAATGAAGATGATAGAGAGCAAGCTTTATATTATCTTAGCAGAAAGCTAATTGGTCCGGAACTCCGGTATGCTCCAATGGAAAAAGTATGCCTAGCACTGGTATTTGCTGTAAAGAAATTGAGGCATTACCTGCTGGCTCATGAAATTAAACTCATCTCCAAGTATGATCCAATCAAATATCTGCTAAGGCAACCCATATTGTCAGGAAGACTCGCGAAATGGGCTCTGCTCCTTATGGAATTTGATATCACATACATCCCACAAAGGGCAATCAAAGGGCAAGGCTTGGCCGAATTCTTAGCCGCACATCCAGTGCCAGAAGATTCCCCTTTATCTATAAACCTCCCAGAAGAAGAAACTCTCTCTCCTGCAAGTGAAAATTTAGTTCTCGAAGAGGTTGCCACAATTGAGCTACCCTCTTGGGAATTATATTTCGATGGAGCTTCTCGAACTCTCCATTATACTGATGGTTCTACCACCGTCTCTACTGGAGCAGGGATCGTCCTGGTCACTCCATGTGGAGGAATCTTATACAATTCCTGTGCTCTTATGAAGCCACTCACAAATAATGAAGCCGAATATGAAGCTCTGATTATTGGGCTCCGGCTGGCTCTCGAAATGGGAATCAAAGGCATACAAGTTTATGGTGACTCACAGCTGGTCATCCGACAAATATTGGGCCAGTATGAAGTCCGTAAACCACAATTGCTTCCATACTATATCACTGTTATGAAGCTCAAAGAAAAATTCAACTTCTTCGACATATCTCATGTGCCGAGAAGTGAAAATTCTCAGGCTGATGCTTTAGCCAAATTGGCCTCTGCTATAAAATTGCCTCCTGAAGGGGAATTGGACATAAGTGTCCGCCACAGAAGGCTCATGCCGAGTATCCTCGACGATGAGTCTGATGCTGCAGTCGAAGAGGTATATAATACAGAGTTAGATATAACAAATGAATCTGAAGATTGGCGTGAGCCGCTTATCAAAATCAAGAAAGGTTGGCTACCTTCTGATCGAGCACAAAGAATTCAGCTCTTGCGTAGGGCTACATCATATCAAATAATAGCAGATCAACTATATAAGCTGGTCCATGAAAAGAAAGGACCAGTGCTCCTCAGATGTTTATCCCTCAAGGAAGCCAAAATCATCATGAAAGAAGTTCACTCCGGGCTGTGTGGTGCACACCAGGCAGGAGAGAAGATGAAAATCAATATCAAGTTAAAAGGCTTCTACTGGCCTACCATGTACGCGGATTGCATTCGATATGCCCGTACATGTTATCAGTGTCAAGCATTTGGCCCTATACCAAGGAAATCACCAAGTGTATTACATCCCACTGCGCCAACATGGCCGTTTGCCGAATGGGGTATGGATATTGTGGGGCCATTCCCACCTTCATCTCAAGGCCACAAGTTCATACTGGCTGCCACAGATTATTTCTCTCGGTGGGCTGAAGCTATCCCATTGAGGGAGGTAACTGGAGAATCAGTCGCCAAATTTGTCAAGCAGAACATAATATACAGATTTGGGACCTCTCACAGGATCATATCTGATAATGGGTCACAATTCAGAAACAAAACAATATATGCCTTGGCGGCGAAATTTCATATTGATTGGAGGACATCGTCAGTATATAATCCACAGGCAAATGGGTTGGCAGAAGCCTTCAATAAAACCCTCTGTAAATTGCTTGCCAAGATAGTCGGCAACAGAAAGCGGGAATGGGGAGAAAAGGTTCATGAAGCCTTGTGGGCTTATCGAACTGTGTATAAAACCCCTACCGGATGTTCGCCCTTCTCCTTGGTATATGGAGCTGAGGCCATGATCCCTATAGAAATTGAAATGGCATCCTATCGGGTGGCAATCCAAGGTGAACTACAAAATTAAGATCAAGACCAAATAGAAAGGAGACTTGAGGAGCTCTCCAATCTAGAAGGAAGGCGCCTTGAAGCATACAAGTCTCTCCAAATAATCAGGCTAGAATGGTTCGAGCATTCGACAAATTAGCAAGACCCAGAGCTTTTAAGCAAGGGGATCTTGTCATGGTCAAATGCAGAGAAGCAATGGCCGGAAAGTCATGTGGCAAACTTCAACCCACCTGGCTCGGTCCATATATCGTCACTCTGGCATATGAAGGAGGCGCATACCGGCTAGTTGACCATAAAGGTAATGTGCCTTTTCCCCCACTCAAACTGTATCACGCGCCAGAGCATGAATTCCCTGGCCAGCCGCCGAAACAAAAAACCGATCACCCAAAAAAGGCATGAAGCCCAAAGAAAATAAAAAAAAATGATGATGAAAGTTTTGCCATAGATGGGGGCAAAGGAATCAAACTTCCACCTGTCCGTCATATACCCCGAACTTGTCAGTCCCTACCAAGCATGAAGCCAAGGGCATTCCATGTATAAACCAAAAAAAAAAGGGAAAGTTCAATGAAAGATGGAGGCTTATTTTGCATATCCCGCCAAATGAGGTTCCAAGCTACAATGATAAACAATGTCAAATCCGTACCAAAACCATAGCCAACAAACCAAAAAGGTAGGCTATGTCAAAACCATACCAAAAACCATAGCCAACAAACCAAAAGGTAGGCTATGTCAAAACCATACCCAAACCATAGCCAACAAACCAAAAAGGTAGGCTATGTCAATCCCATACCAAAACCATAGCCAGCAAACCAAAAAGGTAGGCTATGTCAAATCCAAATACCAAAACCATAGCCAGCAAACCAAAAAGGTAGGCTATGTCAAATCCAAATACCCAAAACCATAGCAGCAAACCAAAAAGGTAGGCTATGTCAAATCCAAATACCAAAACATAGCCAACAAACCAAAAAGGTAGGCTATGTCAAATCCAAATACCCAAAACCATAGCCAGCAAACCAAAAAGGTAGGCTATGTCAAATCCAAATACCAAAACCATAGCCAGCAAACCAAAAAAGGTAGGCTATGTCCAACCATACCAAAACCATAGCCAGCAAACCAAAAAGGTAGGCTATGCAATCCAAATACCAAAACCATAGCCAACAAACCAAAAGGTAGGCTATGTCAAATCCAAATACCAAAACCATAGCCAGCAAACCAAAAGGTAGGCTATGTCAAACATACCAAAACCATAGCCAACAAACCAAAAAGGTAGGCTATGTCAAACATACCAAAACCATAGCCAGCAAACAAAAGGTGCTATGTCAAAACATACCATGACCATAGCCAACAAACCATAAAGGTAGGCTATGTCAAATCCAAAACCAAAACCAAAACTAAAATAACCTAAACCCACATGTCTATTCCAAATCCATAAACCCATCCAAACAAAATCAATGCCAAACCTATCTTGCCCAAGCATCAAAAAGCCAAATTCAAACCCAAAACCCAAATCCAAACCCAAAGCCATACCAAGCATACAATACCAAAAATCAAAAAAAATCTTCACGCTCAGAAGCCATCACCATCCATTCCATCCCAGTTCACTACCCGTTTCAGAACCAGACCCTCACCCTTTTGATTATCTGAGCCAGTCAAATCTTCAAAAAAAAAAAAGAAAAAAAGAAAAGGGGGTTAAAAATAGAGATACCCCGATGGACTTAAGTATACGATTCCTTGTGTGCTTAAGGGTAAAAAGATCAAAAAATCCAGCTGAGGTGAAAACCCGAGAGGGCGCTTCAGGCAAAAATGGATAACCCCTCAACGTGAAAACCCGAAAGGGCGCGTTGGAAAAAGCTAAAGGGGGCCAGTCTTGGTGAAAACCCGAAAGGGCGCTAAGGCTGGTAATGTGACAAAAAAAAAAGAGAAAAAAATGAAATGATAAAAAGAGGATTCTCAGTCCTCCATTCATACAAGTCGCCACATTACAAATTGCAGAGGGTGACAGATACCACATAGAAAGAGATCAAGGCAACAAGCCCAATATACAAATGTTGTGCTGTGAAACAAAGGCAGGAAGGCTTTTTCCTCTCCAGCCATTCAAATCCAATTGCAAACCCCTTTAGCCCGGCACCAAGCCATCAAGAAGGGGCGAAATTCAAATCCCAAAGCCAAATGATAAACACCATTCCAGAACCCATTCAAAACCAAGTCCAGGGCCAAATCAACCCAACACATACTCATATCCAAACCCAAATCCAAAATACCACAAAGGTGACCCAAGTCACCCAACATACTCATATTCAAACCCAAACCAATCCAAATCCAAATTCCAAATTCAAATTCCAAATCCGAATTTCCAATCATTGGCCATATTCAAATCTCAAACCACATCTGAAACCATCACTCACTCCACAACCAAACCTTTAGCCATTCAGCCATCCAAGTCAGTGAGTCCTCGACCCTTGGTAAAAAAAAAGAAGAAACAAAAGGGGTTAAAAATAGAGATACCCCGATGGACTTAAGTATACGGCCCACTGTATGCTTGAGGGTAAAAAGATCAAAAAATCCAGCTGAGGTGAAAACCCGAGAGGGCGCTTCAGGCAAAAATGGATACCCCTCAACGCGAAAACCCGAAAGGGCGCGTTGGAAAAAGCTAAAGGGGGCAGTCTTGGTGAAAACCGAAAGGGCGCTAAGGCTGGTAATGTGAAAAAAAAAGAGAGAAAAAAAAGACAGAGAGAATGAAAGAAGGAATTTCCTTGTCCTTCATATTTATATTCATAAAGTCATAAGTCACTCTGTTACATATTCATAAGGGGTGACAGATAGTCACACACTATTTACAAAAAAAAAAAAAAAACAAATCAGGACAACGAGCCTAATACACAAAGGCTATGTTGAGAAGCAAAGCCAAGAGGGTGCCTTCTTCTGCAGCCGCTCTGCCTTCCTAGCTTTGGAAGATCCGGGCCGGCGAGAGCCGTTTCTATCTCTAGCACGGAGGCCTCCCTCTTCGGGACCCTCAGCTTCATCTCTGGCTTGAGCCTGACAAGATATTGCCTCGCCAAGCTCGCGTTCCAGCCGAGCCATCCGCAGCTCTCGCGTCTTCTGACGCTTGCGCACTTCAGCAGCCTGGGGATCATCGGCTTCAGCATCGCTCTCCAGAGCTTCAAATCGCTGGGCCCAGGTCATCTCAACCTGACGAGTGTACACCCTGTTCCAAACATCGGTGATAAAATTCATCCAACGCTCCTGTTGGACTCCCATGCTAAAGGCGGATCCCGTATGTTGCTCCAGCGCCTCTCGAATAACTTCAATGGGCGCCGGGTCTGTGGAGTCTGCCAATGCCGTTATTCGGCCAACAAGGAATTCCCAGCAGCCATCATCAGCAAAATGCGGGGCTGGTTGCGTCCCCTCAGGCCATCTTATACCATGCTCAGGGGGAGCACCAACCTCCAAGGGCGGAGAGCTCTTCGTCAGATTCGGCACAATGTCTGCCCCGAAAAGAAATCAGCAGCAAGAAAAAAGCTGTTAGCAAGACAAAGCTGATAAAACACCAAGTCAAAAATGCAAGGCATAAAGCTCGGCTCTTCTCACCTGGGCGGGAATTTCGCCTTCCTCCTCAGCCTCAGATTCTGAAGGTTGAGCGAGATGGATGGTCCAGGATGCGGATCTTGAAAGGAGCTGGGAAAATATGGCGAAGTTGCATAAAATGTTCCCCATCATATGGGAAGGTTGGAGGAACATAGGCAGGATCTGCCTGGTGAAGACCTCCGCCTCCACTTGTGGTATCGCCCACTTGAAAGGCAGATTGAGCTGGGAAGTCCAAAAACGGGCTCATTGAAATTCCCCAACTCGGGATGGAGAAGTTCGCCCTGAGACAGAATATGAATCTGTCGTTCCCCAGCCAAACAATTGATCACAGAATTCTGCCCCTTTTAAAAGCAAATACAGCAAGGGAGGAGGATTCGTCATGAAAAGAAATATGTCATGAAAAACTATATACGGGTTTGAGAAAATCGGCTCACCAAAAGAAGTTGTCCCTACAGGAGGCTCCTCCACAGGTCTCGGGATATAGACCTCAACGGGGGCAGAAGAATACTCTCCTTCTGAAGCTCCCAGTTCAGCATATGTGAATCCTGGGCAGTCAACATCGGCTTCTACCACCCCAGAAAATGCAAAATGAGAGGGAGCACCATCAGTCCCCTCTTCGGGCAAAGGATCTGCCATAGCCTGCAGAGTGCTCCCGTTTCCCTCTCTATGAAAAATAGAGGGACTTTCGGGCGGAGAACCACACTCATCTGGAAGGGGTGAGCCGGCGCCCGCCTCATCAGTTTCATCATCTAGTGCAGAAAAGTATGGAAGAAATCAATATGAGAACTGATGATAAAAGAAAAAAAAAAGAGAGGCGGGGGAATCTCAAAAGAGTATACCGCTCGAGGAGGCATATGCAACCTCTTTGGCCTTCTCAGCTCTTCTATGGTAGAGGAAGAAGGAGCGCCGGGGCGAGTCCCGTTGCCCCTATCCCCGTTAATCCTCAAAGCGGGAGTAGCTGGAAGACAAGGTCACCATAAAAAAAAAAAAAAAAGGGAAAGAAAAGAAAAAAAAAGGGAAGAAGAAGGGAAAAAGGGGTGGCTTACGTGCTGACTCTGATAAAGGCTTGGTACCAGCTGAAGGAAGGTGGTGCTACAAGCTTCCCCCACTCTTCATAATATCCTGAACATCTTGAAATGTCTTGGCATTTTCCAGCCGAGGGATATATTCCAGAGGCCCAATATTGCCAATTACATTAATAAGATGTCTTTCCCATCGGGTCCATCCGGGATGGCCGATGCTCTCTGGAGGTAGCTTTGTCGACAAAGATACTGCAGGAGAGTGACCGCAGTCAGATAATAAATGATTCCACCAGCAATATGATGAAGAATCATCGCTGGCGACCGGGGCTTTTGTCCAAAACAGCTCTATGGATGCCAGGAGCGGTATTTCCCCTGATAATAATACCTGTCATTTTCGGCCTTGGTATTATGTGACATACTGGCATCATAGCGCCTCTTATATGAGGCTGCTATGCTAGAAAAGTGCCGGTTAAGATATGCCTCGTCAATGAAGACCGGGGACAAGCTGTACTGCACAAGCCGAGAATCCTCCCTCTCCCTTATTTTGCCAGGGGAGAGTCGGAAAATACCGCTCCGGTCAAACCACCATCTGGCATAAAATATATCCATATGTCCCGTCATTCCTGGCGCAGGAAGGGCACATGCTGAACCTGTTTCAGGACGACGGAAATAATTCCACCAACTTGCTGCCGTCATGTGAACATCATGACCGCGTTGGAGTCGAGTGACAATGGAAATTCCGCAGGTGGCGGGATAGATTGATCATACCCAAAATTTCTGGCAAATCGCGAAGGATAATAAGGCTCAGTGATAAGAGTCGATCCTACGCGATACACCAATACTCCGGGCCGAATACAGCATAACCAGTCCTGATATACAGATGGCTGGGGCTATTGCTATTTGCTGAATGATATTGTGTCCCGTCGGAGGTCTGGGTGCAGAAAGGCCTGGTTCCCCGGGATGCATTGTCAAATTGAAGTAGCCCCTGCTCATTGTTCGGCAGAAAAGATAAACTGGATCTAGTACTCATCAGCTCTGTCAGTGGATCTCCAGCTGGACGATTCCGGAACATTAAAATTAATGGAGCTGAAGAGCGAGGCAAATCAATTGTCTGACACAAACTAGGCAGCAAGAGGCCGGCCCAAGCACTCAAGTAATGGGTGGGTAGCTGCACCTTCCGATCTCGGGGACTGGGATGTGAACTCAACGATCCCAACCCGTGAAAATATTTGCTAGTGCTGCAGGGGCCAAAGCAAGTTGACGGCCCTCTGCCAGAAGGCAAGCAGGATAAATAAGGCCTGGCCGAATATATTCTTCCTCGCCATGGGGAACCACAAAGCTGGACAGCCAGTAAACTAAGTAAGCGGCCAAATAAGTGCGGTCAGGTAGCCGCCGAGGGTTCCAACCCATATCCTTCGGGGCACAAATGAATCGTCCCCGGGAAGGCTTCTTCACTTCTAGCTGTTGATATTCTTCTAAACAGCGACCCTCAACTGAAAAGCCCTCGAAGAAGCAAAATGGCCCATTATAAAAATATCGAAGCCAGGCATTCTGACTGACTCTTATAGTTGAGGAAGACGAGGATGCTTTGTCTGTTTTCCCGACACGGGCTAGGTCCCGCCATACTTTTGTCAGGAAACGGAGGCTATATGGATAGAAATACTGGCCAGAGCCATTGCTGCGGTGGCTGTGCAAGTCATCCAATACAATTTCTTCATAAAGAAGCCCAGATATCGGCAGGCCTGAAATTTGGTGAAAACCCATAAGTCAATGGAAGTTTCACCCTCAGCCGTCCCGAAGGTATTCCATCTGGGGCTAAATCTCTCCACCAAACCTCGGAGAACACCTGTGTAACAGGGATAGTCATACAAGCTGCCTCAACAGCTCCATAGATACCAGATTTCTTCAAGATTTCGCCATAGTGGTGCAAAACACCAGTCAACCATTCTGTGGCCCCATAACGAAAGATATGAGAAGATACAACTGACCAGTGGCCATACCAGCTGGGAGAAGTGAAATCAATAATCCGATCCAAAAGACATCGGATATCATGACTTCCAGCGGCATACCGGGAATCACCTGGCATCAAATAAGTGCCATTGATCTCCATCGCAGTTGTATGGCGATTCTGCAAGTTCCAGATAACAGGGGACAGCTTCCGTGACCGAGTATAACAATCAAGGTCACGATTATAGGGGCCAAGGTTATCAGCCGTCGGCATCCTCTTCAAAGGCATATATCCCAGAGGAAAACTGGGGTAGGAAAAGGCACAGGTACCCAGGAGGCTATCCCGGAACCTTAAAATGGCAAATTCCAAATATCTCCTCTCGGCTGAAATACAGGGATCATTCTCGGGCATATTGGGTGGGATGAACCCTGGATGAAGGAAAATAATTCCCTGTCAGATGGGAAATGGCTTGGATAGCCTCCTCTCCGCATATAATGATAAGTCCCCTTTTGAAGACAAATGCGGAGAGTAATCCACTGAGCCGTTTGGAGCAAGACCCTCAGGGTTAAGGGTTGCTACTACATGGTAACCACTATCCAGAGAAGGTAAATTGGCTTCAGTAATACGGGGCCTCGCCAGGGCAGGCATCATAATTCCTTTCGGAACAACCCCGTCACGGGTCTTCTGGCTGTGGTTGTCACGGGCCAAGTAATTTTTCTTGAAAGGCATGATGAAAGCCTGGGAAACCACAGGTAAAACAAAAAGGAAATCAGAGAAAAAAGACACTAAATCCAGCTGAGCAGAAATCCGGGATCAAAAGCACTACAAAAATGCTCCGGAATGCAAAGCAAGGATTTACACGGGTCGCGTGTCGTCACTTTCAGTTCCGACACGTGTCCCGTGGGGGGCATTTGTTGAAAGGTAAAAATGTGACACGTTTACTTCAGCGGAATTATAGAATTCATCAGATGATGGTCCGGCGACTGGCTAGTTGAAGCCTATTTTGGCGGACGACGTTCAAGTCATGGACATGATGAAAGGGGCCGTTGGGCCACGAAGATTAAATGTTGGTTATCAACAGGCCTGGTTACAATACATTATCAGCAGCCTGCTCAGAGGCCAAAAAGTTGTGATTTAAAATGACCACAAGGTTATTTAAGTTACAAACTTATTAGGGGATCCTTCCCCAAAATTCAGCAGGGGAGTTCCGGCCCTTAAAATGGTGCCCGGAGTCCCGTTAAAATGAAAGTACAAGGAGAACATGTCTCCGTCCAAAGTACGAAGCACGGAAAAATCCGGCAGCACAAGGTCTATAGACCGAGTACGAAGGACAAGTACAAAGAACAAGCTCGAGGAAGAACTCCGAGGCTTGCAAAGGCACCCTCTGATCGGGCAGAACTCCGAGAAGTCAGGGCGAAGCACCAAGGAAACGGAGCGGACTCCAGCAGCACCTCCGGCAGCACAAGGTCTATAGACCGAATACAAAAACAAGTACAAAGAACAAGCTCGAGGAAGAACTCCGAGGCTTGCAAAGGCACCCTCCGATCGGGCAGAACTCCGAGAAGTCGGGCAGAACTCCGAGACAGAAAGAAAAACTCCAGCACCCGGGGCAAGATGTCTTGTAAATGAGGGTGTAGGGGGGGTATTTATAGACAAAACCCCCCCTCCTCTCTCTCTCCATCGGTTAGGACCCCCTAACCGATGGTGACCTCACAATGAGGTCACCATCGGTTAAGGGGGGGTCTCCCCCTAACCGATGGTGACCTCATCATGAGGTCACCATCGGTTAGGGGCTAACCGATGGTGACCTCATGATGAGGTCACCATCGGTTAAGGGGGTCCCCTAACCGATGGTGACCTCATCATGAGGTCACCATCGGTTGGGCTCTCTCTCTCTCTCTCCCACGCATGTAAGGGGCCGAAACCCTATAAATACCCCCCCTATTCCAAAGGAAAGGGGGTCTTCTACTTGCCCGGCGAAGCCCTGTTGGAAAAATCCCAGGAAAAATAGAAAAGAGCATTTGCTCATTCCCTCTCTCATTCTCAAATCCCTCCTGTTGGTGTGCGAAGGTACAAATCCCTTCTTTAGCCCGATAGGCCAGGCGCGGAGAGGAGAGCGGTCGGCGTAATCGTCATCAGCATTCCTTCTTAATCTCCATCCCCACATCGAGCAAGTCTCTGTGGGGTGATATTCCCGGGGTTAAATGCCGTCCATATCGAGCAAGTCTCTATGGACACATGGTATTTAAATACCCATGTTCTCCCGCCCATCGAGCAAGTCTCTGGGATGGTGGATTTTGTGCTTATATGTATATGTTTTCTTGAGGAGACTCTGCCCAAGCGGAGGTTCTGCCCAAGGACATATTCGTATATTCGCAAATTTGTGTTCTTATATATATGTTTCTTAAGACGAAACTCTGCCCAAGTGGAGTTCCGTCCAGAACACATATATAAAGATCACAAATTTGTAATTATACAAATATGTTCCTTAAGGAGAATCTCGCCCAGGCAAAAATCTCTCTCAGGGGACGTATCCATGTAAATACAAACTCGTGTTATATGTATATGTTTCTTAGAGGAAACTCTGCCCAAGCGGAGGTTCTGTCCAAGAACATATTCGTATATTCACAAATTTATGTTCTTATGTATATGTTTCTTAGGGGAAACTCTGCCCAAATGGAGACTCCCTAAGAACATATCCATAAAATCACAAATTTGTGCCTATACGCATATGTTCTTAGGAGGAATCTTGCCCGGACAAAGTTCCCTCGAATTCATATTCGTATAATCAAAACTTCATGTTTATATAAATGTATTTCTTAGTGGAATCTCTGCCCAAATAGAGACTGCCCGAGAATATATCTATATAATCACAAATATGCCCCATTGTGTATATGTTTCTCAAAAAGGGACTCCGTTCATACGGGGGCTCCTTCTTATCGGATACTCTGCTCAAATGGAGATACCGTTTGAGAATATATTTACAAAGTGCAAATTTGTGTTTATACACATATATCTCTTCGAGGCAAATCCCTCCGGGTAAAGTTCTCCCCGAGAAACATGGATATAAGCATATGCCATATAAATATCCTACAAGGACACCCTGCCTAAAGGGGGACTTGCCAAGATATACCATATATTCAAAAAAAAAAAAGGATTGTGATAATATACACACATCCAAAGAAAAAGGAGGATAAGACAGGAACCGTGCTCAGATACCCCAAATGGGAGCACATATGCACCTCCACGAGAATATATCCGTGGAAATGGACTTCGGACAAAAATCACAAATATGACAAGGACTTCCGTGGAGATACATCCATATGATCTCCGGAAATTGTACCCGCACAAGTACGAAATGAGGAGAAAAGAAACTCTACCTCAAACTCGGACTCTGCTCAGAAATGGCATTGTAAAAGAACCTCATATAAAAATTTGCACAATCACCCTTCTAATACGGAAGTGTTGTCTGGGTATAATACCCCCAAGTTCAGAATCAAAATCCACGGGTATATACCCGTTCATAATAATAATCTCCATGTTTTCCCAAATAAAAACCCATAATCAACCTTTTGCAAAAAGGAGAAAAACCTCAAATCGGTCCACGGGTATATACCCGCTCCCCTTTTCAAAAGAAATCAAACTTTGGACTCCCAAAAAGGCAGTCATTTCAAAAAAAAATAATATCCAAGCAAAAGCATTTCAAAACAATCAAAAGAAGGAAAAAACATGTCATAATCAGGATTTTCTAAGAAAAACATGTATATTTTTCTCGTCCTTTACTATGAAATGGTATTCGGGTTAGACCGGTATTAAATAATACCAAGTGCAAGGTATGTAACATCGCTGATTCGGACAGGATCAGGGATTACCTTGACCTGATAGATTCGGGCATCGAACCGATGCGGTTCGATCCCCGCTCCGTTCGGCCACAAACCCGTCCGGTTCAGGCAACGTTCACGGACACAAGTCTTGTTCACAGGGACACCAGGAATCTCCTTATTTACGAACATCATTAAGTCTGTTAAATTGGCTTTCATTACTTAAGTATTACATGTAAATAAGGAAAGTACCCCCCATTTGAACCAATAAAAAATATCAAAAAATCATATCTCTTACATAAAAAGTCAACTCTCATCGAAGAACAAAATCGCGATTTGATGTGTTACGAAATGCTAAACTTTTAATCTCTCATAATTTGGTCTATCTAAAAATTGATAATTCAAATAAACCATATGGACACTAAAAATCTAAAGTCCGGTAAAAAAAGTCAAACGTGCATGTGACTTCTCCAAGGGAGCCGCTCTCCTACTGACAGCACTTAACTAGTCTGCTCGAGGCATCTCAGAATTTGGTCAAACTTAAGTTATCATCACCTAAACTCATGAGAATTTTCACTTTCTAATTGAAAAGAAATTAGAAAGTGACAATTCTTATGATTTGAATGATGATAACTAAGTTTGACCAAATTTTGAGATGCCTCGAGCAGACTAAGTGCTGTCAGTAGGAGAGCGGCTCCCTTGGAGAAGTCACATGCACGTTTGACTTTTTTTACCGGACTTTAGATTTTTAGTGTTCCATGGTTTATTTGAATTATCAAATTTTTAGATAGACCAATTATGAGAGATTAAAAAGTTAGCATTTCGCTAAAATCACCAAAATCGCAATTTTGTTCTTCGATGGGAGAGTTGACTTTTTATTGGTAAGAGATATGATTTTTTTGATATTTTTATTAGATTCAAATGGGGGGTACTTCCTTATTTACATAATATCGTAAGTAAATGAAACAACAAATTATAACATTTACTTAAATGATATTCAGGTAAATAAGGGGATCCTGACAACCCTGCCTGAACAGGATCCTGAGTCCAAAGAACCCTACCTGAACAGAACTAGGCGGATCGGATCGAATCGCGAATCGGATTTCCCCTGATCCGCACCGATTCGCCCGAATCGGCCCGATCCGATCCGGCACGCCAAACCATGACCAAGAGTTTTAATCCGATGTAAATGTAACATCGATTCCGGTCGATGGAGATGGAGGTCCAGCACATGCTACCCTAATCACCTGATGAGAATAGACATGGGACTCAAGAAGTTCAGATAAAAAACGGCGCACCCGTCTGTTCGCGGACACACCCGTCCGTTCGCGGACACAACCCGTCCGTTTCTCGGACACCATATCCGTCCGTTCCACGGACACCATACTCGTCCATTCCTCGGACACCAAAATTCTTCTTCCGCATTGCGCGGACTCTTTTTCTGTCTGTTAGACAGGCTGACACCCCCATAAATATCATAAATATAAAACATTGGAAATAAATGAATACATGCACCAAATAAAACGAATGAACAATACCGAGTGTGAAAGAAAAAGAAGGAGAACGGAAATCTCTTCCCCCCCCCCCCCCTGTCAACAGTGACCACAATGGGTCTTCTTTGTACTCAGTTGCCCACCGGATGACATTATTGGTACAGTTCAGGAGTTTGCACATGCATACTTTATGGTTTATGCTTAGGACTTTCAATACTGTTCTCCCTGATTCTCATACATTCATGTAATCTATGTCACAATTAGTTGAAAACAAACAATATAACATGTTGGGCATGCATCATTGACTGTAGATTGGAGAAATCAATGGAGTTGAAGTTTTGCAGCATGACCTTTTCACAAATGATATTTTGTACTCGGAGATTGTGTTTGACATGCACCGAATGAAACAAGAACTTCTTCCACTGATCCCACTGTTTTGGTAAGAATATGTTGCAGTTGATGTAGTTATTTCTCATATTAGTGCTCACATTCTGTCTTCTGTTTCAATTGTAGCATGCTCAGTTTCTTTCTTCAGTTTCTATTGTAGCAGTTTTATCATGTTCCTCTGCACATTTGACTGAGACCTAGTGGTTTTTGGCAGCCAATCTTTGTTAGAGATGGGTACAAAAGACCTTGACTTCATTCAGCTTAATCAATTAATTGGAAGAAAGACGGGGGGTATATCAATCTATCCTTTTACGTCATCTGTAAGAGGCAAAGCTGATCCTTGTGGTCATGTAATTGTTCGAGGAAAAGCTACGGCAGGGCGAGTGGAAGATCTTTTTAACCTGGTATTGTTATTGGCTGGACATCAGCTTGCTTTTCTTTAATTGCTATTTTTGCTTACTTTATTTTGGCTCAAAAACATTTGACTTGCAATTATCTACAGTTGTGCTACTTTGTACATTGAGTTTCCATGTATGCAATTAAGTAAGTTGGGGCAAATTAATAGATTATGAATCTGCAACTGTGTTGGTCTTGGCTATTTCAAGTTCAGGTTTTTGTTTTGTGCTGGATACTGTCTGGTTTCATGTAGAAAACAGGAGGAAAGTATGGAGGAGGAAGGCAACGGGAATGAGGAAGAAAGCCTGTTAAGGTTGATGTAGTTGAGGTCACCGGCAGCAGTGAAGGGGATCGGAAGAAGAGGAGAGGAAAGAAAGAAAAATGATGGGCTGTAACTGATATGGATGGTTCCAGCATGTTGTGAGGTTGTGAATGATGTAGGAGCAACCAGTGGGGCACATGCCACCGATGGTGGAACCGTGGAAGCATATGTCGTGCATTCGCAGCAGAGGTGGGCCAGGCCTCTGCTTCCCGATTCTTGTGTGGGTAGGATGTTTAAGGCTTTAAAGGTGGTAATTTTTATAAGTTACCCATCGGGCACTGCTCATCTATCCTCACACATGATACTGCACCTCCCGCCTCTCATGTACATAAACTGAAGCTACACAATTTAGTCTGCAAAAAGTACACTTCTTAAAACTTGGTCTACTTCTAGGATTCCCAATTCTGTGTAAACTAGATGCAATCCTCATACCTCATCAATTATAGTTGTTGACCTTCAAATGTTGTGACGCAGTATGTTTATTATTTTTGCTTTATTGGGGAGTGAAAATGTATCAAAATCCTCTATTTGTTATTTATATATGCAAAATTTTCAAATGTATGTTTAGCAATAAGTGTACATTAAGTTTAAACAAAGAGTGTGTGGATATTGTCTAAAACGCTGATGAATATAAATCCTCATGAGTGAGGTGTCACCTTACCTTGCCTATTAAGTCTTTTACCCTTGGCCATGTAGTCATCTAAGCATTGCTAATCCCTTGGTTTCTCTGCTAGTAGAGATGATAATAGATGCACATTTGGTTTGATTTTCCCTGGGAACACATATCAATCACCTGTAACCATTGTCCTAAGCATTTGTGGTTGTGGAACAAGCAGCTGGATGTTGAATGGTTTTTGCAGATGTTTGGTCCTGTCTACCTAGATCTGCTTTCCAAGACTTGTGATTATTCCTACCTTGAAATCCTTAATGATGGGTCTTCCTTTTAGAACAACTGGTGGTTCTGGGTGGGTCTGTTCTCTCTGACCAAATTGCTGCAGATACATCCATCCTGCTTTTGTCTGAACAATTCTAGCTCCAGTATTGAACTTGGTGAGGGGATGTTTTTTGACAGGTGTTATGATGTAGTTGTCACTGAGCTGGTGTTCTGATGATCGTAATCAACACAGTTGGAGCTTGACTGGGAGATGAATCCAATATCTTATAGCTGGGATGTCAACATGATGGCATTTTGCATTCTATAGGTTGGGGGTAGCTTGTAACTTCCGATTGTGTCTTCGTCAACCTCATTGGCTCATGCAGCTGCCGAATACCATAGGCTGCGGTGCAGCTTCTGCCTGTACCCAGTGGTACTTTCCATAGTGCAGCTGTTCTCGCCCCTCAGCAATGACTGACTGTTGGCCCGTTTGGTACTTTGGCAGTACGGCAGCAAGGTAACCTAGAGAGGGGGGGGGGTGAATAGGTTTTCTGATTTCTGCAAATAGAAACTGAAACACAAAATACCACTTGAAGGTTTGGTTAGTATAGTGTGATAAAGGGTGGCGATGCGGAAGCAAATAACAATCACACAGATGAACACATGGAATTTATCCTGGTTCGGATCTCCTCTCCACAGGAGTCTTACGTCCAGTCCCTAAGCAATCTCTTGGGATTTCACTAACCAAGGGTACAGTCCCCCTCAAGGACACTACAACACCCAGCACCCCAGTTGGTCTTCTCTTCACAACCCGAAGAGGAATTACAACACCCTAGATCCCACCAGGTCTTCTTCTCTTTCCCGGGCAAGAAGACAACCCACTTCTTTTACAGGCTCAGAAGCAAACCTCCTGGTACAAACCCCAGTGCGGTTCTGCTAGACACAAACCCCTAGCTGGGTTAACTACTGTATACAGTCCTACAGTTGGACAAGGATCTTTCTTAGAAAAGAAAGAACAAGACTGAGAGTTCTACAATATTGGACACTAGCCAAAAACTCTCAGCAAAAGACTCTCCCCCAAGAATTACAATGACCACAGGGAGAATAGAGAAGAAGAAAGCTTGACAGCGATGAAGACTTCTGCTTTGAAAAGCTTCACTAGATTTGGCTCGAGCTCTTCTCTCTTTCTTTGAGTGTATGTGGAGTTGAGGTTCTTCTCACTGTTGTACACTCCTTGAAAAATATTCAGGAAAAGACTCTGTTCTTGTACTTCAGCCAAGCTTCTTCTTTTATATGAGCAATTTGAATAGATTTGTTGAAGGGATCCGTTGGAGTCCTAGCCATTGCTCATCTTCTGTCTTTCTTCTGATATTGTGGTCTACGTGGTCTGCACACATAGAAGAGAATGTTAGCACAAAATAGTGTTTATGATAAACGGTGCATACCACTGTGTTTCTGCTAACACACTGAAAATAGTAGGTCATATCTTTTTCTGATAAGACTCTGAAATACGCATACAGTTTTTCTGTCAGAAGATGTTTGACTTATATTGACCGCCAATATCACTTCAGAAGATTATCTTATCAAATCGTTATAGTTATAAGACTTAACAAATCGTTGTAAGTCTTAAAGAATCGTTATGAAACTTAACAACTCGATGTGAGAGGTAAATCGTTATGATTCTTAACAAATCGATGTGCAAATCGTTATGCAAGCAAATCGTTATAAGTCTTAAAGAATCATTATGAAACTTAACAACTCGATGTGAGAGGTAAATCGTTATGATTCTTAACAAATCGATGTGCAAATCGTTATGCAAGCAAATCATTATAAGTCTTAAAGAATCGTTATGAAACTTAACAACTCGATGTGAGAGGCAAATCATTATGATTCTTAACAAATCGATGTGCAAATCGTTATGCAAGCAAATCGTTATCTTAAAGAATCGTTATGAAACTTAACAACTCGATGTGAGAGGTAAATCGTTATGATTCTTAACAAATCGATGTGCAAATTGTTATGCAAGCAAATCGTTGTTCTCACTTAAGAAATCGATGTGGGATCGATTTCTTAGCAAATCATTGTGATCACTTAACGAATCGTTATGGCTTCTAAAGAAGTCGATGTGCCAAGTCGTTGTGAGAGCAAATCGTTGCACTCACTTAAAGAATCGTTATGAGATCGATTTCTTAGCAAATCGTTGTAGCGCTTGTTAATTTGGTACTTGAACTGAAATCGATGTATATGGATTTAGACATCGATTTTATCATTTTAGTGCGCCATATTGCATCAATGTGAGACTCAGTATTTTGTTATGAGATTGATGCGACACAGATGAAACAAAATATTCAATAATATTTAATTAACCATAAAAACAAAGATATATCATCATAAATTTTGTTATCACCAAAATATAAGGACAAACATAGAGTGGTTCAACAGTGACCACTGATCAATTCCATGAAAATTAAATTTCTCCTTAAAACAGCAGCAGATGAAGAAGGCTACTCAGCAGTGAACTACCTGGAGAAGAGCATAGGGAGCCATCAAAGGCTTAATATAATAATCTCTCTTGTAGTCTTGTCTGCAAGTAAAGAGAATAGATGGTATATAGTAGGTCCCTGTAGAGTTTCCATTCTCAATAGTGAAGCTGATGTGATCGCCCCTCAGAAGAGTATGTGCACGTAGATGCCATTATAACACAATTTTGCAGGTGATTTGATAACTATACTTTTTTATACTTCAATATATGCATGGCATCTGCTTAGTGACTGCAACTTTTTTACATTTTACCGTATCTGTTCCATCATAATTTGAATTTATTTTTGACCCTTTTTTTTCTAAGGAGGCTGCATACTGTCATTTTTTTCCATGACTTTGATACTTAAAGTTTAACAATGATCTCTGAAATTTTACTACGTATCTTGTTTTGCTTATTGTTATCTGAGTTGCATGGTGTCCAAGTTGCCGACTACCAAATTACTCTGAGCATCTCATTAAAGTAATTTTGCCTTTTTTGTACTTGCAGATTCGTTGTATCCTACAAGATGTTCAGTTCACAGACCAACAACGGTTTAAGCAATTTGTTTCCCAAAGTAAAGCAAGAATGGAGGTACACTTGATATTCTTCTTGTAAAGTTGGCTGAGTATCTGCACCTTCTTACCTTCATGGAAAACAGACCTGGATGAGGGATTAGGTCGGCCACGGCCAATCCCAATCCTATCAGATCTGGGCCAAGTTGGCTGAACCAAAGGAATCTGCACCTTCTTACCTTCATGGAAAACAGACCTGGATGAGGGATTAGGTCGGCCATGGCCAATCCCAGATCAGATCTGGGCCAAGTTGGCTGAACCAAAGGAAGTCAGGCTAATCCTGGATATACCTGATTAAAAAAATGCTTAAATTTGTTTATAAGAAAATGCAGGGAAAACAAGAATATTTGAAACCAATCTATACATCTGTGACAAGCTGAAAATAAGTAGAAAAACAATCATATACGTTCTAAGAATAATTTAATATTTGATCTTTAGTATATTTAAAATGATCATATATGTTCAAGTGATTACTTAATTGTTGATTTTATCTGGTTCAGTCTGATTTTCTGTTCTTTTTTGGGGTTGGCAGAGACAACAGGAATCATGGTTGTGTGTCCATTTCCTGTCTGGTTCTGGCTGATTCCGTTAATTCTTGCCAGTTCTGGCTGAAGTTTTTCATTTAGGGATATTTACATCTGGACTCGGATCATGACCTGGTGATTCTGAGTCAAAACGGCCAATTTTATTCTGGACCAGCAGATCCTGCAATCCATACTTGGATCATGACCTGGCTTACTGTAGTTCATTTTCTTTCTTCAGAGTCGTCTGAGAGGCAGTGGACATGCAATTGCAGCTGCAAGGATGGATGCGAAACTAAATGCTGCTGGATGGATTTCTGAGCAGATGGGCGGTGTTAGGTTGACTTCTTTTGACATTTGTTTTTTTTTTTATATATAACTTTCTTCAATCAGCATGCTAAGGAACTATTAGGTGTATGCTACAACTTCATATAAAGTTTGATTAAAGATTTAAGGTTTATCCTCTTAACCCGCTAGACCGTAGGAAACACATCCTATAAATTTATCCAAATGCTAATGCGGAAACAAGGTGTATGAATACTGATAGATAACAAGAGATAACAGGATAAACCAACCGCCTACCATTTTTTTGAAGTTTCTAATCTTTTGCTCTGGTAGCCCTTTCTGGCATTTGCGACTGTGCTACCTTCTCCAAGTTATATGATTCTGATTCAATGTATCACTGATGTCTGCTATAAATGTTGGGTCCCAAATCCTTATTTCAAAATTCGTCAATCCTGTGCTTATGTTTTCTGTTGAACCTGTTATTAGTTCTTAACGCGCACCTCACCCCCTTCCCCACCCTCCCCTCCTTCCACCCCCACCCCAAGGAAAAAAGAAAAGGGGAGTTCACGGTGTATGATTTAGCTTCACCGAATAAGAAATATTGAATTTATCTAATGTACTTATTTCTTGTAAATTATTTAGATCAGTTGTTGAAAAGTGACCTTGGTTTGCCATGCTCAGTAATATAGTGCGTAAGTGTAGAAACATTTTTCTCATTAGACAGGTATTATTTTCTCATGAAAATGTGTATAATCACTTTATTAAATATTAAACTCTGCTGAATCCTTGAACACATTTTATTTTGCTGTTGTGCATTTGATTTCATGTTTGTCTAACTCTATGCCTACACTTACATACCCATTTTAATCTGTGACATGACATTTTGATTTTTTTTCCTTGAAAATGATTCTTAAGGCATTTTCTGTTTCCAGTTATTTAGAGTTCTTACAAGATCTTGAGAAAAGGGTAGACCAAGAATGGCTGGAAATTTCTTCTTCACTTGAGGAGATACGTTCATCTCTTCTCTCAAGGGAAGGTTGCTTAGTAAATATGACAGCCGAAGGAAAGATAATTACAGACTCTGCAAAATTTCTCACCAAGTTCATTGATGAACTTCCAAGCACTTCATCTACGACTACTGCATCATGGAATGCTAGTCTTCTTCCAGTTAACGAAGCAATTGTGGTACCAACGCAGGTTTATAGACTAGTCCTGGTGACTCACTTCTCTTCCTCATGGTACTTATTTCCTATCCAATGCGTGACCTCTTTTACTTTCTCAGGTGAACTATGTAGGAAAGGCTGCGGATGTTTATCAGACAGGATATCAGCTCCATGGAAGTGCATATGTCATTTCAAAGTACATTGGCAACACATGGTTATGGGATCGTGTCCGAGTTAGTGGGGGTGCATATGGAGGCTTCTGTGATTTTGACACGCATTCAGGCATGATTCAAGTGCTTTCTGTAGCATATTAATGACCTTCTTGGCTCTCAACACAAACTTTCCTATCAAATTCTGTAGAATGTCTTCTCGTCATTGTTCTTCTTTGTAGCAAGGTTTGGCGCATCCCCGATTCGGACCGGATCGGGTTTTTCCTGATCCGATCCGATTCGGGCGGATCGAACCGATTCGGTTCGATCCGCTTGGATTCGGCCAGAACCCTTATTGAAGGGATCCAGGCGCATCGGGCGAGCCGTGCATCGGATCCTCCCTGATCCGATGCGATTCGGGGGGATCGGCCCGGCTCGATCCGGCGCGCCAAACCATGCTTTGTAGCTTCTGTAGCGTTTTCACTATCGCTTTTGGATTGCAGGTGTTTTCTCCTATTTGTCGTATCGTGATCCAAACTTGTTGAAGACACTAGACGTATATGATGGGACTTCAAACTTTATCCGTGGGCTGGAATTAGACAATGATACTCTTGCTAAAGCAATTATTGGGACCATTGGAGATGTAGATGCATACCAACTACCTGATGCCAAAGGTTACAGTAGGTACGAGCAGCTTCTGTTGATACAACAGGATAATATGTTAACTACTGATGAGACAAGAAAACCAAATATTCCTTCTGTGAATCACATCTATAACCATCCTTCTTATTAACAAATTTGTCCTTTTCTATTCTTCATTTCTTCTCTGTCTCATTAACTTCTTACTATTTTTATTAATGGATGGCTTCTGATTAGTGCCTACTGTCCTTCCCATTGCTATATCTTGCTTGTCTAGCTGCTTCTTAACTGTAGCCTCCTGCTTTTGCTATTGTTAATTATTAACCCAATGTTGCTTTGTAGCTATATGCTGTTTCATGTCATTGGTAAATATGTTCTCTCTTTAATATTTCCTAAATGTCCTACCTTCTCATAGTTACATGGTCCTTCCTGTTTTTTAAATTGACGGACTTGGGAAATATCCCATAGATATGAACATTCAAATAATTGAAACCGCCAATGCACAGTAATTATTGGCATATTTAGGTTCAAAATATGAATATAAAATTGACCAAGCAATCCAGCATGTTATATTTCATCCGAAAGAGCTTCTTCTTTCCTTTATGGGGTACATTGGATGTATCGTGGTGGGAAGACGTGAGGAAGAAGTGAAAGAAAGCAGGAGAGAAGTACAGAGGGAGGGATATGTAGCCGAGATGATGAGTGCTACTGTAGCAGATGTAGCTCAGTGTAGGAGATGATTACAGTGTGGCTCAGTGAAGCATCAGCCATCAGATGATCACCATCATTATGTTATTCCTTTGATGAATAGCAGCAGAATACAGGAGCAGGCTATGTAGTCAAGAGGCGAGAGGCGGCTGAGATGACCAAGCATGGTTGTGGGTTTCGCCTGAAACGAAACTGGCTGTAACTACTGTAGCATTTTTCGAAATTGGAAAAAAATAATATTTTAATTAGTTTTGGCCGAAACCAAACCAAAATTGGCCGACACTCTCCTCTTGAGGCTGCCCGAGACCGATCAAAACGAAATCAAAATGGTTTCGATTTCGGGCCTGGGCGATCCCGAAACCGAAACTCTCATCCTTATGACCAAGGGATCACCTCAGCCTCAAAGGCCTAGGTGATGGCCTAGCCGATTGAGGTGATATATTATTAAATAATATATATAGTTCATATATATATTTATATCACCTAAATGGGTACACAAAACAAATATATTTCATTAAACTATTCATTCCTATGTGCCAAATATTATGTAACTCACTAAATCCATTCATTCCTATATGTACAACTTAACAAACTAAATTGCTAGCAAACAAATTCACACTCATACATATAAACACCCTACATGCCAATTTTTGGGTCCAAGGAAGGCAGGATTGGATCAAACCCCGGAATCGGTCCAAGCCGATCTCGATCCGGATCGGGATTGGATCGGTGATCTGGCCGATCCTTAGGAAATCTAGCCGATCGTTAAAAAGTTATTTTTTTTTGCAAAATGTGTGAAAAATCAGAAAAATACAGGAAAAAAAATCAGGAAAATCATTAAAATTCAAGAACTTCACATTTTTATAAAAACACATACGAATATTCATATTACAATACATTGGACATGAAAGTTATTTTGTTGAAACTAATGACTAACACTTCAAAATATCTCCCATTAAGAATGCAATATTAATAATGCATTAAAGTGTGTACTATTAAAATGTATTAAAAGTCACGCTTTAGAATATAGTATTAAAACATATTGAAGAATATTTTTTGATGGAGAATGATAAGATATGTTTTAAAATATAGCATATACCATCAGGACATTTTCAAAATTGCTTCTTTTTTGTTTTGTGTTTTTGGCAAAGCCCACTATTGAAGAGACTTTTCCCATCGCATCAACCTATCCGTCTATTATGTCACTCATAATAGGGCTCCATAAAAGTAAGAATAAAAAAAGGCGAGAGCCATTCAAATTCAAAACTCTCACTGTGTGTCTCTCATCATGCGATGTGATGGGATGTTCCATTCACCAAAATAGCAGTCAAAACACAAGGATTTGCCATAAACAACGGAAGGAAGAGCAGAGAGAAAGAGATGAACTCCACTCCTCCCATGCCACTAGCTTTCTCCATGGTTCTCCACCCCCTTGTGGTTTCATGGATGGCGGGATCGGATCCGATCGGGGTACCGGATCGGACCCCGTCGATCCTAATCCAAGTCGGATTGGATCGAGGGATTCGGCTGATTCTTAGGGAATCTGGCTAATCTGGATCGGACAGATTAAAAAAATTAAGAAAAATTGTGAAAAAAATAAAGAAAAAATCAGAAAAAGTCACATAAATTTGAAAAACACACACAAAATTCATTGAATATAAACACAATGAAATTTAATTCTTATCATGTACATCTATCATAAAGAACAATAAAGATTATTGAGGCACTAATGATTATGTTCATTCATTGAAAAAAAAGATATATCTAGAAGTTTGTAACATGAAATAAATAAATATACCTTGCCAATTTCACATTTCGGAACCCTCATCCTCTGGCTCATGAAACTAAGCAAGTGGCCCATATTCTAATTGCACATATTGAGTATATCCATAGCCAAACAAGGAATTGGCGGGATCTTGAAATTCTCTTTGCATGCCTCGAGGTGTCGTTACTTGTTGGCTTGAATTTCCTCCTGATTGTCCTGGAGTGAAGAAACTACCATACCCTATAATCTGAATATGCCCAGAGTACTTTGTTCCAGTATTGGTACTAATATCTGAATATGGCAGTGTAGGGGGATGAAAAATGGGTGGATCAGAAATCCCATATCCCCAATCATGCCATGCTTGCCTTTGTTGGCCTTCATGTTTCCCATGTTCTTGTGCTTCCCCTTGGTTTTCTTCTTGTTGAGAGGGTGGTACTGAATAATCTTCATATCTTGAAAGTATACCCCAAGCTCATAACCTACTGCGACACCACCACCACTACCACCACCAGGTGATTGAGTGGAGTCCAGTTCGTTTCTTAACCCTGAAGGGAGAAAGAGGAGAAGATAAAAAGAGAGGAAGAAGCAAGAGGCGGTGGCAGTGCCGGCGGCCGGCGGCAGTTATCGTCGGAGCTCTGGTGCCTTCGGGGGGGGTGCCGGAGGGGGGGCTGAGGTTGGGAGGCTGCGGGGAGGAGCGAAAGAGGGGGGGGGGGGATTGCACGGACAACATACTGTCTGTGCAGGCCCGATCCCTAATCCACGTGAGTTGGCCTAATCAGGCCGGATCTGGTCCGATTCATGCCGACTCCATTAAAAAAGAAATTCCACCTGATCCGGTCTGATTCCGCTCGATCCACTCCGATTCCACTTAAAATCGTAGGAGGTCGGGCATCCCCCCCCCACCCCCCCCAAAAAAAAAAAAATCGGATCGACATCGACATCCTCTGATTGCGATCCGATTTGGTCTATTTTGCCATCCTTGTGTGGTTCCTCTCTTCTAGTCTTCTCTCCTCTCCCTTTCCTTCTCCTTTTCCTTTCCCCCATCTCCTCGAGTTCCTGTCGGAACATTGTCGTCTCTGCAATGGACTTCTTCTCCCAGGCCCCCGAGGGTCAGGCTGCCCTTGTCCCGCCTGCACACTTCTCCTCCTCTGGCACCCATGATGGGTACTTCGACGCCCAAGAGTTGTGAGGTATCGTCCAAACCTAGGTAGAAAGCTTTTGCTGCTTCTTTGGTTCTTTCTTTCATGGTTTGGAACTTCTCTTCGTTTTGTCTTTTTGATGCGTTTCTATTCCCTATCCGTCATCTGGTGGGTACTTCACTACCCTCCGCAGACGTTATGTGGGATCCTCGTTGTCTAAGACCAGGAAGACGTGGATTTCTGATCCTTGTTCTTCTTTCCCTTTCATGGGTTTCAATTTCTTCTTCGTCTTTTCTAATGTTGGCGGGAAACAAAAAAGACATTTGATCTTTTGTTGTGTTTTTGCTTGCAGCAGACTATTTTGATTTGGCGGACAATATCTGGAGGATGGGGAAGTCCTACAGAGAGAGCTGATTAAGGGGAGGATACATGGGGAGATCAACCTGAGGGAATTGGCCCGGGTCAGGTTGCTCGAGGAAGAGGTTAGAAGGGAGCTTGAGATGGAGCGGGTGTTGGCGATGAGGAAACACCATAATGGGTTGGTCTCCTCGTTTGGGGTCACCCCGAAAGCTTCCAATGATATGGTTGTCTAGTCGCATTTTGTTAAGGAGATTATCATAGAAAGCGTGGGTGTGGATAGACATGATAGGGATGGTCTGTTTGGTGGCCAGAGACTGTTGGAGAAGAGATCGGCCGATCCCGATTCGGATTTGTATATACATATCATGTTAATGTATAAATATAATTAATGTGTATCAATCATACAATCGTGTAGTTAATGTATGTATATTAATGTATACACATAATTAATGTGTATCAAGCATATTTTAATTTGTGTGTTAATGTACATACAATCATATATTAATGTAAATATAATAACATGCACATATATTAATGTATAAATATAATTAACATGTATCAATGATATATTAATGTGTTTGTATGTGTTAACTTACATAGAATCATATATTAATGTAAATATAATAACAATATGCTCAAATATATACATATCATATTAATGCATAAACATAATTAATATGTATATCAATCATATGTTAATGTGTGTTAATGTACATACAATCATATATTAATGTAAATATAATAACAAGCACATGTATATAGTTAATGCATATATATATATGTGCATATAGTTAATGCATGTATACGTAAATGTGTAAATTAATGTACATTTAATACAAGAAGTAATTAATATACATAACAAAAAAAATGTGTGGCAGAATCGGCCTGGAATTGGCCGATGCCTGATTCGGGATTTTGACTAAGGGGGTCCCCCCCCACCCAAATGGCCGAACCGATCTGGAATCAGCCGATCGGCCCAATCCTGATCCAGATCGGCTGATTCTGCCTTCCCTGTTTGGGTCAGACGGGAAAAGAAGGTGGCGACTGAGGCCTGGGCTCGCCGCGGCAAAATTGGCCAGAGTGAGGCAACTTGGGGTTGCCTCACCCCACCTCATGGCCTAGGTGACCACCTCAGTTGCCTTTGATAACATAGGGAGCAGGGTCACCAACAGTAATAGTGGTGGCCTTTTCTTCATGGTTTTCTTTCTTTTCTTATAGGAGAAGTCAGTGCCACCAACAGAATGACATAGGAGATGAAAATAATGCAAGCCCACAACTCTTCCCCTTTCGTTCCTCTGCAAAACAGGTGTTGGTAAAAAGAAATAGGCTGAATGTGATGAAAAATTAGAGAGGCCCTTTATGTTTTCATCTAGGCATTCTTATATTCTGTGAAGTGAAAACCTTTTCAGATATCAGATCATCTATCTGGATGTTTACAATCTGATTCCCTTTCTGAAGGGGTCAGGATCCAGAATGATAGATCTATCTACACTGGAGCCACCAAGGGCATCCATTGCAGGATGAATAGTCAATTTGCAGCTTGATGGAGACTGAAGGAGCATTTTTTATTTTCTGTGAATTATGCCATAAACTTGTGCACATTTGCACTTGGTTAGTCTGGGTCCGCCTATGCCTAATATTTGGTATTTCTGGTCACGATGGGGTTAAGATTCAAATTGAGATTAATTGAGGATTACTTTCATAGATAAATTCATGCCTTAGCATGTTCTTTGGGAGATTACAGGTGTATTGAAAATATGCCCCAAGGGGTTGATGGTTGGTTTTGAAAAATTGGTGCATCTATGTGCTCATCTTCTCTTGTCGGAACCAGTGTTGGGCCATTGGTTGGAGGTGGATAAGTGCCTTAAGACCAGCCACTCATCCAATTTTCTATTCTCACTGTGGAAGTAAATTTACTGAACATGGAGTTTCATTTGCTCAAGGACTTCATCTTGTAATGCCATGCTCATCATCATCCATGTTTACGGCCACCATGACATTTCATGGCCCATGGATAATCCAAGTGAGGGGGCCCCAACATCAAATTGACCTCGGAAGACAGCAAAGCATGCTATTTTGTTTGCAATTTAAAAGCACTCCCCTGAGGAGATGACAAGATCACCTGGTTTCCTACTGTTTCTAGATTCTCAGTGAACCCTCTCCACCCAAGTTTTATTTACTTTTTTCTGTTTGTTTACCTTTTGACAGATTCACTGTTTTCCCTCAGCTTCATAACTGCCTATAAGTTATGCTTCCTTCATTATGAATTATCCACTGCCAGAACTCTCATCATTCTTAATTTCCATGCGAATTTGCTCCATTTTGTTGGAATATGTGATGATTGTTGCTTGAAAGTCTTATGCCCACTCTACTTGCTGATTTAGTGTTTTGAGCTGTGTTTTTTAAATTTGAACTAAATCCCTATTCATCAATGCCATGAGCTTGTTGTAGATATGGTTACCGGTCGGGAGTTTGTGGAACTAGAACGAACTTCGTTTTAGAAGTGATTGTTTTTGCATTTTCCTTGGCATCATGCTCTATTCTTGTTACCTTGTTTCCATGTATGAGATATGTTTGTGGTGTAATTGAGTAAAATGGATACCCCACGTATTGAAGAATTCCTATGGGGGTTCTTGACTCCCATTGGACTCGCATGCAAGGGATTTCAGATTGTTCCCAAAACCATATGTTTAATACCACACATCCTACGAGGATAATTGCAACCTGCAAGAATGATCATTTTATAGTAGTGTCTACAATAGCTGATTGCCTAATGGCTTTTCTGTTTGTATTTGCAGTTTGGTTAGATACTTACTGGGCATCACAGAGGAGGAAAGGCAGAAACGGAGGGAGGAGATATTATCTACTAGGTGAAGTGCCAACACTCTTTAAGTAGACAAACTTTATCAACCTCATAAACCAATATTTCCATGGATACGCAGTGCCATTCTGCACACTGATGGACTCATTATCTCATTCCTCGACAGTTTAAAGGACTTCAAGGAATTTGCGGAGGTAATTGAAGTGGTAAAAGATAACGGGGTTGTGGTTGCAGTGGCATCCCCAGATGATGTTGCCAAAGCAAATGAACTGAAGGATGGTTTCTTTCAAGTGAAGAAAGTTCTGTAAGAGTGAAGTGAACGTCTACTCTTACTGTTTGACAGCAGATGTATAAGAGATCCACCCCGTTGGTCATTGGATTCACATCATGAGTGTACGTGGAGCAAGGTTCGACATACCATGCAAATAACAGCAGTTCAACACATTTCCTGAACCTTACAATGTCGTGGATGTATTTGTCCACATCATTCATGAAATAAGGTGTAATGCCTCCAAATTCTTGTCCACATCTTGTATTTAAGCTGCACTAATTCATCATAAATAATCAATTGCTACTTCAAGGCTATCAAAAGGAAAATTTTCAAGATCCCATTTCCTTTGGACTTAAAAATCAGTTTGGATACGAGTAACTTCTGTACCTTCTAACATTTATTTTCCCTTTTTTTGGCAATGATTCCATAACATTCGGCTACCGTGGGTTGATCGGCTTCCTATCCTGTGGCACTACTTAAATGCTTTGTTATTCACTAATGTCCTTACTTACTGTGAAGGGAAAAGCGAACAGGTGTCCACCTCTTCTTTTGATGCAACTGAGATCTAAACTTGCGGATGTGGACTTGGGAAGAAAAATAATGGAGCATCATACTTTCACTAGGCTGACCATGTTCCATTAGAACTTATTTCTGCTGGTTAGGATACTGTGAATTTCAATTTGGCTTGGAATCTAGCCAGTGGTCATCTTGCTGGCAAGCATCTAAAACCAATGCATGTGTTCCACCCTCTGTTTATTTTAACGTCGGTGCCCTTGTAATCTTGATATATTTGATATCTTTATCGAGCTCATCAACTCGTAGTGCGCAGAATGGGGCCGATCCCTAACCGGATCATCATTGGCCCTAGGATCGTCCAATATTTTGTCGGATCACTGAGAGTCCACTCTCGATTGATTGAGATCGGCTCGGATTGACTTGGATGATCCAGTCGATCCTACCGAACAATTTTTCTTTTTGGGTACTCGTAACATTTGTTCCTTTACAGATATGCATAAATGTCAACATATATACATTAAACAATCGTTTCACCTATATAAAGTAATGCAAATGTATATATATGCATTCATATCATTGTATACATTAATTTACATACATATGTACGCAAATACATAGACATATATATGACATACGACATATGCATTATATATCATTTTTAATATTCATACACACAATACATACATGTGTATATATATATATATTCACGGACACACGTACGTAAATTTATATGATTACATATATTATGTTATATATAATGGATGATTGTATTAATTAGATTTTTTTATGTATTATACGTAGATAAATTAATATGTATACATATGACTGTATAGGTTAATTTACATATTATTTGTATGAACATATATATAATTATATTCTTTATGTAACTATGTACAGACATATTCCTTATGTTTTCTCTAACATGTTTCATCTCTAATCATATGCCCTCACATATTTCAGTGTTCTTCCCCTCATCCCATTGGTAGCATCTAGGCGGCAGCGGTAAAACTCGAGGTCCGAGGTCTATCCGCATAATCTCTTCAGATATGCATCTGTGAAGCTTCCGTTTCCACTGCATAAATGAGTTGCAGCATCTTGCCGATGGAGCCGAGTCTTGCCATAAATTGGTTGTCTCTTATAGACTTCTCCTACCTATATTTGATCCTTGTTCTGTTCATGTGGGAGCTCTTGTACTTATTATTTGTTTTTTTTTTTTTTTTTGGACTGAAAAATAAGATATTATATTAGATTGGAAGAGCAGTACAAAGTACAGAGAGACATGGCAACCCATAACTGCTAGGACAAGCATGGTAGCTGCCCACTCCACCAAACACACCGAAACAAACACAACAATCCCTAAAGGGCAAAAGAGAAGCTGCCGAAGAAGAGACACAAATGCTCCAGGTCAACAGAAAGGCAGCATTGGACAATACAAGATGAAGCTTGGAGGAGGAAGACTTCAAACAGCCATAGCCTATCTCTTAGATGGAGCTGCTGCAACTTCAATGGCAGCAAAACAGGAGCTTGGAAGACGTACACAAGAAGATGTGCACGGATAACCCTAACCACGAGCATAGCCAATCTCCAAGGTCCAATCTGGGGGAAACGAGAGAGATAGAAACCACCGCCGAATGGAGCTCTTGACCTTCAATGTTCAAGACGGAAACCGACCACACTGAAAGGGCTTGAATCTTCAGGCAAACGCAGCAGCTTCAGCAAGATCTGAAATAGTCTGGAAGATCCCCTTCACAATCTTTGCCCCTGTCCAACAGGAAAGCCGCAAACCGGACCTCCAATCGACCGACAAACACTGCCAGGTCCACGGAGAGAGATCTCCGTCGATAGAGAAACCCTAAAAACGACGGAGCAAAACCTCCTTCAGAGAAGAAAACTCTTCCCTGAGGGAAACAAAACTCCCTACCGGGGTAGGAGAACAAAAAGTCCCTCCGGAGGGGGGACAATCACTAAGCCACGATCAGTCCACAGAGCAGACGAAGAGGGGGAGGACTCCAGTGCCGGGGACTAAGCAGCCGCCTACAGAGGAGGAGAACCGAAAGACCCCCACGGAGGGGAGACCGCCTGCAGATGAAGGATCGGGAGCAGAGGAGGCGGAGGGGAGGGGCACAACTACCCCCTCCTCGGGAAGACGAGGCGGCGAGGATGAAGCAGACGGCGGAGACGGGGTATCTCGAGCTCTCTGCAACCGTGACTTCCTCCCTCGTGAACACCGTACTTATTATTTTGTTGTTTCTTCAATATGTCAACTGTGGGTCTTCTGTTGGGTTGGGAGGGGGGTATGGGCTGCCATCCTCCGACCTTTTCTGGTAGGTGGAGGTCATCTTTTCTCCCTCTCAGATATGGTTTGCTATGTCCTCATGTACTTCTTTTGTTCTTATAATATAAACTTCTATCTTCGTGTCAAAAAAAAAACATCTATGAAATTTGTTTGGTGTGTGCATCTGTGAGACGACGTCTCTGGTAGATCACGTTCGTCCGCCGCGAGATGGGTGAAAGATCCTGTCCATCTAAACCGAAGTACCATCAATTTGTTTGGAGAGCTGTTTACTACCCGGCACTGAGGTGGGGTGCTCGGCACCCACCTTGATTGACTGGGTGCTGGACTCCACCACACGTGGGGCCGACACCTCACCCATCGCGTGGGATGCCGAGTATCCCACGTGGATGTTGCTATCCGACTTCCGCTGTGATTGGTATAATTTATCCATCAATTTGTTTTATAAATTACCTTCTCCGTACGTACGAACCATCTCTATGTGACTCTGTTTGGTTCCTGTATTCATTTGGCAGATACATTGGTGTGTGTTGGGGTCCTGTATTCTCTTTGCAGGACAGCAAGAGCCTCTTGTACGCATGTGATTGCTTCCAAAAACCACATTGAACTGATGTTCAGTCCAAAGTATATGCCAGCAATCCTTAATTATTTTTTCTTTTATTTTTGTTTTTGTGGTGGCCATTTCTAGCCACCTAGGCCCATCACGGCCTATCAGGGCGCCACGTCTCCTCAAACGACTGTGCCAAGGACTCCAGGAAGCGACCGTAAGGTTCGAGCACCGCCGAGCTCCCTGGGGCGCGTCTCCGGACTCCTCTCGTTCTGTTCGGTTCAAGCAAGGCCTACTGAACAGACCCTGTTCGAAGCACGCTGTGGCACTGTTTGCACAAGCCGTGCCTCCGGGCACCAGGCACCGAACAGCGAGCTCGACTACCGAACAGCAGGTCTAGCTCACCGAGCAGGCTACCTGCTCAGTACCTTCCGCCCAGGAGAATCCAAACAGCCCTTCATCCCCTCGTGGCGGTTATAACGACTACACCACACGCGCCCCACGATCAAGTGGTGCATTAACTGCAGAACTTCTCAACGGACGCCTCAACGCGTAACCCCCCGCTGAGGGCGCTAACTGGCGCCCCCTTTGCGGCATTGATCAGGGACATTCTGTCCCTCTCCCTCAACACTTCTGCCAATAAAAGTCTCCGGTAAGCCTCCATACAGATGTATGCAATCTAAGACACATCGCTCCTGCACAGCACTGAACCCTTCTTCTCCAAAGCCTCACTTGCAGTTTACTGACTTAGGCATCAGAGGGTTCTCCCCGGTTTCTCAACCGGGCCCCCCTGATTTCGTTATGGTTTTGCAGGCATCCGTCCACTACCGTCGGTCTTCTCCCCTATCTTCAAGTGTAGGCCCGCTTGGCTCCGGCCTAAGTAGGAAAACACCTCCACACTTTTGGCGCCGTCTGTGGGAAACAACCACAGCCATGGCTCGCGGACGATCTTCGTACCAGAACATAGGGAGCCGTATGACGAGGTCCCGCCAGTCGAGGGCGGACTCCCATCAACGTGCTCTCCCCATCGACGTCGCCGTAGCCCCTGCTGCTGCGACCGGGGGCGTCCCCGCACCCGTCACCGTCGTGCCTACGACCGCCCTGGAGATGGCCGAACTCCGGGGGCAGATGCAGCGGCTGACGGGAATCTGCCTGGGTCTCCAGGCCCAGTTGGCCGGGCCGCCAGACCGGGCAGCCCCCGTTCCGCAGGAGCACCAAACAGAGTCGTCTCACCAGCGATCGCGCGCACCTCCTGCCCCGGCAGAGTCATTTCAGGAGCAGCATGCCGATTCGCCGCGGAGGTCGCGCCGCGCCCCGTCTGATGAACGAGCACCGGAGCGTCGCGGTCGTTCACCCCGTCGCTCCGCGGCGGCCCCGCGCCCACTGCGCTCGGTCGTGGGAGCCAACTCCCACAGGACTGGGTGTGCGGATTCGGCCCACTCCGAACAGGAGTTGGCCAGGCGCTTGCGCCGCGTCGTCGACCTGGAACGTCGTGTGGACGCGATGGTCCAGCGGGCTGAGGGCAAAACTCTGGCCGAGGAGGGCCTGAACTTCTGCTCCCCGTTCATTGCGGAGATCCTGGAGGCTCGGGTCTTTCCCAAGTTCCCTCTGCCTACCATCGCGCCATACGACGACACCTCTGACCCCGCGGATCACATCCATGGGTTTGAGTCGCATATGGTGTTCCATGGAGCATCCGATGCGGCCAAATGCCGGACCTTTCCAGCCACCTTGAAGGAAACTGCTCGGGCCTGGTTCGAAGCCCTCCCTGCAGCTTCCATCTCTTCCTTCCACCAGTTGAAAAGGTCCTTTCGGGACAACTTCCTGGGCGGAAGGTCGCAACTGCGCACCGCGGCCTCCCTTCTCGCTGTTCGAAAAAAGAAGAGAGAAGCGCTCTGGGACTACGTCAAGAGGTTCTAGACTGAGGCGCTCCGCATCCCGCGCCTCGATGTCCCGTTAGCCACCAGTGCCCTTATCCAGGGTACTCGCGACGGTTTTTTGCAGAGGACGCTGGGAGTGCAGCAGCCTTCCACCCTTGCCGAGCTCCTCTCTACTGCACAACGCCACGCCGCGTGCGAGGAGAGTCTGGCTGCAGGCTGGGCAGAGCAGGGAGAATCATCGGACAAAAAGAGGCCTTCCGACCACATTTTCGACCGTGATTGGAAGAAAGGGCGGCTCAACGGGGATTCACCATGCCGACCACGCCCCTTCACCGACTACACCCCGCTCACGGTGGCACCCGAACAGATCCTGGCAGAGATCCAGGACGAGCCATATGTTCGGTGGCCACCCAGGATGCGCTCCGACCCCAGAAGGCGTAACCAAGAGAAGTATTGTCGCTTCCACCGCGACCACGGCCACGACACCGCCGACTGCGGCCAGCTCAAGGACGAAATCGAATCCCTTATTAAGCGCGGCTACCTCGGACGGTTCGTGCGCCGGAATGAGGAACGCCCCAGACGCCGAGAGCGGACCCTCGAGCAACCGATCAACAATGAGCCCAATGGGCAAGAGATCAACGTGATCGCGGGAGGCTTCGGTGCAGGCGGAGAAAGCAATCAAAGCCGGCGCGACTACGCTCGGCGGGTGCACGCAGTGGACAGGGCTCCGGTGCCTCGTCCAAACCCTTATCCCCCTACCCCCGCACGTGCACTTTCCGAGGGGGCTATAACCTTCTCGGATGAAGATCTTGTAGGAGTCGCTACTCCACACACTGATGCGCTGGTTGTGTCAGCCACCATCAACCATTGTAATGTGCGCTGAATCTTGGTGGATAATGGAAGTGCCCCCGACGTGTTAGCTTACGACTGCTACCTGTTTATGGGACTAAAAACTGACCAGCTCACCCCTGTTGAGTCACCTCTGTTCGGCTTCTCAGGGGTCTCGGTCCAGCCCATGGGGCGAGCTTGCCTCCCAATAACTCTTGGGACGGCCCCAAGGAGTGTGACCAAGATAGTGGACTTCTTGGTCATCCGAAACATGCCTGGTTACAACGCTATCCTCGGCAGGGGTTTGATCGGCAAGCTCAGGGCGGAGCCTTCGTCTCTCCATCAGAAGATGAAGTTTCCCACTCCGCATGGGATCGGTGAGGTGCTCGGCGACCAACAAGAATCTCGACGGTGCTACGTCCTCTCACTGAGGGACAAGCAACCTCTCGAAGCCCCGCACATCGTGCCTTCGCAAGCCGATCAACCTTCTACCAGTCGAGGAACTCCCGTCGAAGACCTGCTTTCTGTTCGGGTGGACGTTGACCCCGAACACGTTCTCTATATTGGCGCACTATTGTCGGAGGCCGAACAGCAGCGCTACAAGGCATTCCTCTTAGCCAATTTAGATGTGTTTGCATGGTCGGACAGCGAGTTATCAGGCATCCCTCCAGAGGTGATGGTGCATCGCCTCCGCTTGGACCCACGGGTCCCACCAGTTCAAAAAAGGAGGCGACCCGTCAACCGAGAACGGCAGACCACCATGATCACGTGGCCAAAAGCCGAACAGTTGGGCTCCTCCGGGAAGCCCACTATCCAAAATGGATCTCCAATGTGCTCCTCGTACGTAAAACCAATGGCAAATGACGCGTATGCGTGGACCACAAAGATCTTAACAAGGCTATGCCCAAGGATGATTTTCCTCTGCCACGCATCGACCAGTTTGTAGACGCAATGTCCGGACATGAGCCTCTCAGCTTTTTGGACGCATACTCTGGTTATCACCAGATCAGCATGCATCCTCCGGACCAGGACACCACCACGTTCGTCACCGACCTGGACTTATATTGTTTTACTAGGATACCCTTTGGTCTGAAGAACGCTGGTGCGACATACCAGCGGCTGGTCAACAAGATGTTCGAGCAGCAGATTGGGCGAAACATGGAGGTTTACGTCGACGACATGTTGGTCAAAACGCTCCCAAGCGCCGACCACATCTCCGACCTCGAAGATACCTTCACAACTTTGTGAAGGTACAACATGAAGCTCACCCAGCCAAGTGTGCATTTGGAGTGCACTCAGGTAAGTTCCTCGGCTTCCTCATCTCAAATAGAAGAATAGAGGCCAACCCTGAGAAAATCCAAGCAATACTTGAAATGAGCAGCCCTAAAACGGTGCGCGACGTCCAATGTTTGACTGGACGTCTAGCCACACTCAACCGATTCATGTCCCGAGCAGCAGAGAGGAGCTTTAACTTCTTCAAATTGCTGTGAGGACCCAGAGGCTCCTCACAGCAAGGGGGGCATGCGCGGTGGTCCGAGGACTGTGAAGTTGCCTTCGCTGAGTTGAAGGCATATCTGGCAGCCCCACCTGTTCTCTCGAAACTTGTGCTTGGGGAACCTTTGTTCGTATACCTTTCGGTTACCGAACACTCCATCAACGCAGTATTGATCAGAGAAGAGGGAGTGGCCCAGCGTCCCGTCTACTACATCAGCAGGGTCCTTCAAGAAGCTGAAAGAAGGTACCCCGAACAGAGAAACTCACCCTTGCTCTGGTCACGGCTGCCCAGAAACTCAGGCCCTATTTTCAGGCCCACTCAATCACAGTTCTCACCGACCAGCCGTTGAAGTCTATCCTTTAGCGGCCAGAGACTTCCGGCCGACTCATTAAATGGGCCATCGAGCTAGGCGAATTCGACATCAGCTACCGTCCAAGGACGGCCATCAAAGCACAAGCATTGGCGGACTTCGTCGCGGAATGCAATCTCCCTACCTAACAAGATCCTCCGTTGGCCGACGAGCCCCCATGGGAGCTCTACGTCGATGGATCCTCGTGTGTCACAGGGAGCGGAGCTGGCCTGGTCCTCACCTCTCCGGAGGGTTTAGAGTTCCAATATGCCCTCCGATTCCGCTTTGCGGCCTCTAACAACGTTGCAGAATATGAAGCATTACTGTCCGGAATCTGAATGGCTAGGCACTTTGGAGCCCTTCGACTTAGGGCCTTCAGCGACTCCCAATTGGTTGCCGGCCTGGTGAACGGACAGTTCGAAGCAAGGGAGCCACGCATGGCCCAGTACCTTCAACAGGTCAAGAGCTGAGCAGAAGGCCTCCTCTATTTCGAAGTTATACACGTTCCACGGGAGCAGAACACGCGAGCCGATGCACTTACCACGTTGGCATCTTCAGGTGACATCACCCCTTCTCGCTCCGTATTCATAGAAGAACTTGCTGCACCGAGCACCGAAGTGGATGTGGCAGCCATTGGGTCCGACCCTCCAGTTCAGAACTGGACGGACCCTCTCCTGGCCTATCTACTTCGAGGCGAGCTTCCCCCCGAGCAGGGCGAAGCCCGGAAGATCAGAATGCGTTCTCAGCATTTCACCCTCATTGAAGGCAAGCTTTACCGACGGTCCCTTTCAAGACCCCTCTTACGGTGTCTCAGCCCTAAAGAGGCCCTTTCGGCTATCGAAGAGGTTCACGAGGGATTGTGCGGATGCCACTTGGGGGGCAGAACGCTAGCACGCAGCATTATTCGAGCAGGGTTCTGGTGGCCCTCTCTGCAAAAGGACTGTATGTCTTTTTTCAGAAGGTGCCCGGAATGTCAGAAGTTTGGGCAGCTCATTAAGCAACCTTCCGAGCAACTTCATACCCTGTTTGAGCCTCGTCCTTTCGCCAGGTGGGGCATTGACATCCTAGGTCCCTTCCCAGAGGCCCAGGGTCAGAAGAAGTTCTTGTTCGTGACCATTGACTACTTCACCAAGTGGGTCGAAGAGGAACCCGTTACCACAATCACCGAACAAGCCACATGGAAGTTCGTCTAGAAGAACATCCTCTGCAGGTTTGGTGTCCCAAGAGTGATTACCTCCGACAACGGGAAGCAGTTCGATAGCACCTTCTTCAAGCAGAAGTGCGCCGAACTCGGCATCTATAACCACTTCACTTCCGTGGCACATCCTCAGGCAAACGGTCTGGTCACAAACGCCAACCGAACGTTGCTGCACGGGATTCGCACGAGAGTCGAAGCAGCCAGTAGTTCATGGATTGACGAGCTCCCCAACGTGCTTTGGTGCCACCGAACAACAGCACGAGTGGCCACAGGTGAAACACCTTTTCACTTAGCCTACGGCTCAGAAGCTGTTGTGCCTTTGGAAGTGGCTCTCCCCACTCTCCGAACAACTCATTTCGACAAAGCCGCCAACAACCGTGCTCTTCGAGAGAACCTCGACATACTCGGCGAACGCCAGGGCAATGCCAGCATTCGTTTGGTCTCCTATCAACAACCACTCGCACAATATTACAATGCTCGAGTTTGGGAAAGGCACTTTTGTGAAGGCGATTTAGTCCTACGCCGTTGCTCGGCATCAGACCCTTGAAGAGCGGTTGGCAAACTCGCCCCCAAATGGGAAGGACCTTATCAGGTCACCCAAGCCCTAGGGAAAGGCGCCTATAAGCTCGTTACTCCTAGCGGCGAAGCCGTGCCCAGGGCTTGGCATATATCCAATCTCAAGGCTTATTATTTGTGAAAGCCTTTGTTGGCACTCTACTTCGCTCCTACCTGTTCTTTTGGCCTGCTAGCAATGAAGTCCAAAACATCCTCATTTCAGGATCCTCAGCTCACAAGGATGTAGCGACATCTCCTAGTAGGAAGTTGTTCCGTAAGCACCCCAGGCTGGAACATCTTCAGTTCATAACAACCTGTGCGGTAATCGCGAACCCTTCTAAATGACCAACGAATTCCGATTCGGACCGAACACGTGGAAGCGAAGGAGATAGAGAAGGCAAAAGTCATCCACAAGGAAGAAAATATCTATTCAGATTCTTTACAAGCTCGCTTTGGTAGGAGCTACCAAAAAAGGGGCAAGTGACAAGTACATTAGGGGGCCTGCTCGGAGGGACCAACGTCATCGTCAGCAGGGGGCATTCACCTAGAAAGGAACTGGGTGAAGCGTACTCCATCCAGACGAGCATCATTTGTGCGGCGTCGGCACTCCCCCTCTACAGCCTTAAAGGCAGCTCGGGCCCGCTCCGTTGTTGCTAGCTTCTCCCCGAGCTCCTGTCCGGCATCGAGACCCACTTTGTAGCAGTGGGCTCCGAATTGCTCCAAGTCTTCCTTGAAGCTAGGACCCTCCTTGTACTTAGCCACCGCTCGCTCCTCTGCATCCGCTAAAATGCGAGCGATTGCCTCCTTTTCCGCCCGCGCGATGGATACGTTGAGCTCGGAAGTCCGGAGCGCATTTTTGAGGTTACTCACCTCACCTAGCAGCTCGGCTTCACGGGCCTTGTGCTGTTGCACAAGGTCATTGCAGAAGGCGGATTTTGCCTCCCACAAATGCCTCTGATTCTGGGCACGCAAGGCAAGCTTCTTCAACAAGGCCATCAAGCCCGCGATACCGTCCACCAACACCCCCACATCGACATGGTCATCTTCGTCATGTTCGAAGAGGTGCCCTGGGCGGTAGGCCGTACTGGAGTGCTCAGGGGTCTTCTCCGGACTCAGGTCTTGACACCGCGCCATCCTATCCAGGTAGGATGCGGACGGACACGGAGGCAGAACCCTTGAAGCATCACCCCCAAGCCTTCCAAGCGTGACCTCCAGCATTGTTCGCGAAGGGAGCTCGGACGACTTCCCCTTCAGTACCGCGGAGAGAGGTCTCCGGTCCTCTTCGGAAGTGACGACCTCTTCGGTAGCAGCGTTTGTGCACTCGTCAGAAACCTCTACTCTCCTAGCGGTCTCAGAAGCGGCATCAACAACCTTTTCGTGGCCCTCAATCGCCAGGGCCATCTCCTCGGCCCCTCGCGCGGCTTCTCCAACCACGGGGGGACCAAAGTGGTTGCCAATGTCTCCACTACCACAACCATTTTTGTGGGGGGCAGGGGGGGGCACAACAACTTCCTTCGTCAGAGCCGGCGTCTCTCCGGTAGGAGTCGCCCCTGTGGCTGAAGCAGTCGTCTCCTCGGGAACATCCCTCTCTGGCACCTCGAGGCGTGGAGAAGTCCCCTCCCCCATGACAGGGGTCTCTTCATGACCTTCGCTCCTTTGAGCAAAGGTCTCTGCAGCATCGCCAGCAGTATCCTGCTCTGCGCCTCCGGTGCTCGACGCCGTTGTACGACCAACTCCCTCTTCGCAGCCCTCGTTTGGGTCCAGCGGCGCGGGCACTTCCTCCTGCTCCTCAACGGAGCTCTCTGGCCCGTCGCTTAGCATGACGAGCTCGGTCGCCATTCTCTGGGCGACCTCGGGCCGGGCCGCGGAGGGCATCCGCGGTGCTTTCTGTTCGGCCGTCCCAGCGGCCTTGCGCTTCTTGCGCAATAGCAACTGCGCCTTGTCGACCTCTTCTTCGGTCTCCTCCTCGCTCTGTTGAGGGGCAGAACGAACCAGCTTCTTCTTCTTTCGAGCTCGGAACTGGTCTTCGGCCTCCACGCCTTCGTCGAGCAGCATCTGCCTCTTCTTCATGACGGCGGAAGGACGACTCGCCCCTTCGCCCTCCTCGAATGAAGGCCGCAACACGTCTGCTGAAACCACCTTGATGGTGGCCTTATTCTTCAAACGAATTTTTTCGGGCACCTTCTCAGGAGCCCGTGTGCTTTCCGGGCGCCCCTTGGCAGGTGAAGGCGCCACCAGTGCGGTCGTTACCACAGTACCAACCCTCACAGCAGAGAGGACCCGGACAACAACAACAACGTCGTCACCCTCATATATCATGTGAGCCGTAACAGGAATCTGTTCGGTGAAATTCTCGTTCACCTCCTGATCCCTCCCAGCCTCCAACTCCGCAGCGGCTGCAAAAAGAGGAAAGTCGTTAGAACACAGTCATCGAACTGGCGCGCAACAAGACAAGTTTGAAGCACTTACTCCATGGTCTGCTTAGACCATGCTGAACAAGTGAAAACTCTGTCACGTAGCCCTCTCCATTCCTCATGCCAGCTCGGAGCAGGCTATCCGAGGCCCTCGCTTCATCTTGGATCAGCTTGGGAAAGTTGTCCTTCTACGCCGATCGGACGACGGTGGGGAACCCCCACTCTGCACCGTCCCGGCGCCGGACGAAGAACAGCCTGTCCATCCAACCTTTGTTGTTGGAATATTTGCCGGACAACTGTATATGCATCATGTCCGTTCGGTGCTTCGCATAATAGACGTCCGTCCCCGACGACCGCGAAGCAGAGAGTTTAAAGTGAGCTCAGAACACATCTGCCGAGCCTCGGATCTGCTTGATTCTGCAAATAATGTCGAAAATGCAGATATACCTCCACGTATTCGGTGTCAGTTGTATAGGCGAAACTCCCCACCAGTTTAATAACGCCTTCGCCACCTCCGGCAACGGCAGCTGGAGTCCTGCCTCCATGTGGTACACAGAGAGGGGAAGATAACCTGGTTTGTTCACCAGGTACGACTCTCCTTCCTTCGCGTCGATGATCTCATATTCATCGCCGATGCGGAAGTGGTCCCGAAGCCCGCTGTAGTGGCAGCATCGCGGCCCTCAAGCCGCGGCCACGGTGACTCCACTCGTCCCGGTGACCATAACCGCTTTCCCCTTGCCTGCCATTGTCGGAAGTCGCAGAAGGAAGCAAGGAACATGAGGAAAACGCGAGGAAGAAGGCGACTAAGAGCTTGGGGGGCACGAAAGTCCTGAAAGATTTCAAAGGCATGGATCCCGCCTTTGCCCCCCTCTTCTCCCTTATAAGGAAAGAGGGGCGCGAAATTCGAAGCGGACCAGAAGCGGCGGTTTGCCCCCCTCTCCAAGTCACTACTCGAGTACATCGCTGGTGACTATTCGAACGGAGCACGCGGCGTCCGTGGCTCGACACGACCCCCGCGCTCATTATGAAAGCTCCGTGTTCGAGGAGAATCTGCAAACGACATCATCATGTACCCGTTCGGATCTCCAAGGATGATACAGCATTTAATGCGGATATGACGTCCGGGCAAGTCGCCGCTCTCAATGGCTCTCGTCCCTGAACCACTGAGAGCGTGGGGGGCAAGTGTGGTGGCCATTTCTAGCCACCTAGGCCCATCACGGCCCATCACGATCCATCAGGGCGCCACGTCTCCTCAAACGACTGTGCCAAGGACTCCAGGAAGCGACCGTAAGGTCCGAGCACCACCGAGCTCCCTAGGGCACGTCTCTGGACTCCTCTCGTTCTGTTCGGTTCAAGCATGGCCTACTGAACAGACCCTGTTCGAAGCACGCTGTGGCACTATTTGCACAAGCTGTGCCTCCGGGCACCAGGCACCGAACAGCGAGCTCGACTACCGAACAACGAGCTCGACTACCGAACAACAGGTCTAGCTCACCGAGCAGGCTACCTGCTCAGTACCTTCCGCCCAGGAGAATCCAAGCAGCCCTTCATCCCCTCGTGGCGGTTATAACGGCTACACCACATGCGCCCCACAATCAAGTGGTGCATTAACTACAGAACTTCTCAACGGACGCCTCAACGCGTAACCCCCCGCTGAGAGCGCTAACTGGCGCGCCCTTTGCGGCATTGATCAGGGACGTTCCGTCCCTCTCCCTCAACACTTCTGCCTATAAAAGGCTCCGGTAAGCCTCCATACAGAGGTATACAATCTATGACACATCGCTCCTGCACAACACTGAACCCTTCTTCTCCAAAGCCTCACTTGCAGTTTACTGACTTAGGCATCGGAGGGTTCTCCCCGGTTTCTCAGCCGACCCCCCTGATTTCGTTCTGGTTTTGCAGGCATCCGTTCGCTACCGGCGGTCTTCTCCCCTATCTTCAAGTGTAGGCCCGCTTGGCTCCGGCCCAAGCAGGAAAACACCTCCACACTTTTATTTTTTGCATCTCGCCCATTTTTTAGGGATTTTTACATAGATACCCATAAAAATTAGGGGTATTGCATATATACCCTAGATCTATTTATATTGTTTTTAAATACTCCTGATTCACTCGAATGGTTGCTTTTATACGTTTACCATCAACATCGTTTGATCTAGGGTTAAAATGTCTAACCTACCCTTGGATTAAGTTAGAGTTAACTTGTGGTAATACCTGCCCTTCCCAATTTGCCCTTTTCACTTTATGATCGAACCCTCTTCTACCTCGTCGGTGGATCGCCCGTGCCGTCGAAGTGAGAGGGTTGTCTCTGTCGACCACGGTCGGGGGACACCGTTGGGCAAAGTCGGGATACATCGTGGAGCACATCTCTGTGAAGCTAAACATTATGTGTTTCGTCATTGCCTTAAAAATTGTCGCACAACGATTAAAAATTGTTGCACAACGATAGATGATAAGTCTCCTTTCATTTATTCTGTACTCCTCTCTGAATTACTACCTCTCTCTCTTGGCCAGTTCCCTTCCTAGTGTTGGAGAATCCTCAGACAAAGTTTGAGATTGTGAGGTCTGTCGAGTAAAGGTGAACCTACTGTTTTGAAGGGAGGGTGTGGTCTCCCACTGTACCTCACAAAGGTGAACTTGGCTGGGGTTGTGCGTGAACAATATTTATTCTAAGCATTATGTGTTTGATACTCTATAGTTTCTAGTTTAGTCTTTTTGAATATAATAATGATTATTTGTCTCATTGTTACTATTTAGATAGAACAGACGATTATTCTTATAAGGCATCTGTTGCGGATGGAAGAATGATCCCCGTGTCTTTTTCTCATAAATCATATTCATATTGGAGGGGCTATACTTATTTAAGGTAGTTGAGAGAATGTGCAGCACAAGTGACTAAATGGGGAGTTGATCAGACCATCAACTTCTATGCTTTAATACCAAAGGTGAAGCCAAAATTTTTTTTTTGAATGTGCACACTGTTGTCATTAATGTTCAAGCTTAGTCATTCAATCTATCAAAAATAGCATACAATGTCACAACCCCATAATGCCCATTATCCTAAGTAGTAATACATATAAGATAACACAAACATCCCCATTAAGTACATCACCATTTTTTTCGGACAGACTTCCAGCCCATATTCACTGTGACCTCGAGCATTTCTGGCAAGTGACATGTCAATTTTTGCTTCCAATATGTCAACTTTCCTCTCTAGCAAGGATAACTTCTTCGCAAACAAGGACTCCATAGACATCAATTGATGCTTCAAGTCTAAGGTATTGTGATATGCATCATCGACCCAGACAAAAAAAGGACAACCATCCGCATCCTACAAACACAAGGAAATAGAATTAACAAAACTAATAGGTAGCATCTCTCAACCATTTCAACAAACAGGTGGGGGGCATTGCTTACATTCCATATTGCACACCTATAGAACCTTCATCCTTTGCTTGTTTCTTGATTAGATAAAAAAAATCCTACATCACTTCCCACAATCACAATGTGGAACCTCAAAGTATTTGGAAGCATTAAGTGAACGTCAGAGACTCCAACTACTACTCATCCTTTTCGTAGATCTAGACTCACTGCTCGTCTACCCAGAATTGGTTGTCGTCGATCTTGGTGGTTCGTCTGCACCAATGAACTCGTAGATTCGGACCTTGCTGCTCTTCCTCGCTACTTTGTTCCTCGTTGAACTGGTTTGTCCGCATCACTGACCTAGTTCTTCCTCACCGCTGAACTGGTTCTTCCGTCCAGAATAGGTGGTGGTCATCTGTCTTGGTGGCGGCTCTTCCTCACTACTTTCTTCCCAGCTAAACTAGTTTGTCTGCACCAATTCTGCCCATTTGAGACCAGATCTTTCCCGCCTATGTAGTTCATCGGGGATCAGAACGACTAGTTCAGAGGAATGGACTCCTCACGGGCGTACACCTTTGAACAAGTGTAATAGAGGGGCAATTTTGGTATTTCATACTGCCCCATGGTTTCCGTTGGCATTTACTGTGAACATTCACTTCAAGTCAACGGCTAACCACTCACAAGCATATAATCGTAACCGTTTGAGTGAATCATGGGTATTTAAAACAATATACGTAGATCAAGGATATATATGTAATACCTCTATTTGTAAGGGTATATATGAAAAAAAAACCCTATTTTTTAATTAACATTTGGTTCTCTGAAAAGCTTCATTTGAAATCACGTTGGCACTCATTTTGCCCTACTTCCCACCATAGACGTAGGTGACGAGTACCCTCCCTTCTGGGTGGGCCGCTGAGCTGAAATGGGGCCTCAAGTTGGTGTAGATGGGATTGAGTGGTGTATGATATTGAAAAAGATGTATGTTCAGATATTAATTTAGTTATCGAATAAATATTGGGCATCCTTCTTATTTAGTTTTAGGTACATTTTTTGTTTCAGATTGGCAGAGTATACGGTGAATCAGAGTTCAGACATATTTGATATAAGTTTTATCAAACACCAGCGAAGTCATGTTTGGTATTGAAATAAGGTGGGAATAGGGCAGGATTAAGTCCAATTTTTGTTTAGTATTGACACCGCTACAAGCAGGGGATACAAATAGGAAATGGAAATCAAGATATCTCTAAAAATGAGGTTACACACACTAAGAATAACTCATTCGTTAGGGAACACAGAATGAGTTGCACATATCTCTGTCCTTCCCCTTTTACTTGTATTAGTGTGCGTGTGTTGAGACTGTACCTAGAATGATACGCTGCGGACTCACTCTTCTTTCTGCTTCCGCGTGTGTGTTTCTAGTTCGGTAGTTGACGTTTATTTCCCTTACATATTCTGTTAGACTTGTGTTATAGTATGTTCATTTTATGCTTGTGATATCTATCTATCTAATTCTATATACATTAAGTTGTCCATAGTATAAATATATGGTACTTAAATAATATTGAGCATATGATAGGTAAGTATTGTCATTTACCTTGTAAGTACATGTGAGTTATTTTTCGTACATGTATATCTTTAAGCATGCATGTATTATCTTACTATCGATGTACATGTTATATTAATTAAAAACATGCATGTTGGATGTAATTACGTTGAGTACATGTATGTATGTATATGTTTAACTTGATACATAAGATATCTACTTAATTCGGTACCCATTAAACAGTTTATGATGTGTTTATGTATCTATTTTGATGTTTGTCCCAGTTCTGGCCGAAATGTATAGTTGGCGGCAGAACAGTGTGCCGCTGACTGCCAGGCCAGGGTTGGCGTCCAGATCGATGGACGCCAAGTAGCCCTGTTGGTGGCACAAAAGGTGGACGCCAAGTTCCCCGTGTGCAGGCCGGTTCAGATTTGGTAACGCTCGCGTTTGGTCCGGATTCAGTTTAGGAAAGTCTTGTGTAACCGTAGGCAACCTACCCTAGTGCGTACCCAACCTGCCCAGCTTTATAAAAGCACCCTATTCTGGCCGCGCCAAGTCTTTTTGGGTGAGGGGAAAAGCTAGGGTTCTTGTGGAGAAAAGTTGAACTTTGAAGACTTCGATCCGGCGACTGGAGGAGTTTCCTGGAGATCTACACCGACTGGAGGATAGTTCAACCATCAAGGAGGCATCCCCAACTCCGAGGATCAACCTACATCAACAGGAGAATCGGATTTGAAGAGTTTTGAGCACCTTCTTGGCAGGGCTGAGGAGGGCTTCATCGACGAAGTTTGATCTTCTAGGATTTATTTAGAGGCAAGTAACTCATTGATATCAACCCTATACATGTCCCCTTAAGTCCTAGCATTTTTCCAGATTTTTCCTCGTGTCCTGGACCCTCCAATTTCCCCGTGCATGTGAGTGCTGTCTGTGTAGTCTGCTGTTAGGAGGTTGGCGGCAACATCTTGTGCCACCAAGATCATGTGTTTGCGGCAAGGGATTGTGCAGTTGTCTAAGTAGGCGGCCAACACTGTGCCGCCAAGTTCCTTAGTGTTCTGAAAACTGATGTTTGATCTTCTTTAAGATATTTAATTGATTTCCGGGTATGAGTGTATGTTGTAAATTTTATGTGGGGTTAGAGGTGATCAGTAGGTCATGTCATGAGGTTATACTGAATTTTCATGATTTGTGTTAATTATTAAAATTATGATAATTGAACTGTGAGCATAAAATGACCATGTTTAATCTGTGTAAATAGGTCAGTTGTGAGTTAGTGTTTCATGAATTTTCTGCAATCATGTGATGACTGTATTTACGCATTGGCACTGTTATATTGACTGTTATACAGTAATTCCTACTTAAGAGAAATTAGTGAGAAATGCACCTATAATTAGTTTTAATTGTTATAAATATAATTACTGTTAGGAAAAAACTGTAAAATTGAGAATCTGCTATGTTTACTGTTTTAAGATGTTATAAAAATTTCATGATGACAGTAGGTACTGTTATGGTTTTAAATGAGAAAATGGCCATGTTTAGCATGTTAGGTTTAATTTGTGTAAATCAAGGGTTACCAGTATGTTAATATCTTGTTTCACGTTGTTTATCATTGTTAAACAGTAAGAGTGAATTCTGTAAACTAAAATGTAAATGTTATGCAAAGTGTATGAAAAAGAGATTAAAGTGTGTATATTAAGCATGAGTAAAATGTGACGAAGTATGATAATGTGATTAATGTAAAATTTGGCCAAGAGTGACACTGCTACCATAGAGGTTCGAGAGCTGTACCATAAAAAAGTCCCTATGGAAGGCTCAACGTTGTGAAAAATATATCCTAAAGGGTATTAGGATGAAAACCTGGAAGTGAACAAGTACCACTAGATAGGGTGGAGAGGGCTTCTCCCGATCTGTGTAGTTACCAAGATTTGCCACTAGATTGCCCAGGTGGCGGGTATGTGTTATGAGATGTGATGTGATGTGCTATGAGATGAGCTATGTGCTATGAGATATGTGCTATGTGATATGGGTGCGTGCGTCCTCTAGTAGGTAGTTAGGACTAGGTGTCACGATAATTTAAGTGATAAAATATGAATAAAGTGTACAGTAAAATGTGAATGTGGCACGTGGTGAGTGCAAATGATATGATATGTGATAAGTGAAAATGCAAGAATAAACAATGTGAAGAATGTGTGAAAAGATATGTAAGGGAGATTAAATATGAATGAGAATATGATTACATGTGAAACCAATATAGTAGTGCATATGTTCATACTTTCGTGTATTAATACTTCAAATGCAATATCATGTTTAGTATCATGTCATGTAGCTTATTAATCTTCATGTAATAGTGTATGTAAATATACATATGTAGACATGTGAATTACGCAACGTAAAAGATGAACATGTGGAATTGCTAAATGAATAAGATAAAGTGTGAATAAATTTAATTCCATGTAATTGAGTTTAATTCATGTCAAAACAGCAAGTAAAGTGTGGTTATGAATGTGATAAATACATGAAAGAATGTTTAGGTTCCATGCTAGATGTGATGTTTACTTAGTACAACGTTCCATGCTTTAATTGCTTATTGTTGCCAACCAACTTGAATATGTTTTAAATCTTCAATTCATGTTATAAAATGTAAAATCATGTGTAATGAGTTTTATTTATATTAAAACAGCAAATAAAATGTGTAATTAAATGTGAATAGTGTATGTGAAACATGAATAGATATCATGCTAAGTTACTCTTTACTTTGTGCTTAAATCTATGCTCTAGTTGGTAGAATTGTATCATAAAAGGGATAATGATTGGATTGATAAATCTTGTTACATGTTAAGGGTAGTAAGCATGTATAGGTATTTGTTTATGTAAAGTATGATTGACACAAGTTATGGGTTGAATCATGAGTTAAATTAAGTGTCATATATAGGAAGCATGCACATATATATGTTATTATGTCCATGTGCTAGTATAGCTTTGGCTTAATAGAATTTCCTGTTAGTATCCAAGATCTAGAATGGGTACATATTAATCTAAAGCATACTTAGGTGGTCTAGATATGTGGATGGTTGTTTAAAGCATGTACCATGTAATGCCTTTATTGTGAAAAGATAGTATGTGTTTTCTCAATTGTGTAATAGTTAACATGTGTGTGATATGTGTAAAATTGAGTCTTTGGTTTGCTTGCTGAGTCTTTAGACTCATACTTGCTTCGGCGTACAGGTGAGACAGGTATCTCGTGCTAGAGGGAGGCATAGCGAGGAGCATCACTGAGCGTGAGGAGTAGTTTGTGGAGCGCTTAGTAGTTGTACTTTTCCCTTTCTTGGTATGAATAATGTTAAATTGCATGGACAATATTATGGACAATGTAGTTCTTTTATCATGTAATAATGCGGACTTTGTCATATCCTTTTCGCTATATAGACTATGGAATGTGTGATGGTGATGAAATAAAGTTGAGTTATTTATTTTATTTCCGTTGTACTCAATTGCTATCCTCGTACATATCAATCTATCGTCTAGTGTTGGGTTATTATCCCACTGTAATGACGTCCTTTGTACCGATGAGGATTGGTATAATCGTACCGGTATAAAGTGAGTCGTTACAGAATCCGTGGGCGGCGACCGCGAAAATCAGGTCATCGGCTTGGGCCGAGGGTCGGGTTCTCGGGGTCGTTACAGTTGGTATCAGAGTGAAAGTCTAACAGGACTTGTAGTGGATTTAAACTGCAACAGGAAGTCCCAACAGTAGTACAAGTACACTGCTAGCCACCCGAGTTGGTATTGTTAACCTTGTTGGTTGTGTGCCGTGCAGGATATGGCTTCGCGTAGGCGTAGGTAGGCAGAGAGCTGATGGAGCAGCAGGGTGAGTCAGATATGCCAGCGCCGGGTCAGGTTCGGGAGGAGGTGTCAGCAGAGGCATCAGTGGCATAGCCTCAGGAGGCAGCGACAGCAACAGCAGCAGGTGGGCAGCAGCAGCAGTGGTACCAGCCCCCGCCACAGTAGTATGCAGATTGGTTTCCTTTGACTGAGCAGTTCTTCAGGACCCTGTACCAAGGAGCGTGGCAGCCTGGGCAGGCAGCAGTGGGAGGTCAGCCTCCAGTACCTCCCCTAGTAGTACCAGAGCAGCAGGCAGATCCGCAAGTGGAGCAGCCAGCAGTTTAGCAGGCGTCGGGTACTGAGAGTACCCAAGTCGGTAGGAGGAGGATGGCTATCACTAAGGACAGGACCGCTCTCTTGGAGAGGTTCTTGCGTCTCTGCCTACCGATGTTTTACGGCGATTACAACCCAGACAGAGCTGAGAGTTGGACACACAAGTTGGAGTGTGCGTTCGAGACCATAGAGTGCGCCGAGGAGGATCAGGTCAGATTGGCAGTGTACCAGCTCAGAGGACCAGCCCATGAGTGGTGGGGAGTTCAGAGGCAGACTCACTTCTAGGGGCAGTGTTTGGATCAGATTACTTGGTAGCGATTTTTGGAGGTCTTCCACGGCGAGTATTTCCCCGACTATGCTCAACGTGAGAGGCGAGATCAGTTTCATGAGTTGGTTCACGGTGATCTGATGGTTGATCAGTAACACCAGAGGTTTGTCAGGTTGTTGAGACATGTTCCTCATGTGGTAGGCAGTGAGCAGGCTTGTGTAGAGAGGTTTATTGTAGGACTTAGGCCAGATTTAAGGTGGGGCGTGACCGCCCATATGTGCACCACCTTGGGAGTGGCAGTGGCTAAGGCCACCACCTTGGAGAGAGAGACCTGGCATCCCCAGCAACAGCAGTAAGGAGGAGCTTCCTCTAGGACCACACTGTACCAGCGCCCCGCAAGTAGTCATGGCAGTGTGACTTCTTCTTCTTTGGGCTCAAGCAGTTCCGATTTGTGCTCGAGGTTCAAGCAGATGACCACTCGCGGAGGTGGTCGGGGCAAGCAGCAGAAGCGCTAGTCGAGGTTTGCAGAGCAATCGGTCCAGCAGAGAGCTAAGCAGGGCAGGCAGGAGGTGACCTGTTACACTTGCGGGTTACCAGGCCACTACAGGAGGGATTACCTGATGGGGCAAGTCCAGCAGCAGCCGCAGCAGCTAGTACAATACACCCAGCAGTTGCCGTAGTACCAGTACTCTCCACAGTAGCAGGCACCCCGTCAGTAGCAGCATGGGCAGTACCATTTGCAGCCTCAGCAGCATCAGCAGCCTCAGCAGTTTCAGCCATACCAACAGCAGTAGTAGTTTTCGCAGCACCAGCAGTCGCCGCAGCAGTAGTAGCCCCAGCAGGCGCCGCGGCGTGGGCGTGGCCGTGTGATGGCTCTCACCAGGGAGGAGGCCGAGGCGTCAAACCTGGTTATAGGTACTTTGCCTATCCTTGGTAGAGCTGCTCGTGTTCTAGTTGACCCCGGTGCTTCTCTTTGTTTTGCTTCCGAGGAGTTTTATGAGTCGCTGGTTCGTCACACACCTGAGAGGCAGTGTGACTTGATAGTTGATCTTTCGTCCGATGATTACATGCGTTCTTTCAGTTACCTTGGGGGTGTCACAGTTGAGGTCCAGGGACACCAGTTGTTGGCCAGGTTGTACGCGTTGCAGCTTCGTGACTTTGACGTCATCCTTGTCATGGACTGGTTGGAGGCTCACTCAGCTGTGGTGGATTGTCAGCGGAAGACCGTGCGGTTTAAGATACATGGAGCACCCGTTCTCAGCTTCCGAGTTATCCAGTCTACCCGTCGACCTTTTATTTCTTTCTGTCGAGCCCGTCATTTGATCTTGGATGGTTGCATAGCATATCTTGCTTCTGTTTGTTCCTTGGAGCCTAGTAGGTCGTCGGTTTTTGATGTGCCTATTGTTTGTGAGTTCCCTGATGTTTTTCCGGAGAATCTACCTGGGTTGCCACCTGAGCGGGAGGTAGAGTTCTCTATTGAGCTTTTGCCTGGTACAATGCCTTTGTCTAAGGCACCATACCGGATGGCTCCGGCCGAGTTGTGCAAGCTGAAGCGCCAGTTGCAGGAGTTGCTTGAGTTGGGTTTTATTCGTCCAAGCCGTTTGCCGTGGGGAGCGCCAGTGCTGTTTGTGAGGAAGAAGAATGGCAGCTTGAGATTGTGCATCGATTATAGGCAGCTGAACCATGTAACAGTGAAGAACAAGTATCTGTTGCCCAGGATCTATGACTTGTTTAATCAGTTGCAGTCAGCCAAGGTGTTTTAGAAGATTGACTTGAGGTTATGTTACTACCAGTTGAGGATTAGAGAGTCAGATATTGGCATGACGGCTTTCCACTCGAGGTATGGTCACTTTGAGTTTGTCGTGATGCCGTTTGGGCTCATGAACGTGCCAGCAACTTTTATGGATTTGATGAACAGGGTGTTCAGTGAGTACCTAGACAGGTTTATGGTCATCTTTGTAAATGACATTTTGGTCTACTTGGCTTCTGAGGAGGAGCATGAGGAGCATCTGAGGATCGTGCTAGAGACGTTGCGGAGTCACCAACTTTATGCCAAGTTTGACAAGTGCAAATTTTGGCTGAGGGAGGTGCACTTTCTCGGGCACGTGATCTCAGGTTCTGGTGTGACAGTGGACCCTGCCAAGGTTGAGGTAGTGTTGTCTTGGGAGCAACCCACTTCAGTGTCAGAGGTTCACAGCTTCCTGGGTTTGGCAGGTTACTACAGGAGGTTCATCCAAGACTTTTCCAGGATTACAGAGCCGTTGACCAGATTGACCAGACTTGAGGCCAGGTTTGTTTGGACTGAGGACTGCAAGAGGAGTTTTCAGGAGCTGAAGACGAGGTTGACTTCAGCACCAGTGTTGGTCTTGCTGTCAGGTAGTGGAGGTTTTGTGGTCTACACCGACACCTCGAGGTCAGGTTTGGGTGCAGTACTGATGCAGCATGGTGGGGTCATTGCCTATGCTTCTCGGCAGTTGAAGAAGCATGAGGAGAACTACCCTACCCATGACTTGGAGTTGGCAGTAGTGATGTTCGCTCTGAAGTTGTGGAGACACTATTTGTACGACGAGGTGTTCGAGATCTTCACCGACCATCAGAGTTTGTAGTATATTTTCACTCAGAAGAATTTGAACTTGAGGCAGCACAGATGGATAGAGTACCTGAAGGACTACGACCTTACCCTCTCCAATCACCCGGGAAGGGCTAACGTCGTGGCGAATGCTTTGATCAAGCGTGTTCGCTTGAGTTCGTTGATGGTTGGAGAGTGGAGGTTGTTTGAGGACTTGTCTCAATGAGTTTTCTGCCCTTCAAGGTACAGAGACCGTGCAGTGATGACCGGTTTGTCAGTTCGCCCGTCAGTGTACCATCAGGTGCTGGAGGCACAGCAGACATATACAGAGTTGGCAGATATTTTGTAGATGCCAGATGTTGAGCTTAACGAGGACAGGGAGGTCAGGTTCAGAGGCAGATTGTACGTTCCCTATGAGGCGCGCCAGGCACTGTTGTCAGAGGCACACCGGTCGAGGTATGCTGTTCATCCTGGTTCCACCAAGATGTATCATAACCTGAGGAGGTTCTTCTGGTGGCCAGGGATGAAGAGGGGCATGGCAAAGTTTGTCGCTCGGTGCCTTACCTGTCAGCAGGTGAAGGCTGAGCATCAGCATCCTGGTGGTGAGCTGCAGTCGTTGCCCATTCCCGAGTGGAAGTGGGACGACATCACCATGGACTTCGTGGTTGGTTTGCCCCGTACTCCGCAAAGGCATGATGGTATTTGGGTGATTGTAGATCGGTTGACCAAGTCCGCGCACTTCCTTCCGGTCAAGATGTCTTGGTCAATGGACAGGCTTGCCAGACTATACGTGGATCGAGTTGTTCCATTGCACGGAACCCCAATTTTGATTGTTTCCGACAGAGATCCGAGGTTCACTTCAAGGTTTTGGCACAGTTTCCAGAGAGCTCTTGGTATAAAGTTGAGGCTAAGTTCAGCGTATCACCCGCAGTCAGATGGTCAGTTAGAGATGACTATATAGACTTTGGAGGATATGTTGAGAGTTTGTTGCTTGGACTGGGGTGGCACCTGGGAGTCCCACCTTCCGATGGTAGAGTTTGCATACAACAATAGTTATCACTCGAGGCAGGAGGCTGTTGTAGTTTAGCGTGGGTGACCTTGTGTTTTTATGGGTCTCTCCGACCAAGGGTGTTATGAGATTTGGCAGGAAGGGAAAGCTCAGTCCCAGGTATATTGGACCTTTCCCTATCACAGAGAGGATCGGCAAGGTCGCGTATAGATTGCATCTTCCAACAGAGTTGGCAGGTGTGCACGAGGTTTTCCACGTTTTGCAGCTCAGGAGGTACGTTGCAGATCCGTCACATGTGTTGGACTACTCACAGATTGAGGTTGCACCAGACTTGTCAGTGCCAGAGTACCTGGTCAGAGTTGTAGACCGCAGAGTGCAGCAGATGTAGTGCCCTAGAAAAATTTCTTAAATTTATTTTGCAAATTGTATGTTTATTTCTGCATGAATTTTGAATGTTGATCTGTGTGGAATTTGGCGTCAACATTTCTTGGCATTAAGTCCTGTTAGCAGCAAGATCTCCTGCCATTTATTTTATGTTAACGACATACTCTTGTGTCCTTTATTATTTTCTGAATTTCTTAAATTTTCGGGCAAGCTTGTAAACAACACCATCGATGGACGTTTACATTGTTCCTGACGACAACCTATGTTGATGTTAAGCTGACTTACCTGTTTTTGATATTTCCGTTTGGGGAAAGAGAAATCGGCTGTTTTTAGGGGGTTTTAATGCGATGATCCGAGCATTTAGGATCGGAGGGTTAGAATTTAGGCTGACCATTGCATGGAAGGTCTTTATAAGACCGAATTCTGTGATTGGAAAGGGGTTTTTTGCTATGGTTTTTGGAGGAGAGAAAGAGGGCCGAGAAAGGACGATTTTGGTGCTGGTTCGTACGAATTGGAGGCTTCTGGACCAAGGCGGTGTGTCCAGCTTCGTGATCAGGAACTCATCCAAGTGGAGGAGCCACGATTGGAGGCGGATTGGAGCAGTTGAAGTCAAAGGAAAGGGACTGCCTCACAGACGAGGCGGGCATCTTTGAGCTTAGATTCATCACTCCTGTAGGAGGGAAAGAGGCAAGTTACATGGGGGTTCGGTTTAGGATATGATACACTATAGATTTACCATTTTCCGTATTTTTAAAGCATGTAAATCACCTACGGGAAGGGGTAGGAGTTGCATTATTTCATGTAGGATTTCTGTGTTTTCTGCGTTTTAGAACTAGACGTCCAAATCGCTTGCCACCTATATCTTTTAAACGGCGGCATCGACTGCCGTCTATCTCTTGTGAATGACAATTGTTTTCCGTCTGTTATTACATGTAAACGGCGCTATGTGCCGCCGCTAGTATAAGTTAACGGCGCTATGTGCCGCCGTCTATTGAGGCTTAACGATAGTGTATGTGGACGTCGACTTTGGTAAACACCACATACCTTGCTGTCAAGTTTATCAGTACCATGTTTCACTTGAAAATTGATTTTAATCATCTATCCATAAACCTTGCTTGTATGAAGTTTCGGTCAGGTAATGTTAGTGTGTTTCATCAATGTCATATCATGGACAGAATATTGAAATTGGGTATAAATCACATGTGTATATAGTTAGTCATTTTGTGATGATCATGTAAATGATAAAAGAAAAATGAGGTGATTATGAACGAATTCGATGATGGAGAATTATGATTCAGAGACTGTAATATTGCATACTTGTTTTACTCTGTTTCTGTACAGAATCATAGAGTTTCTCACTGATTGTATTATGTTAATTGAATTAATTTAGTGAAATTCAATTATGAAAAAATGGTTACAGAGATCAGAAAAATACAAAATTTTGCATGTGTTTAGTACGACCTGATTCTGAATTTCTATCAACCTTTTGGAATTTTTGGACATCTGTGCTTACTGTTATGAATTTTCGAATAGTAAGCTACATGTAGAAATTGAATAAATATGAAAGTAGATGCATGAATGAATGTATTGTAATTAATACCATGATAGGGATCTGTCATACAGTTATAATAGCATTGAGAAACTGAAAAGATATGTTGTAGATTATTGTTTATACTTATGCATGAAATGTAAATTAGATGATATCGTATATGTTAATGCATACAATGAAAGGAAATGCCAATAAGACATTGCTATATTAGAGATTCCTACAAGGAACTACACCGTAGATGCCCCTATGGTAATGGTTCACCTACATGTAATTGATCTATTGAATCCGTGGGCAACGGATTGAAATCCTAGAGGTAGACAAGTTCTACTGGTTAAGGTGGGAAGGACTTTCCCCAGTTTTGTGCAAATACCATGACTTCATCACTACATTGTCTAGGTGATAAGTGAATGTTAAATGACTACTGATCTCTATAATAGTGCGGGCTATGTCTTGGCAATTAATTGAAAATGTCTACATGTCTACACGTTACACATCTACATGAACAATTGTCTCCATGACATACATGCTACATGCCTACATGAATATTGTCTACATGATTACATGCCATATGTCAATGTGTTAAATGTTACATGCAAATTGTTATGTAAAAGAGTTGCTACATGTTTAAATGTTCAATTGTTACACGATAACTGTTGCATATCACATAATGTAGCATAAGGCTTTCATTAAAATGGTTTACATGTTACATGGCAATAAGTAGATTCCATGTTAAGAATGATTACATGCTATATGTAGGAACATGTTGAATTAATTGTTAAGGAATAAGATGTGAATTCTATGCATTTACATGACATGTTCTGTTTCATGATAATTAGAAGTGTTATGAAATATATGATTGCCAATTGACTTAGAACCATGTTAGTAAGAAGAGTATATGATATCAATGAAATGAGTAATAATATATTACCATGTTTTAAACCTAGTATATTTTTAATATCGTGAACTGTCTTTCATGTAATTTGCTGAGTCTTGTAGACTCATACTTGCTTAACATTTTAGGAGAACCAGAGGATACCCAGGAGTTAGTACACACTGACTCGGAGAGAGAGGACGTGGAGACTTAGATTGGTTGAGAGATTTTAGAGTGACTCTTGTATGTGAGGTCTATATGTAATTTCCTTTATGCATTTGGACTATGAGTTGTAATAAATTTGGGACTATTGTTATTCCTCTTTTATGCACTAGACTTTATATTTGAGTATAATGTTGATCACCATCATTTAGTTCCATATTCCGTTGCTTATTATTGGAATTGAATTATCATTTGTGTATATCTCAACCTGTACCGTCAAATGTTGGATTTGTTCCACTGTAATACTTCTGTTAGATCCAATGTGAGTTGGTATAACTGTATTGGGTCTAAGAGGGGCGTTACAGCAGTTGCACAGGAAGTAGATTCCGCTGGTCAAGGTTGTCTGGGAGAACCACGTTGGTGGCAAGGCCACTTGGGAGCGCGAAGATGAGATGAGAGAGTAGTTCCCGTATTTGTTTGATTGATCGGTACGTTGTTTTCCCTTTCTATGTTGCTTCCTGTTGAAACTGAGCTTCTTTTAATTTTGAGGATGGAATTTCCTTAAGGGGGGTAGGATGTAAGACCCATCCCTCTTAGGGCCCTTAGCCCTGTCCTCTTGGTCGCGACGGCCCTGGTCGTCACGTTCTGGTCACGACGGGGGAGGGCGTCGCGTTCTTGTTGCGGCATCTGAAGGCATCGCGACTGCTTTTTTGACCGATTTGACCACTGTCCTTTCTGTCAGAATGGCTTGTCGGGTGTCAGGTGCGTACAACATTGACGCGACCTGGCAGATCGTCGTGTTTTGGTTTCCTGGTCTTCGAGGTTTGACCGCCTTGGTGTCGCACCGGGGATGGCTGTCGTGACATGGTCGTGACTCCTGGGGGCGTCGCGACATGCTTGTTGTCACGCCGGCCCGACCCGTCGCGTCTCGGGGCCCATCGGTTCAAAATCGAGGCCGACGCCCCTTTTCTTCTTCCCCTTCCTTTCTTCTCCTTCTTCTTCCTTCTTCTTCCCCTCCGAGCCCCCTTGGCTTCTCTGGCGATTCTTGGTGTTTTGGGCGAGGAGGTGACACCTAGTTCATGTAGGCGACATGCTCGTGGTGCTTAGAGCGAGGAGGAGGTGGCCATTCTGACGTGAAGGCCCCAACGGGTCGGCTCTACTCCTCGAGGTAGGGACCCTTGTCTCCTCTCGTTCTAAGCATGCTCCCTTCCCCCTTGGAATCAGTTGTTTCTTCATGGTTTGGGGTTGTGGGGTGTGAGAATCATGCTCGTGGTGAGTGAGGTTTCCATCGAGTGTAGATTTCCTTGAAATCCTTGTTTTATGGGGTTTAAGGGTGGTTTGTATGATTTAAAAGCTTTCTTTCATGTTTAGCATGCTCTCCTCCCCCTTGTGGCATGTTTGTATTGGTTTTAGGGCGGTCTTTGGGAGGACTGTACCGGGATGCCCCTCGGTTGAGAACGCGACCGGCCCGTGGGTCGCGATGGTGTCACGATGCATGTGCCGACCGCAACAGCTTCGGCTGTCGCGGCGGGCATGGGCGCAGTGACACCATCGCGACGGCCGACGGCGTCGCGACATGGTCGCGGCCAGCTTGGGCGTCGCGACATTGTCGCGACGGCCCGATGCGTCGCGACAACAACAGAGATCGGTAAGTCTTAAGAAGTTCTGTTTCTCGTGGAGTCTTCGCTGTTTCCGGTTCCTTCTATACCCGTGGCACCAGTGCTAGTTCCTAGTACGGTCCTACACTAGTCGTTTGCCCGGTGCTCGGCACCTGAGGGCTTGTCCTGTGAGAGAGGTTGTTACCATTTGTCTGGGACCCCCATCCTCGTACGCCTTAGAGGGAGCGTTCGGGGCGACGAGCGTACTCGAGTCACAGACTCTGGAGTTGAGGGAAAACGGTGGTTAGGACAGCGGCGTCGAGTCATTTGAAGAGCTCTCTTGGTTGGTCTGGGACACCGAGGACAGCCAGAGTTCTACCCGGTGCAGGCCAGCCAGTCCTTTTTGTCACTGCCTCGCTCTTTGTGGCCCCGGAACCACCTAGAGAGGCTAGGCGTGGGACCGTAGTCCGGCCAGACTACAACGGTTACTGTTGTGTACTTTGTGTTCCTGCCCCACTCTAACGAGAGTGGAGGTTTGGACCTGGGTCGAGGATAAGACGTCAGTGAATGCACCTGACCGGTTGACTAGTGGTAGTGTTTTCTGTAGCTAGTGTCTCTTGTCCAGGCAGGGTTCTCTCTGTCTGCGTTGCCAGCCGTGTGGTGGTCACGACGTGCAAGTTCTACGGAGTTTCCGATCGCGGTGTCCTTTCGTTCTGTTGCTAGTTAGTAGTTTTGCTTCCGCACTTTCCCTTGTAGAGTAGAAGATATAACTACTGTTATTTAATTAATTGTATATATATATACCAAAGAATAACTCTTGTTTGGTCGAGCGGGGAAGCTAACTGATTATGCGCCTACTCTACCGCTTATTAGACTGTACCTAACTCTATCTCTACTAACTACTCACTAAGCCCTGCTAAATAATCAGAACATTCATAACATTAATCGGATCGATCTTGAACCTTTATTCACTAATCGAAACGATACTAACTCTTTGTTCAATAATCAAAACGTCTATAACACTAATCAAAACAAAACATGGCTTGTATTCACCAATCGATACGTGAATAACACTAATCGAAATGATGTTAAGTAATGGGAAAGAGAATGTTCAGTAATCGGTGGAACATGAAAAACGTAATCAGCAATCGATATATTGTACAAGCTTTAGTCCGTAATTGTTGTGAGTGCTCAATAATCAATGTAACATGAAAGATATCATTAATTGGAATAAGCATTTCTTCTATAATCAGAACAACACAACAGAGCAAGTTCCATTATAATTGGTATAGACTTCTGTACTCTAATCGGAACAATGATTGTATAAAAATCGATATGAAACTTTTCTTCACTAATCGATAAAAGGCTTCTTCAATAATCAATATAAGATTTCTTCTCTAATCGATGTGCACACATATCGTATGACGAAGTGGACTTCGTGCATAATGAAATGAACTTCGTGCATGATGAAGTGAACTCCTTCACTAATCAGTGTAAAACTTATTCTATAATCGATGTGACATTGTAGTCTCTAGTCGATATACAATGAACTGTAATCGATAAGGATTTATAGTGCAAATATTTAAAGCAGTAGAAATTTTCTTATTTATTGAAAAATATTATCAAATCTATTCAAGATATTCATGAGTTTTAGTTATTACCAAAACATAGGGATAAATATAAGAATGGTTCAACATTGTTAAACCACTCTAAAAATCATACATGTACTTGTGGTTTAGTCCTTGTCATCTACCTCTGTTCTACGCATGTTAGGATACCAGTTATGTGGTTTCGCCTATAGTCTTGTCATATTCCATTGTGCATCTCACATAGTTGATTTGCTTTTTTTTGTTTAAATCTGTAACTGTGAAAAATATTTTATTTCGGCGATAACTAATCACCCCTTCTCTCTTGGTTGACCAGTGCACACCTGTGGCACATCAGGTTGGAATGTTTTTTTGGAAACATAATAGAGTTTGTGTATTCTATGTTTGAACGCGTTAGCTTTAGCTGCTACATTCATAATGAGGCACTAAAGGCTAATGTGTCTTCAATTTTAAGTCCTGCTCACCAGGTGTGATGCGTTTATGTTGTGGCGACTAGACCTACCACATTTGATTTCCAGAAACATAGTCGTGGTGACTGTACCTAACACATTTAAGTGTAATGTAGGTAGTGGCTTGAAAATTATGTGTACGATGTGGCATTGAGTAATGAATGATTCCATGATGTGTTTTCATCGAGTCTGGTGGTATTGGCTTTATGTGAATTGCCCACTATCTCACTAGTCGAGTGTCCCAGTACTGTGTGTGTGATGACTCAACCAACAAACTGACCCAACAACCATACTAGTTAGTAGACTTCCCAAGAAGGTCACCTATCTTAGGACTACTCCCAACTGAGCACGCTTAACTTCAGAGTTCTTTTTCATCTCGAGCCTTGAAAATGACTAGTCCGAGTTGTTGGTAGTTTGCTGATTTAGTCCATTTAACATATTCTTATATGGGGTGTTACAATCTACCCCTCTTATATAAGCAAGGTCCTCGTCGCTGCTCACATATAGCACACAATCAAACCCCAGGCAGGCAGGATTCTAGAGGTGCCCCCCACAGGCTCAAGAGGTAGCTCCCACTATGTAGCACTTTGAACTGACCCAACAACCATAGTTAGTAGACTTCCCAGGAAGGTCACCCATCTTGGGACTACTCCCAACTGAACACGCTTAACTTCAGAGTTCTTTTTCATCTCGAACCCTGAAAATGACTAGTCCGAGTTGTTGGTAGTTTGCTGATTTAGTTCATTTAACATATTCTTATATGGGGTGTTACAGTGTGTACCTTGCACTGTGTGTATTGATGGGGGTTTGGTCTTGATGCTGTGTGTACTAAAAGGGTTGGATTCTGTCTTCCTAGACACCCCTTTGTTATGCATCATTCGCGCAGGGAAAGGATGGCCTAGTGCAACATTGTTGTCTGCTTGAGTGCACTTGTGGCAGAGTGAATTGGACACCTTGCAGTGCTTGGTCCCCAATTAATCTCGTGCTTTTCTCACTTGCCTCGCTTCTTGAGCCCTGGAACCTAAACAAGATAGTCAGATGTGAGACTATAGCTCGGTCAAGCTGCATGTGTTGTATTTGTGTGGCCTCCATTATCCCTCCAGTCAGCAGATTGTCAGATGTGGATGCGACAGATGAAATGTGTGTTTGACTGTAAGACTTGTGTGATGTTTACTATTGTTTCTCTTGTTTGGGTCAAGTGTTGACTTCTACAGGCCAATTTTCATGATTCGAGTGTTGGCATTGTACTGACCAACTTGTGTTTTATGTAGATAATAGAAATGTGCTTGGTGTAGTTTATTTATTGTGTAATAGAAGCAAATCTTTTATTCATAGCATGTTTAACCGTTATTCGCTATATGTGATGCTTGCTCCATGATTTTGGACATCTCTCTATTGAGCTAATAAACTTGTGAGGCTTACTTCCCTACTTCCTTTTAGGTGAAGGCGAGCAACCTAGTTCCTAACCCTGGATCGACTCGCTATAGCAGTGAGAGCGAACCTTTACTTCCAACAATGTGTGAGTTTGTACACCTAGGGGTATGCCTTAGGATGTTGTATTTTACTTTTGAACTAGAACTATGTATTGGGACAATGTAATCATATATGCATATAAGATCTTGTGAATATTTAAATGTCTATGCATGTTGTCTCTTGCTTCCTCACTCGACTGATTTAGATTAGCCTTCCAAGTCTATGTGGCTCGTGGTAGACAAATTTGGATTTGGATCCTTATTGGGTTCAGACAATGAGGACTGCCACAGATAATGTGGGTTAATGTCAATACCAGCCCATTCTGACATAGTAGGTGGGTTAATATCTATACCATCCCAATCTATAGAAAATGGGAACCTTTTGTGTACTAACTGATCCTGTAACACTCCTATCCAGGTTTAAAAAGAAGAATGAAAACAGAAAAAAAAGATAAGAAAATTAATGAAGAACCAAGCTGGGAACTTTGGGAGGAGGATTCATCTATTTCCCCTCATCTTCACCACCGCTGTCTAGCAAATTCTCACAGCAATTCCCGGCTACAAAATTCAGGAGTCTCGGCGGGTCTTCTAGATGCCAGTGCAGTGACAGCTCTTCACCACCTGCTGCCTCACGCCCCTTCAGATATAGCTGGCCTCAGCAGGCAGAAAAGTAAGAATGGGAGTCGGTGGCTTACACATAGGGGGCCACCACGCAGACGATTGGGGAGGAGAGGAACACATTGTCCGGATAACTTGTTTCTTTTTATCTGATCAGATAATATGATTGATTGATCCATCATGTTTTATTTAATTAGATAATCTACTTAATTGAATAACATGTAGATTGCACCGAATCCATCAACCATCTTTAAGGGATAAGTGTGCTCTGTCTGTGTAGAGGCTATTTCTAGCCTCTTGGGCCTGCGGACCCATCAAGGCCTAGTACGGCCCCCTTTTTTGACCCATCAAGGCGCCAGGGCTCCGGCCTTTATGCCACGTGCCCTCGGGGTCAGCTCGAACGCTTCCGAGCACGTTATGGCAACTAAGGTGTTCAAGGGTGCCCAAGTGTGATCTCCAGACACTCCTTAGTCTGTTCGGTC